>AP027102.1:90497546-90917546 GCA_028142955.1 Pinctada fucata | reverse complement strand
TACATTTTTGCCTTCGGTTAATATGACGTCGATCACGGATAGTTGCGAAGATCACCGAGGTCGATGTGAAATATCTGAGCCTTTTCCCATCTTTTCATGCTGAATCTGATCGATGTCTTGAAAGGGAAAAATAGTTTAATTTTTGATTCAAAATATTGAATGTGTTTGAAAAAATAAAAAATGAAAAAGCATTTTTCCCTTCCACTTTAAGTTTGTTTATTCAAGGTCAAAATTTGGGGCAAATTTCAGGGGCCCTGACAACCTCTCCGTCATATTTCTTAACCTCCACCCACTCCCCCTTCCCGCGTTAAAAGAAAATCTTACTGGAAAAAACACTCTTCTCCGGACCCCCCCCCCCCCAAAAAAAAACCAACTCTGAATCCTTGCGTTTGTATAAGCTGTTTTGCTCCGTATTCATCCGCTCCGGTCCGTATCCGTGTAAATTATAAGAATAATTACTTTCTTTTATACAATCTTGATTCTTTTTTAAAAAGTTAATCTTCTTAATATCTTTTATTCATAAAAGGTATTCCTCCTTCGAAGTGTTGATATATCTTGTACAAAAGCAGAGCGGTCTTCGTTCTATAAAAAAAGTACTTTTATTGAAAAGAAAAAAAAAGAGTTCATGGAACTCCATCTTTCAAAAAAAATTGTAAAAACAAAAAAAAAACAAAAAAACAAAACAAAACAAAAACGAAACGACACGACACGACACGACACGACAAGAAAAAAAAAAAAAACAACAACAACAACAACAACAACAAAAAAACCCGACCCCCTCCCCTCCGAAAAAAAAAAAAACCAAAATTATACAGAAAAGAAATAGAAAAATTCCTGGGCTAATCTAAGGGCGTAGATTTACATGTATACAAAGATCAAAGAAATATAGAATTTCACTGTATATAACTTCTTTTCTGCAAAAGCGTAATTCTTACATTGTTAGTTTGTGTTCTGAATATGAAAAGAAACGAAGAAATGATGTGAAGAAATAAAATAATGATGAGTAGGAATGATACGGAGAAGCCAAAAAAAAAAAAAAAAAAAAAAAAAAAAAGAGAGAGAGATAATTTCTTCGCTTCCTCGCATCATTTCCTCACTTCAATTTTAAAATTGCTGAAAGTTTTCAATAATTTTCTTCGATAAAATTTTTCATATTTATTCCCAACTATCGATTACACAATTTTTGAACAAAGAGTTTGACCTTGACCTGCGTGTGAAAAGACATGATCAAATCAGCTGTGGCTACAACTCGCCGCACATGTACATGTATGCGTATTTTTACGTGTGCAATCTTTCGGATTCCTTATGCGGTCGGTGCGGTACATGTATCGGTTCGCCTCCATACGGCTTTGGGTTCAGTCACAAAAAAACATGCAGAACTCTCGCTGCGTGCGGTCTCGATCAGTGCGTTCTACGGATTCACCAAGAAGCAAGACACGCACGTTGTAAGTGAGTTTCGAGTACATTCAACGCCCCGTGACGCAAACGATGTCGTTCGCCTTAATATATTAGATCTAACTGTATAATTCAGTGATAACGAAAAGAGACCCCCTTCTCAAAAGAGTGGACGTATGTGTCAAATGTACTCCTGTCATACTTCAGGGTCATTGTTGCAAGTTATGTTATTATTTGTTTTTTTTAATCATATTGATATTTTAAAAAAAATCCCCAAGACGTCACGGAGACAATTACAACTAAATGTTGATCTTCACGGCATGTATTTCTACTTTCTATGAAGTTTGCACTCATTGGTTTGTATTTTTGAATTAAACTATGTTTCTGTATTTAATACATGTACATGTATGTTTGAGCAGTTTGTTCAAACTCATCTGACAAGTTCTTTTAGATAAAAAAAAAGCTATTTACGTCTATTTTTCGTTCGCATTTTTACGACGCAATAATTCACTTTGATGCATATTTAACTGTCTATATCTCGATACATAATTATTTGGCATCGGTGGATTTTTCAGATATTTATAAGATTAAAGCAAAGAGTTAAAAGTTGAAATTTGAAAAAAATCAAACTTCTCTTACAAAAGATATCGGTGCGTGAAAAACGTCTAAAACGTCGTTTTCTCGTTAAGCTAATTTTTAATGCATATTTCAACTGTCTATATCTCGATACTTCATTATTTGGCATCGGTAGATTTTTGATATATTTATAAGATTTAAGCAAAGAGTTGAAAGATGAATTTGAAAAAAAATCAAATTTCTCTTACAGAAGATATTGGTGCGTGAAAAACGTCTAAAACGTCGTTTTTTCGTTAAGCTGATCTATAATACATATTTTAACTGTCTTTATCTCGATACGTAATAATTTGGCATCGGTGGATTCTTGATATATTTATCAGATTAAAGCAAAGAGTTAAAAGATTAAATTTGATAAAAATCAAATTTCTCTTAGAGAAGATATTGGTGCGTGAAAAACGTCCAAAACGTCGTTTTCTCACTGAGCTGATTTTTACCTCTTTTTAAGTTACGTTGTGGCTGTCTTTGGAAATTTATTTTTCATACATAATGTTATCCTAAGATAGAATAAAATGTTATATTTCAATAACAATATTTAGTCCAATTCAATTTATACTTTAAATTTTAGAGAAGTATATCAGCGAAAATAGGGATATTTCTACGTCTTTTTTGTAAATTTGGCGGGAAAAATGATGGGGCGGCATATCTCTGGAACCATGGACATTTGAACGAAAATAATTGACAGAATTATTCCTAGTCATTTATCTATTAGAATAACTTAAAATCATTAAATTTGGTTACTAGGTCATTTGGATCAATTTGCATGGTTTTATGCCGGATTGGCTCTTAATAAAGGTAGGTTTAATACAGCATACTTTATTGCTGTACTTTTTGTAAGAGTCCCAACTCATTATCTTCTTGAAAAAAATCTAAACCGATCATCAAGCAGTGGTACATGCACTTAAAACCAAAGTGATTTTCAGACACAGCCAACATTATGTGTTGCCAATTTAGCCATTATACTACCAAAAAGAATAAATAATTGTTGAATTCTTCACTAAAAGTATACAAATATTGCGTTTCTGACATTTATGCTTTAAATTTATAATTATGTTGAGTAGTATATATGCCAAAACTGAACAACTGAAGAATTTCAATGCATACCAATATATTAAAACTTAACAAAAAAACTAAGAGAAGGGAGGAGATCTCCAACAAGACCCCGTTGCAGCATCAACAGCAAAACACCAAAACACCCCGATGCAAAAACACAAAAGACGAGTACAGCACGAGACGGAAAAGAGACACACGACATGTAAACATCAAACACAAAAGACTACACATAAACCGACGAGACCAATGGGCAACCGGTGCCGACTTTGGACGACCATTTGTCACGCAAGTAGCAAATGGTGTGTTGTCCTGGATTACGTGCGCACAACCCTCTCACTTCTAAAATTACCCAGAGGTCTCGAAGAACGTACAATTGTGGTGTAAAACAACCTCCTCACTGTAAGATGACATCACACAAACAAGACCATGAAACGCAGAGGCCCCAGAGACACAGATGAATATGTAAATGGATATAAATAGAGGGCATGCGTAATACAGTCCGTGTTCTGCCGGCTGTAGCGAGCTCATGTATGTAATCACCCGAGGAGTCCGACTGACATTCAGAGAGGACAGGTGGTCGGGGCCCTGTCTTCTCTAAAGAGGTTTGGACAGTGCCCGTCATGGAGTCCCATCGTCACAGTCAGTCAGAGTGCAATCTCAAAGATGCGATTGTACAAGACTGTAGATTGGTCAAGTACCAAGCCTAGTGTCCGTCTGGTGACATTAGCATTTGTTTATATGAGTTTGTTATATATAAATATTATCACCATATATTTGAAAAAAAAAACTTATTATTACTTGCGTTGTGACAAATAATTGTTTTTGATTTTGTCTGTTTTGGACAAGAATATTTAAGTCATTCAAATATACACTCACCCTTTTGATGTTACTTTTGTCCATGTAGGCGGCATCATGATCCTCTATTACACTAGTAGGCACTTAGCTCAAAGTAACAGCATTTAACTGACAAGTGTTAATTCTTGCATGGAAATTCAGATATTTACATTTAGCAAAAGTAACGACAACTATTAAACGAATATGCGTTTGCTTTAACTCTTTTTCTTTTACGGATTTTCAAAAATATCGACAATGCCATAAATATTTTGGTGCCTCATAGTCATACAAAAGAAAAGAACCATGGGAACGATACCACAGTATTACAATTGGTCCTCTTCAAGTGCTCAGCTCAGTCTAGGTTATAGGTGAATCATCATCCAACAAAGGCACAAATACAAAGCAAAATAAAATATTCCTAATTTATAATATCCAGCATATGAGAAGTTCACTGTAAATACCAGTATAGAACAACACAACTTAAAATTTTAATGGACAATTTAAAAATACATCTAGCCGGTAAAACGGCGTTATCATATTGATTGACCTCTAAGTTGGTTCGTGTCGGGGTTAATTGAAGAGGGGTCATATATGAACTTAACTACGTACAGCTCGAATATAACTATAGAATATGGTAGACCATATTCAGAAATATTTGATATGTTTTTTCAATAGAAATTCTTTATTTTGACGAAAACCTCTAAAATATGACTTTTTATACACAAATTTACTTCACATCTAAACAGAAAGATATAAAAATTTTACAATATAATACTCAGTATACAAAATTCAAATAAGGTATAAGTAAAAGGGTCTGTGGAGAGGGTCTTCCAGACAGATTTTTAAATTTAGAGTTGTAAATTGGTGAAAAAAAGTCGGAACAAAATTTTCAAATCAGTTCAAAGTGAGCTGTATATCCAGTAATAGTTCTGGTGGTGTGGGTATATTAGTAAAAAAACTGGATTTTTTTATTGCTATACGATAGACATCGTTGATAAGTGTTATGAGGGTATTTTTGGAATAAAACTGAAAAATAAGAACACGGACTTTACATTTGTTGTATATGCAGTGTATCTAGAACTATCTACCCCCCAGAAAGCTCGCCCTGGGGGAGGGATGCGTCTTCATTCTTTGCACATCTACTTACGCAAATTTATCATCACTGTGAGGATGACGTCATTTTGATATGCGGAGACCTGAATGCGCGCATCGGAAAAAAACAAGACGTCAATATGTGTACTGACAGTATTCCTCCCCGTTCATCTTGTTTTCGAATTTTGTTTCGATTTCTGCGATAGCGAAGGAATTTTGAAGACGGCACTGAAGCCAAAATATACACATGATTTTACTATCATAGTAATTCCATAATGCAAATTTCACTGAAGCGATTGGTTGAACAAAACAGAGCGCTCACTCGGAACTAATTACATGACGCAGTCATTCTGCTATGTTTGGCTTCCACATAAGGAAGTTTCCTCGACCTGTTTAATCTGTGTTAAATTTTGAATAGATATGACATATGTAGGTAGGTAAAAAAAGTCAGTCGAGAACAAAATTTTCAAATAAGTTCAAAGTGTGCTGTAAATCCAGTAATAATTCGAATATTGTTGACACTCTAGGCTTACCATTACTTTGCAAAGAAAAATAAACGTTGGTGCCTACATTCTAATGAAAACTGGAGCATGTTCGGTTACCTGGAAAATCGGCCCTAATTTTGAAATGTTTTAGATTTCGATTGTATTTCGTATCAAGAAGGTTAAATGTGTGGTTGTTTGAAATATCAAACAAAGATTTTAATTTACGTGCAATACACCGAAAGATATGGCTTCAAAATCGGCTTAAAGTCGTAAAACACAGAAAAATCGTAAGAAATTGGTCTAATTCTGGTCAAAATTTATGAAGATAAGTAGGGCGCCAGCCCTGAACGAAAGTAATTTTCATATGAAAAGTTGAATTTGTAATTTATCTTTCGATCTACATAAAATTTATGTTGGGTGAGGGTTGGCGCCTATACTAATTTTAAAGATTTATGCAAAAAATATGGCGATTTTACTTCATTTTCTGTCATGCAGAGCAAATGACGTCATAACTAACGCACGTGACGTTTTGACAATAAAAAATATTTACTTTCTATTTCGGCAGGTATTTGAGATAAATATTAGAGATGCTGAATCATAATTTTCATAAAATTATTTTTCGGAAAAATTTAGGGCCGATTTTGTGGGTTAGTGAACCTACCCCTTTCACCTCTCGTGCAGAATCGAAACATGGTCCTCTCGCAACTAGATTAACATACCGATTAGGTGTTTATTACAAGGACTAAAGATGAAGAAATTTTAAGTTACGAAAATCTGAAATCTTCAGCGTGGAGATTTCTTTAAAATTCTCGTCTAAGGGAGGCTACTGAAACGCGTGTGATATTCCGTTAAGAATTCACCGCTAACAACACCAACCTCAGAATCTTTGAAAAAAAAAACTAAGATTCAAATGACATACACTTTACTAAACCCTCAAGTACAAAACCAGTCGAAACAAAACCGTTAAAGGGAGTATTATTGGAATGTGATCAGATGTCCGTAGAGCATATTATACTTACCGGAAATGGGGCTGAATATTGGCCCTCATTCAGGCAGATTGAGAGCCTTGTTTACTTGTAAAAAGTTAAGACATTCAGGCAGCAGAGCAGAGACGGTTATACGCATGCCATATCATTTTTACATCCATTTACATAGAATTTGAGTTACAAGAGGCCGCTGCGTTTAACTGTCTTGTTTGTGATTTCATCTTACAGTGAGGAGTTTTATGTTTATACAACTACTATGCGTCTTTGGAGGTCTCTGTGTATCCGGATAAGTGGATGGACTGTGCGCACGTCACCCGGATGACCAGCATTAACAACACCATTTGCTGAAAGCATATAGCCGTCCAAAAGTCGGCGCCGGGTACACATTGGTATCCTGCCCTTTATGTGTTGTCATTACCGTTTGATGTTTCTGTACGCCAGTTTCGATTGTCTTGTATGATGTTCTAGTGAATATTGTCGTCTTTTTGTGTGATTTGTAGTTCTGTCTGATGTCATTTCTTCGGCACCTGCGTTTTGCGGTCTTGTTTATGTGTGGTCATCTGACAGTGAGGAGGTTGTTTAACACCACAATTGTGCGTTCTTCGAATCCTCTGGGTAATCGGAAAAGTGGGAAGGTTGTGCGCACGTAATTCAGGATAACCACACCTTCTGCTATTTCCGTATCAGATTGCCGTCCTAAGTCGGCACTGGTTGCCCATTGGTCTCGTTGATGTATGTGTAGTCCTTTGTGTTTATTTCTGTTTTGTTCGCTGATATTCCTTGTCCCTTTTGCATGCTTGTCTTTTCTCTGTTTTTGCATAGGGGGTTTTGCTGTGGGTGCTGCAACCAGGTGTTGTTGGAGATTCCCTCCTTTGTTTTACGTATTTCTTTCTTGTGGGTTTGGTTCTATTGAGTGAGTGCATGGTTGTCATGCTGGAGATTATCCCCTCGTTTTTACTAGCAACATTATCGTCTTTAGAAATTAATTTGACAGTCATAGTAGTTTCAAATAATCTGTCATAATTAAATGTCATAATGGACAGTTTTCATGTTCGTGGAATTAACACTTCGGGCATATCTCTTCTCATTTTTGTCTGTTAACATCGATGGCGGAATCGGCTAGCCAAATGATTTCTTTTTTGTCCGTGAACATCGACGGCGGTCCGGCTAGCCAAACTGTTGAGATTGTCGTCAAAATCTTCATTATCTCATTTATATCACACTGTGGAGCTGTTTAAAAAATCCCCAGGAGGGGTTTGACAGAAAATATTTTGAATGTTTCCCTGGCATGATCATGATAGCATTTCCTACATAGATTTTACCTCAGACGGAGCATGTTTTGTAGATATTGTTTTCATTTTTGTCCGTGAAAATCGCATGCGGGTGCGGCTAGGCAAATAGGGGATGCTTACTCCTGCTGGGCACTTGGTCCCACGTATAATTTCTAGTTGTCCTTCGATGCTCTAGTTGGTCGTCTATTGCGAGTGTTCTTGTCGTCATGATCTTTTTTTTAGAAAATGAATCTTGAATACTTTGTATAACAATTTATTTGTTTTCATGCGTGAATAATCGCATCCAAATCTATAAAGTGTCATTTCGTCAATTATTAGTTCATATTCTACTCTACTAATCGCATCTGTTTTCATTTATGCATTCAAGATATTATTGTGATTTTCGTGCGTGAACATTGACGGCAGGTGCGGCAAGCCATACAGGGAATACTTACACCTCCCGGGCACCTGGTCCCACCTCAAGCTTCCTAGGGGTATGTCGATGCTCAATTGCTCTATTGTGAGTGCTCTTGAGATTATCGCCAGGATCTTCTTTAATTCCTTGATATGACCATAACAATGGGAAGTCCGTAGTAAAAATTATTTAACATCCAAAAAATGAGATTATAGCATATAATGTATATCAATGAGATAAAGAAGATCCTGACGACAATCTCAACAGCACTCACAATAGAGCACCAAATGCAACATCGACGGACCCCTAGCAAGCTAGAGGTTGGATCAGGTGCCCGGGATGAGTAAAGAATTTATTGGCTTAAAGGAGTAGGGGCAAAATATGCCGTTTTTAGCCCCATTTTTTGCCATTTTCAAAAATTGTTTTCATACTTTATTTTATCTTTCAAATAAGAGTAGAGATATTGTTGTTTATTGAAACTGAATTGAAAACAGATATAATCAACTAATATGAGTGTTGTTTCCAGTCGAAATTGCCCACTACTATGGAAATTAGTGGTAAAATGATAACAACCAGATTTTAACATAATAGTTTATGGTATATATAGAGCAAGCGCATGTAACAAAGTTATACTTTCAATGTAAGAATATAAAAAGGAATGTCCCATATGAGTATGAACCTGTCACATGCCCTTGCTCAAGGGCTTACAACTGTAGGTATGTATGTCCTTTGCAAAAATCTGAATTTCTAATGTGACATAGTGCTCAACTTTCAATCATTTTGCCCTAAAAGGCAGGGTTTTCGAAAAATCACATCAAATTTATTATTTTTTGTTCAGAAGAAGCATAATGAATAAGAAATTATAACCTTTTTAAAATTTTTGATTGGGGCCAAAAATAGCCACTTTTGCCCCTACCCTTTTACATTGCAAGTTGATTTCCTATATTAAGAAGCTCTATTTTGATATCACATTATATTTGAAACCAACATAAACGATATATAGTAAAATCTCAGATTGTTACATTATTTTAGAAAAAATAAAAGTCCTTCAAAATTTCATTGCTGAATAGGTATTTTAGGGAAAAATATATAATATTTTCAATGAAAAATCGCCGAAAATAGGAGAAAAATTCATGTTCGCATGAGTTCTGCTAACAAAGATTCAAACATCAGAATGTCTTCTTTTCATTATACTCTAAAAGCTTTAAACGTAAGATAATTAGAAATTCGAACTTTGACTTAAACTCTATGTTTTGGGGTCAAAATGTTGATGTTTTGCATACATTATTGTGCTATTTATAGAAACATCCGGTTACTTCCATTTCGGAAAATATAGAGTGCAATCTTTAGTTTTATGTTTCAAATGGTCTATGACAGAATATCATCCACCATTCTGGAGAGTGGAAAAAGTGAAACTCGGCATTTCTTAATCAAGACTTTATTCTAAGCTTCCATTATATACATGCTTTATGCTTGTGCAATTTAATGTTTCCTTACGCGATACGTTTATATTTTGAATGCATTACATCCTTGTTTCTTATAAATGAGGAACTTCATTTCCTGATTTAAAGAATCAATACCAAATAATACGAAAATAGACAACTTTGATAAAAAAAAATCCATGTTAAAATTATTCGGCCATTTTCTAAACAGGAAGTAGACGAAAAATTCGCTTTCCCTTTAAGCAAACATGTCGTATTTCAATACATTAAGTAGGCTTGGGTATTAAAGACGTGTCCGTTGTCCACATAACGCAGTGTAGGCTTAATCAAACATATTTTCCATTACTTCCTATTGCGGAAAATATGTGCACTAAGAAACTGTCCGTCAAGGCCAGTTTTCCGCTTATTCAAGGTGTCTGTTAGTACAGGTAATGGTGTGTATAATTAATCATGGAATACTTAATTGTGATCTAGTCGAATAATGGCGTTTGTGAAAAGTAAAACGTACATGTACTAGAAAATGACCCGCAAACACGGGAAAGATTGTCATAGATACATACAGATAAAGTATGTAGCATTATAGAATCATTTCATTTTTATTGTTATTTTAAAAAATAATGAAGATTCTGATTGACTAAGAAATGTTTCGATCAACAAAATTTTCAAGGATCTATTTATAGCACTGTTTTTTTAAGATGGGGATTCCGTCAATCACGAATAAACTCGCAGCTGAGAATAAGATTTGTTGATGTTTGCTTAAAATTCTAAGGGTACCATTTCTTTTCTACTTACTAAAATAATTTTTGCTTGTAGGATTTTCTCAAACTGGTCCCTATCTAAAAATATTGAGATACGATCGTTCGCTGTTTTCAAGAATCATGGCGACTGCCATAACTTGATTACGTTTTGAGAGGCAGTTGTTTACTGTGTTACAGTACCCCCCCCCCCTCCCCCCCCCATCCGAACTTACGAAATATAGTGCGGGGATAAATTGTTATTATTATAAGAAACCGTCTGTTTTACATAAGTAATGAAATACATGTAGAATAATAAGAAATGTAACCACGTTCGATCAATTTCGATTGGTCGTTTCTTCAAGCGCATTTGAAAATTTCTGTTCACAAAATTGTCTCGAATTTCTAAAACCTGGGTCCTGTAGCATCATATCCCAGCCATTTTGCTTCGTCTTTCGGTATTGTTTTGGCAATTTACATTGTTTAGATTGAGGATCACTGACGAGGGTTAAATATCCAAAACATGCATGTCTGGTCCATGCTGTAAATTTATCTGCTCTATGATTTTGAAGACGTTAAACCCATGAACCTGATGTTTTTGGTATCACCTGAAAAATGGACGGAAACTTTTGAATTAACGCGTTATGCGCCTTGGCGCAGTTTTCTGTCCGATGTTTCGGGTGATACCTGCATCAACAGAAAAATATAAGATTCTTTTCTTAATGAAAAACATTTACATAGGTATTCTGTTCAGATTCATTGCTTTGCATTGATATTAATAAAGGTACGTTATGTTTCTATGTCGTGCGTCTCTTTTTGCGTCTTTTGCTGTGGTGCTTGTCTACTCTGTTTTTTCCTAAGAGGTGTTTTGTTGCTTTGTCATGGGTGTTACAGGTAGAAGATTCTCTTCTTACTTATATAGGTCTGGTTTGTATGCTTCAGGATAAAGCAATATAATGGCACTATTCATAGAAACAAAATATGCAACATTTGACTCTCTCGCTATATATGAAAATAATGCCAAAATTGCATTTATAAGAATTACTGCCCTTATGCTGTAAAATAATTTATTTTTCAGATTTTGTTACAATGTAAGATAGCCTTGAATTCACGCAAAAGCTTTAATATAATTTTAGTGACGTTACACTTCATGATACTAATTATTTACGTCAGGCTTATACCTACTTAGAGATATTTTCATTTTGATGTTAATACATGTATCTTATCTTGAACGTGATAGCGATATTTTTGGATGATTTCAATGAATTATGATTTTAGAGTGCACTTTACAACATATGTATGTCAAATAATAATTTAAAACCAAACCACATTTAACATAATGGGAATATTATGTATTCAAATAAATGTTTTATGAATTCACCGTTGACAGTACAAATCTCAGAATCTTAGAAAAAAAGAAAGCTAAAAGCTAAGATCAATAGACATACACTTTACTAAACCCTCAAGTACAAAACCAATGGAAACAAAACCGTAACGAAAAAGAGAATATCATTGGAATGAGATCAGGTGTCCGTAAAGCATCTTATACTTACCGGAAATTGGGCTAAATATTGGCCCTAATTCAGGTACAGCCCTGTTTACCTGTAAAAAGTGAAGACATCCAGCATCTTCAGCCCTGGGGATTTTTCAAGGACCGAGTCTCTATTGTTTTGTTAGCTCTACTGCACTCTAGTGCAAAAGAGCTATTGCAATACCCCCGGCGTCGGCGTCGGCGTCGTCCAAACTAGATGATAAAGTAAATGTTAAGATTACACATTTACCTTTCCTATATTCATATTCTGTTGGTTTTTTTTGTTGCAAATGTTTAATTATACATCATTTAATATATCCAGATGAGGATATAGCCCCTGGGGTTGGGATTTTTAAAATTATTTCAAATGATAAGGCAAATGTTGAGATGATAAGGTAAATGTTAAGATAGCAATAAAGTCTTTAAAAGCCAATATTGAGCAAAGTACATAAGTGCTACATGTACCAAACTTACATATTTGATGTATCTTTGATCAAACTTTCAAAAAATGTCCTTGACCTACTTTTTCCGCTTGAATGATTTTGCCTTTAAAAGCCAATATTGAGCAAAGTATAAGTGCTACATGTACCAAACTTGCATATTGGATGAATCTTTGATCAAACTTTCATAAAATGACCTTGACCTACTTTTTACCGCTTGAATGATTTTACCTTTAAAAGCCAATATTGAGCAAAGTATAAGTGCTACACGTTCAAAACTTACATGGTGGATGTATCTCTGATCAAACTTTGATAATATGACCTTGACTTACTATTTCCACCTGAGTGATTATGCCTTTAAAAACCAATATTGAGCAAAGTATAAGTGCTACATGTTCCAAACTTACAGTGTAGATGTATCTTTGATCAAACTTTCATGATATTGCCTTGACCTACCTTTTCCACTTGAGTGATTTTGCCTTTAGTAGCTTATATTGAGGAAAGTATAAGTGCTACATATTCCAAACTTACATGGTGGATGTATCTTTAATCAAACTTTCATAATATTACCTTGACCTACTTTTTTCCTCTTGAGTGATTTTGCCTTTAGAAGCCAATATTGAGCAAAGTATAGGTGCTACATGAGTATACAATTGTGTTTAATTCTATAAATTGGAGAAAAAAGTGAGCTTCAGAAATTGGCTGTCACTGAAGACATTATGCTATGCAGTCGAGCATTAGGACTCTGTCCTATCTGAAAGTTGGTCAGTCATCTCAGGTGATTGATCTTGAGCTCGCTTCAGCCAGCAAACACATACTGTTATACGCATGCCATAGCATTTTTTTAGATCCTTTTAAATAGAATTTGTGTTACAAGAGCTTCATTTAACTGTCTTGTTTGTGATGTCAACTTTCATTGAAAAGTGTTATGTTTATACAACTTCCGTGCATCTTTGGAGACCTCTGTGTATCCGGATAAGTGGAGGGGTTGTGCACACGTAATCCGAATAACTACACCAATTGCTAATATCAGATGGCCGCCAAAAGTTTACATTGTTATCCTGCCTTTTATGTGTTGTCATTAATGTTTGATGTTTCTGTACGTCAGTTTGATTGTCTTGTTTGATGTTCAAGTGAATATTGTCGTGTCTTTTTTGTGGTTTGTAGTTTTGTCTGATGTCATTTACGTATCACTTTCTAGTGGGTTTGTTACGCTGGGTGAGTGCAGGGTGGGCATGCTGGAGATCATCCCCTTTTGTTTACTAGCAACATTAACGTCTTTAGAATTAAATTATAAAGTCATAGTATTTTCAAATAATCTGCCATAATTAAATGTCATAATGGAAATTTTTCATGTTTGTGGAATTATCACTTCGGGCATATCTCTTTTCATTTCTGCCCGTGAACATCGACGGCGGGTGCGGCTAGCCAAAATGTTGAGATTCTCGTCAGGATCTTCGTTATCTCATTAATATTGCACTAATGCCCACGGTTGATTGGAGCTGTTTAAAAATTCCCCAGGGGGGGGGGTTGACAGAAAATATTTTGAATTTTTCCCTGATATGGTCGCGATAGCACTTTCTTTATAGATATCACTTCTGACGATGCATGTTATGTATATATTGTTTTCAGTTTTGTCTGTGAACATCACCTGCGGATGCGGCTAGCCAAATAGGGGATGCTTACTCCTCCTTGACACCTGGTTCCACTTATAATTTCAAGGTGTCCGTCGATGATCAAGTTGTTGTTCTATTGCGAGTGCTGTTGTCGTCATGTTCTTCTTCATCTCATTCGTAGTGTCTGTGTCACAAAAGAAAATGAATCTAGAATACCTTGTATGGTGTGAACATCGACAATGGGTGCGGCTTGTCAAACAGGGGATGCTTTCTCCTCTCGGGCACCTGGTTCCACTGGTCCCACCTCTAGCTTGCTAGGCGTCCGTCGATCGTCAATTTTGTGCTCTATTGTTAGTGCTCTTGAGATTATCGTAAGGATCTTCTTTGACTCTTTGATATGACCATAATCATTGGGAGTCTGTAGTACATCAACTTGAAAAAATGTTTATTGTAATCATTCATGAATAAGTAAACAAGCGAAGCAGTAGCAATCGTAGTTTAAGAATCAAATATCAATGGTAAAACAGAACAAGTGTCCATTAATAAGACAATCGCTAACACTCGAACGGAGGCATAACCAGGTGCCAAGGAAGAGAGTACATAAATGGTGTCAAGGAATTTGGTTGCGATTTCTGCGATAGCGAAGAAATTTTGAAGACGGTACTAAAGCCAAAATATACACAAGATTTTACTATCATAGTTATTCCTTAATGCAAAGTTCATTGAAGCGATTGGTTGAATATAAGATAGCGCTCACTCTGAACTGATTATGTTACGCAGTCGTTCCATTATGCTTGGCTTCCATACAGGAATTTTCCCCGACCTGTTAAACGCCCATTCAATTTTGATGTTCATTTCACGATGAAAGGTTGATTCCAATCACATAGCGTGCGGACGAATTTTAAACAGTGGTCGGAAAATACTGATGCTGAATTTGCGAGCAGCGAAAGATATTCCTTTTTCGACGATGAAGTGACCATAGCATGAGACAATAAAAAAGAAGAGAGAGAGAGAGAGAGAGAGAGAGAGAGAGAGAGAGAGAGAGAGAGGAGAGAGAGAGAGAGCAGACGGGGACAACAACAACAAACAAACCCTATGTATACGTACAATCTCCACAGAGTCCATTTATAAATATGAACAAAGTAGATGGCGCCACCGAAATGAATTTATGCAGCACTGACTACCTGATTATTCTTATTATGAATAAGGCTTAATTTTCCTCATTTTTTAAAAAAGAAAGTTTAAAATCATCGTGAAAACCTTTTTCAAATTATTGAAAATATGAAATATTTACAACAGATATTTACATTTTGAAAACGTTTAAACATTCAATTTGTAAATCTGAACTTCAATGTAGATGGTGCAACCGAAATCAATTTATGCACACTTATTACCTTTATCATAACGAGATATCACACGCGTTTCAGTAGCCTCCCTTAGACGAGAATTTTCAAGAAATCTCCACGCTGAAGATTTCCGATTTTCGTAACTTAAAATGTCTTGATGTTCTGGTTTTGTTATAATCGCTCAATCGGCAAGTCGCTCAGAGGTAGAGCTCTTGCCCACCATACGGGAAGACCGCGGTTCGAGCCTGAGCGTAGTGGTAACAAATAGATTGTTATTCGTATGAAATTACGATTGTTTTTTTTTCTTTGCAAAGTAATGGTAAGCCTAAAGTGACCAGCAATAGTCAAATTTTTGCTGAAATTGAACTTACAAATGTATTTGAAAAGTTTGTTAAGACTTTTTTACCTACATACATATGTCGTATCTATTCAGAAATAAGTCAGGTGTCAGTAAAGTGTTTGAATGTAGACAAACTTATAATATAGTTACCCAAATGGTACATACATGTATAATATCAATACACATGTTCACATACTGTCGTATTATAACACAAAATCTGTATTCGCCTCTATTCATTTACATATTGACATCTTTGTGAGTGACGGAACACTGCTGTGATATTTCAAAAAGATGATTATATAAATTCGGATGCTTTTATCTTTGGTCACATAGTAAAGAAAGATAACTCGAATTGCACTTTTAACTTTTACATGATAATTTACACATTCAGTCAGATTTTGCAACAAATGACGTGGTCATTGAATGATTTCTTTCTATAAGAATTTGCACAATATGTTGAGGGAATCATATGTGAAGTTTCATTTGAAAATCTTGGGCTGAACAAATAATGTAGCCAAAAAATTAGCATTTCCATTACTATCAATGGATGGCTAAAAAGTCTGATCAATTTCAAAATCTCAAAATCATCTACCAATCTTTTCCAAATATGTTGATTTTGAATTTGTAATTCGTTCGTTAGTATATGTAAAATAATTATGCTAAATTATAGGTAAAGAATTTCCTTCGTATCACAAACATCAGACTTCACGCGCAAAGTCGCACCTATTGTAACGTCATACTTCACGTCATATTCTTTCGAGTACTGACATCATTACGTCATTATTTACTTATTGGAAGAAGGCTGGAGTAAGGTATGTGTAGTAGGTTACATTCAGCTGCTAAAAAAAAAATGGGGATCATTCTCGTTGTGTTGTGTAATTTTAATAAAAATACTGGAGCTTAACTAGGGACAACATTACAAAACGAAACCGGTCAAACATAATGTCTTGTCATTGCTTTCATTTTTTTTTTGATAATTTTTCTCTTTTTCATTTTCACATTTCTTATTTTAAATGAAATATTTTTTATCTCTTGTTTTATTATCCTTACTTAATAAAACTTTCAGCTGCATTAAACTTATGATTATCACATAACTCTATATGATAGTTCAGTTTTAAGCCTCTCATTTTGATGTGAAATTTTTTCTCACTCTTTTTCGTACGTTTTCAAAAATTGCAAGGGTTATGTAAGATTTTCCTTTACAAAGTCGAGCTCAGTTTGAATACCGGATTTTCAAAACAATTTCATTGCGTACTTTGATCAGACATGCAATTTCTACTGATTAATTATGAATTATTCATTCCAAATAGATTTTGGGTCAAACTTCTATTTTTCTGAAATTCGCATTTTTACAGAAATTGATAGGAGATAGAGACTTGCCTCTGTTGACTTTTTTTGTAGACCAGAGTTGTGCAAATACTGACAACTTACTTAAAAATTGATGTTTAGCTCAGTTATGACAATAGATCTATGCAAATAAAACAAAGTCCCTATCAGAATGGTAATACAATGAAAACTTTAGATTTTTTTTGCGCAGTGTATTTATTCAAAGGAACAGTTAAAAAATTGTTGAGACATCCTTCTAGATCATCTCGATGCTTTCAGTTTGTCGATATGTACCTCTGTGCTAAAAAAGAAGTGTTTCAATGATGGATGCCCCGTGACCTAAATTTATCTGTTATAGCGCCACCTAATGGCACATCCTAAAGAAAAACCAACAGCGCTCGAGGGAAACATAAGTACTTTTCATCCAAGAATGTGAAAAGTTTACTGACGACGGACAGGCGCTGAAAGGCAGACGGGCGCCTGACAGCATAATATGACAATACTCAAAGAAGTATTTCCATTGAAAGAGCAACCATGAAATTACAAAATTTGGTTTTGCGCAATATACTTGCAGCATAATAAATACGACTTTTAGCATTACAAATGTATATGATCGCGTCAATTCTAACAGAAGCAGATATGTTATATAGAACTGCGTCAATTTAATACTAAACCCTACTGTAGTTAAGGCTTTATAAATATCAGTTTGTTCACTTTGTTAAGAATAAGATCTATGTTATCTATACATTTATAGACACCGTTGATGTTTCACTGCTTTGGTCGGAGCATAATAGTTGATGCCCTCAGCTTTCCTATATTTCTCCAAACGAAACTATTTGATCCATATGTCCCCGTCAGTGCACAGTATGCCCAGCGTTTGTACCACCATCCACCTCCATAGCTCTTGGCTTTATTTCCCGCATTTTTATCCTGATCTCTGTCATGTGTAGAAAAGCGCTCTGCTTGTATGCTACCACCTGAGGTATAGCCAAGATCTAGCGTCTGTCCTAAGGTATAGAACAAAAATATATTTAATTGAACCGAAAACAAGATATAAAAATTATGGGCAATGACCATATCCCAATACACAACACAATCTCAATAATTCAGATAATCATAAACCAAAGGCATGCACAATCAGGATAAAACAGGAACAAAAGCAAACAAAGAAAAACCTCCACCACGTGAAAAGAAGCGAACTCCCAATATTGGAGTGAGACCAGGTGCCCAGGAAGAGTCAGTATCAACTCCCGTCGCTTCAATTCGGCAGAAATATCAAATCCGGTCACTTCCATTTCAGAAGATACAAGTAGAGTATGTGCTTGGATGCTTCAATGGTCTCAGACAGGATATCATCCACCATTCGGGACAATGGGACATTATAGTGTATGACCAGTTCCCCGTATCAACTGTGGAACTTCCCCAGTGACGATGTTTGTCGATCACAGACGTATTCCTGACGGAGAGGCTTTTCTGAAAGACACCTAGCTCTCAGAACAAAATCTGTATTTTTGTTACTTGCTCTGGCATAACGTATCAATTGAGATTTGAAAACGGCATAAGCAGGCGATGAAGGGATATTGTTACTCAGAATTACTTCCGTATTATCAGAAAAGGAAATTTTGTAATGCGGAAACTGAAGTAATTACGTTTGTCATAGTGTGAGGTGTTCATGTGACCATCAGTATCGTAGGACATCATTATGTACAATTAGGGTGTTGAATACTCCGACGGATAGATTCTGCTAAGGTAATCCGCGAAGTTTGAATTGTTGATGGACAACACATTTTCTATATATCTGTAAGTGAAGTTAAAGTCAGAAGCTAAGTATATTTTCCTTTCAGAGAGCAAAGTACAAACAACGTTTCATCGCTGGTTCCTCAAAATGTTATATTAAATCTGTATCGATCTTAATCATCAAAGTTCTGACTGAAATCAAATCTGGAGTTGAACAATATTGTTCGACAGTATTTTCTCGAGGCGGCATAAAGCAGATGTGGATTTTAAAGAATTCAAAGGAACTTTTAGAACATTTGGAATCCACACATTTCATCCATTCGATCAAAGTCTTTGATTTTCGACACTTTACACAACAATCCCACATTCTAAATTGAAAGAAAGTTTCGCAAAAATTATAAGTAATGCGTTTACAAGCCAACACGGCAATCACAAATAAATATTTATTGTTTTTAATTATGACAAAACCTCCTTTTATAAATAAAATTCCGATTCTTAAAATAAGTACAGCGAAGCAGATATTATTCAGATGTTAAACTTCCTGATCGACAACATTTTTATGGTGTTTGGAGGAAAGGTCTTCCAGCAAATTTTCGGAATTCAAATAAGAACCAATTGTGCCTCACTCCTTGTCGACATTTTTCCTTACTCGTACAAAGCTAAATTCATCCAATATTTGGTCTCTGAAGGGAACAGATACATAGCTTCTAACTTTAACTTTACTTACAGATAAATAGTCGATGTGCTGTTCATCAATAATCCAAAATGCGTTGATTACCTCAGCAGAATATATCCTTCGGAGCTTGAAGTCAAAGAAACTACAGAGACAAATAATTCAACATCTGGCATCATGCCAGAGCAAGTACCAAATATACAGATTTTGTTTTGAGAGCTAGGCGTCTTTCAGATAAGCTCCTCAGTCAGGAATACGTTTGTGACCTATCAACCTAGTCACTGAGGAAGTTCTACGGTCGATATGGGGAACTCCTCATACATATTAGGTCCCACTCACCAGAATGGTGGATGTCTTAGAACATTTGAACCATCCAACCACCGAATATACTTGTATCTGCCAAAATGGAAGTAACCGGATGTGACAATTTTACCGAATTGAAGTGACGGGTGTTGCATGCAAGCAGGAGATGCTTACTCTTCCTGGGCAACTGGTCTCACTCCCACTTTGGGAGTTCGCTTCTTTTCATATAATGGTTTTTCTTTGGTTCTTGTTTTATCCTGATTTTGTATGCCTTCGGTTAATGATTTTTTGAATTATCGATTTTGTACTATGTATTTGGATATGGTCATTATCAATATTTGTCATTGAATGAATTCAGCTTCGTACGAGTAAAGTAAAATGTCGGCTAGAAGTGGAGCACAATTGGTTCCCACTGGAATTCAAGACCTTTCCTTCCAAACACCACAAAATATTTTCGATCAGGAACATTTGTACCACTTGGTGAGTGTCACTGCTGGTGGGCCAGGATTCCCCGAGGGCAAATGTAGCCAAGTTCGATCAATTTCGGTTGATCGTTTATTCAACGCATTCTAAAATTTGTGTTATCAAATTTCTAGAAATTTCTATAATGTGGGTCCTGTAGCATCATATCTCACCCATTCTGCTACGTCTTTCGGAACGTTTTTGGACATACTAATTTTCACACTTTTTGGCATACTACATTGTTTAGATTTGAGAATCACTGACGAGGGTTAAGTACCCGAAACGTGCATGTCTGGTCTATGCTCCCAATTTATCTGTTCTTAAATGATACTATTCAATTTGAAGACGTTTAACAATCGTTGTAATATCTATTTCAGTGTACAGAATCGGACATTTCTTTTACAAAGTAGGTTTTGTCATAGTTTAAAGCAATAAATATGTAATTGGTATTGCCGTTCTTCCTTGTAAACGCATTACTTATAATTTTAAAATTTACAATTTAGAATGTTGATTTGTTGTGTAAAGTGTCGAAAAGTCAAAGACTTTGATCGAATGGACTCTATTGAAATGAGTGGATTTCAGATGTTCTAAAAGTTCCTTTGAATTCTTTAAAATCCACATCTGCTTTATACTGCTTCGAGAAAATACTGTCGAACAATAATTTTCAAGTCCAGATTTGATTTCAGATAAAACTTTGGTGAGTAAAATCGATACAGATTTGATATAATATTTTGAGGAAGCAGCGATGAAACGTTGTTTTAACGGATTGTTATGCATTTTAAGCCCCGGTCACACTGCACTCCACGTCCAAATCACGTTTAAAAATCTGCTGGACGTGATTGTACGTTTTAATTTTTGTCATGACTGTGCTTTGTACGGGGTATGACCGCCGACAGCTGTTCCACTGCTGAAAGGCTGCCTTAGCACGTCCAACTACGTCTAAGGCTAAAAGCGTGCGTGACATGACGTTATACACACGCTTGTATCCGTGATACCAACGCGGAACACGCATGCAATGACCGTGCTCTGTCCGTGGTAGACCGCATAAGCTTTCGCGTCTTACCGCGTCTAACCCAAGTTTTAGTCACTACCGGAACACTGATTACCACGTGTGCTTCGCGTGCGTTGCACGTCTTTACCACGTAAGCCGTCTGTAGTTGTCTATGGAATCAAATTATGAGCAGTTCAAAACTTCTTTCCGCGTCCAATGACGTTCAGATTTTTTTTCCGCGCCCTACCACGTCTACAAATCGTCTGTAGCGCGTCTTAAAAGCAAACAATAACGTCTGCTTCACGGGAAACATTTTTAGACGTGTTTTGTCCATGATTTAGCCGTAAAGCACAGTGTGACCGGGCGTTTAGGTATGCAGTATGAGTATGGTAAATATTAATCTAAATTGTTTGTGTCAAAGCCAAAGGGAGCGAGAGCTTATTTGTGGTTATCATTTATTTCAGAGACAGAAAGGTTTATTGGGGTGTAAGTCGGATTTCCAGGTGTCGAATTTAAACCCAACTTTTTAACAATGATGTCGAAATAGTATTTTTTGCAAGAAAATGTGTAATGATTTGTCTGCTGGCGTAATGACATAATGTTCGTGGAGGTAGGTAAGCTCTATGATAGCATCAGGGTCTTTAAAGATACACTCAAATCTGGTGTTCACAGTAGATTGTAGATGGTATATTCTAGATAAATGTAACCCTCTGATGAATTTTATCCATTCGGAAAGGGTGTCGAGCTGTACATCCCCTTCCTAGTCCAACGTCTTGCATATTCCTCACAAGAGTCCACGATAATTTTCAAGGTTTGGTTTCATGTAAAGGATTTACTTTCTCTTGTATTTGGAACTTTTTAAAACAATTTTCTTAACGTGTCGTTCTTGTTTATACTAAGGTCACCAGTAATAACGTGTCCACAAGGAGAGTAGTGAAATCCGATGAAGAACATTCTCAAGGATATTGATGTAGTGAGGGATTAATTAAATAGATACACTGCAGGAATCGTTTGTAATTGTAAATCTTAAAAGAAGGCAGGAGATTCCTAAGAAGTAGGAATCTCCTCCCTTCTTTTAAGATTTACAGAGATTCCTACTTCTTAGATGCATTTGTTGGTGTGTAGCTATAGGAAATACAAGGAGTTTCTTTTCTTTTTAAAATATGGTGGGATTTTTTTTTTCTACGATAGTTTTGTGATTCAGAATTTGATCAAGATTCAGTTTATCAATACCTTTGTTTGCAAATCTTACTTTAATGAAAGGACGGTTTGTTTTCTGTTCTGATTTATCTGATCTAACTGCTTGAAATAAACGAAAAGTAAAAATGTCCGTGATGACTCCTTGTAGTCTGTATTCTGGGGAACGTGTATCGGTAAATGTCATGTTCTTAGTATATTCGTCGGTTTTGTGTAATTTCGTAAAGTAACATACTATAATTTGGTACGAATATTATGTAGGTCTAGAGGCTCATTCAAAAATGGAACAAAGTCATCGAAGGAGAAACTATGAATCTTTTGAGTATCATCCATCTAGTCAAAAGACTGCCCGACAAGTGCCCTCGGGGACAAATTGTCCACAAGTGGTAAAAATGACATGTTTATGGACAATGACCATATATCAGTACACAGTACAAAATCAAAAATTCAAGACATCACAAACCGAAGGCATACGAAATCAGGATAATACAGGAACAACCAAAGCAAAAAAAAAACAACCCAAAAAACCATCCACATGAAAAGGAGTGTGAGTGAGACCAGGTGCCAAGGAAGAGTCAGTATCGCCTGCTTGCATGCAACACCCATGACTTCAATTCGCCCCTTGAACTTCCTCAGTGACGATGTTAGTCCATCCCTGACTTAAAAGCTTATATGAAAGTCGTCCAGCTCTCAGAACAAAATCTGTATATTTCCTACTAGCTCTGGCATTACGTATCACTTTGGATATGAAATAGCCATAAGCATGCGATGAAGGGATGTTGCTACTCAGAAAAGGGAAGTTTGTGATGCTGAAACTGAAGTCGTCACTTTTGTCATAGAGTGAGGTTTTCATGAATGATGTTATCGAATTTGAAGACGTTTAACATTTGAACCACTTGGTGAGTGTCATTGCTGGTGGACCGGGAGTCCCCGAGGGCACATACATGTAGCCAAGTTCGATTAACAACGGTTGATCGTCTGTCTCTTCAACGCATTCGAAAAAAAAATCTGTTGTCAAAAAATCTTGAAATGTCTAAAACGTGAGTCCTGTAGCATTATATCCCACCCATCCTGCTACGTTTTTCGGTACATTGTTAGACATAATAATTTTCACACTATTTGGCCATATTACATTGTTTAGATTGATTATCACTGACGAATGTTAAGTACCCGAAAAGTGCATGTCTGGTCCATGTTGCAAATTAACAGTTCTTAAATGATGCTATTGAATTTGAAAACGTTTAACATGTGACCATCAGTGTCGTATGACAGCATTATGTTCAAATATGAAGCTATATAATACAACATTCTAAATTGAAAGAAAGTCTCGAAAAAATTATAAGCAATACATTTACAAGCAACAGCAAATATAAATTTATTGTTGTTTACTACTTAACTATCTTGTTTGTGATGTCACCATACAGTTCTATATTTATATAACAATTGTTCCCGAGGACACATGATAATTTCTTCGACGAATTCGAAAATTTCTGATATCAAAATTTCTCGAAATTTCTAAATGTTGGTTCTGTAGTGTCATATTTCACCCATCCTGGTACGTTTTTCGGTACATTTTTGAACTTGATAACTTTCACGCTTTTTCACTACATTGCATTGTTTATATTGATGATCACTGACGAGGGTGACATATTTGAAACGTGCATGTCTTGTCTATGTTGTAAATTTATCTGTCCTTAAATGATGCTATATAATTTGAAGACGTTTAACATTAGACATCACTTGTTAGAAAAAAATGCCCCGGGAAAACCCCCTCGAATATCAACTGGAATGTACCTTATCATTTCAATCGCCTTGATACTTCTTATTTCATTCTACGGTGTAGTAAATTTCAAAAACTTTTATTTTCTTTCTTCTATTTTTTTTATATATGTAAAAACTTCCGTTTGTTCTTTTCTTCAAAGCATAAAAAAAATCTGATCTCAAACTTTTCTCGATTGCCCATGGGTCTCGTTAGTTAATGTGTGGTCTTTTGTGATCGATGTTTGATGTCTTGTTTGCTGTTCTTTGTCCCTTTATATGTGTGTCTTCTCTGTGTTTTCACTTGGGGTGTTTTGGTGTGTTGCTGTTGGTGCTGCAACAGAGTCTTGTTGGAGATTCCCTCCTTTCTTCGAAAGTTATAAAAAATAGGTTCTTTTGCATCATATCCCATCCATCCTGCCACGTTTTTCGGTATTTTTGGACATATTTTCATAGTCTTTTGTCATATCTCATCGTTTGGATTGAAGATCACTTGCAAGGGTTAAGAACCCGAAACGTGCGTGTCTGGTTCATGCTGCAAATTTATCTGTTCTTAAATGATGCTATGAATTTGAAGACATGTAACATCCTACCAGCATTTCCTCTATATCCACCAAATCTAATCTTGTACCCGTCATTTTCGGAATGAAGGTAAAACCATGTGTACCAGGCCCAGTACCACTTCCTTCCCCAGGACTGTAACTTGAAGTATGCTCCGTAATTACTTTTCCACGTCAAGATATGGAAGTACTCATTGCCTGTATGAAAAAAAAAAAGTGTTGGTAAGATTGGAAGCACCCCGACAACTAAACCCAATTATACAATGTAACCAATCAATAACAAAGATGCAATTTAAAAATGCTTATCAATATTTTTGAATAAAGGTCCCCGAATTTGCAAGGAAAAAAGAAAGATGGAAAGTCCTGTAACCATTGAATCATCACTAAAATCAGGTTAGAAACTTATGTAGCAGCGCATGTATAAATTTGTTTTGATTTTGTATTGGATATATTTACTGATTATGTTCATGATGAGAAACAAATAAACTTATTAACTTGTAAACTTATAAACTATTTTGGATTAACTTGTGTTTCTTTGCATCAGAATGTTTTGTTTGGCTTTGAATTATATTCTAGTTACATATTCCCACGAGTTTAATGTTGCGTTTTATTTTTTGTTCGACTTATCTCACCCAGCCAATATTCGCCCCTGGCGCTGCCAAATCCATACTTGTAACTATTCCAATTCTGATAGAAGTTGACAGATCCATCAAATCTTTTCATAACAACCTGTTAATAAAGAGAGAGAGATTTATTTTTTATCTACTTTAAAATATACTTCGTTATTGAACGTTTATGAAGAGAATTAAACCCATTCTTCAATAAATCCTATTGTTTCTTCTTTTTATTCTAATCACATCTTCCCTTGTCCTTTGAATCTACTCTTTCATTCAGTCACTTCTGTTTACTAACGATTCTCAATATGTGAAATAAGATCCCTATCGCACCTATCAAATTAGAGTTTTATTTCATTTGTTCATCCATGAATCAATTACACAATTATGTTGTACACTCCACTCGTGTTGAAACCAATAGACTGACCGGCTAACACCCGCCTTCTATCTCCATGTCACAATATACTTTCGTATCCTCTCCCTTCACAGTTATGTTATACATGTACATCCCACTCGCATTGTAACCAAAAGACTAATCGTCCTCTCCAATCATTATGTCTCCACGTCCCAGTTTGCTCCCATTTCCTCCCGTTCACAGTAATGTTGTACACACCACTCGTGTTGTAACCAATAGACTTACCGTCCACCCCTATTCCTCTCACCATGTACATGTATCCATCTCCTCCCTTTTCACAGTTATGTTGTACAACCCACTTGTAATGAAACCGATAGACTTACCGTCCATTCAAAGGATTCCCCACTCCTTGCCGACATTTTCCTTTACTCGTACGAAGCTGAATTCATTCAATCCTTGGTATCTGAAGGGAAAAGATACTTAGCTTCTGACTTTAACTTCACTTACAGATACATAGACGATGTGTTGTCCATCAATAATCCAAAATTCGCGGATTACCTGAGCAGTATCTATCCTTCGGAGCTTGAAGTCAAAGAAACCACAGAGACAAATAATTCAGCATCCTATTTGGACATAATGTTGTCCTACGACACTGATGGTCACATGAACACCTCACTCTATGACAAACGTGACGACTTCAATTTCAGCATTACAAACTTTCCTTTTCTGAGTAGCAACATCCCTTCATCGCCTGCTTATGGCGTGTTCATATCTCAGTTGATACGCTATGCCAGAGCAAGTACCAAATATACGGATTTTGTTCTGAGAGCTAGGCGTCTTTCAGATAAGCTTCGCAGTCAGGGATATGTTTGTGACCGACTAACATCGTCACTGAGGAAGTTCTACGGTCGATATGGGGAACTCGTCATACACTATGATGTTCCACTCTCAAGAATGGTGGATGACATTCTGTCATAGACCATTTGAACCATCCAACCAAAGATTGTACTCTATATCTTCCAAAATGGAAGTAACCGGATGTGACAGTTCTACCGAAATGAAGCGACGGGTGTTGCATGCAAGCAGGAGATGCTTACTCTTCCTGGGCACCTGGTCTCACTCCCATATCGGGAGTTCGCTTCTTTTCATATGGTGGAGGTTTTTGTTTGTTTGCTTTGGTTCCTGTTTTGTCCTGATTTTGTATGCCTTCGGTTTCTGATTTTTGAATTATCGATTTTGTACTGTATACAGGGATATGGTCATTATCCATATTTGTCATTATGTCTCCATGCCACAGAGTGACTCCATATCCTCTCCCTTTATGGTTATGTAGTACAGTCCACCCACATTGTAAAACCAATAGACTCACCGTCCAGCCTACCCCATCTGTCTCAACGCCATATTATACCACTATTTCCTTCCTCTTTACAGTTATGAAGTACATACCACTGTTGCTGAAACCAATAGACTTTACCGTCCATCCCCAGCCTTCCGTATCCATGCCAAAGTATGCTTCCATCACATCTCCATCACAGCTATATTGTACACTCCACTCATGTTAGAACCAATATACTTACCATCCGACATCACCTTTTGTCTTCATGTCATATTATACATCCAATCCCGCCTTCTGTCTCCTTGCCACAGTATCCATCAACTCCTTCCCATTAACAGAACACTCGTATTGTCACCAATAGACCTACCGTCCAACCCCCGCCTTCTGTCTCCATATCACAGTATCCCTCCATCTCCTTCACCTTCACAGTACACACGAGATGTAACCAATAAACCTACCGTCCAATCCCGACTTCTGTCTCAAAATATGTAGCCTAAAGACTTACCGTCCATTCCCCGGATTCTGTTTTCTTGTCACAGTATCCGTCCATCGCCTTCACCTTCACATTTATGTGAAGGAAAGGAGATAAACGGATACTGTGACATGGAAGGAGTTGGACGGATACTGTGACATGGAAGGTTCGCAACCGTTCCGAGGTTCGCAACCGTTCCTGTGGAAAATCTAATGATTTTGCCTTGCCTTCTCGACTATGAGACTGCATAACTGATAGGTACTTCTGAAATGTTTATTGTACACTCCACTCGTCTTGTAAGAAATATACTTACCGTCCGACACCCGCTTGTTGTATCCGTGTCACAGTATCCCTCCATCTCCTTCCCCTTCACAGTACACTTTTGTTGTAAAAATATACCTACCGTCCAACTCCGACAATCTGTCTCAAAGTCACAGTATGCCTCCATCTCCTTCCCCTTCACAGTTATGTTGTTCACTCCACTCGTGTTGTAAGCAACAAACTTACCGCCCAACCCTCACCTTTGAACAGTCTCCTTGTCACAGTATCACTCCATCTCCTTCCCCTTCACAATACACTCGTGTTGTAACCAATAGACTTACCGTTCAACCCCCACCCTCTTTCTCCAAGTCACAATGACCCTCAGTGTCCTTCCCCTTCATAGTCATTTTGTACAATTCACTCGTGTTGTAGACTATAGACTTACCGTCCAAACCCTGTCTTCTGTTTCCTAGTCACAGTATCCCTCCATCGGCTTTTCTCTTCAATGTTATTTTGTACACTGCACACGTGTTGTAGCCTAGAGACTTACCGTCCAACACCTGCCTTCTGTCTCCATGTCACCGTATGCCTCCTTTTCCTCCTCATTCACAGTACACTCGAGTTGTAAACTATAGACCTACCGTCCATCCCCCGCCTTCTGTCTCCATGTCACAGTATGCTTCCATCTCCTTCCCCTTCACAGTTATGTTGTATACTCCACTCGTTTTGTGGCCAAGAGAGTTTAATTTCTGGCATTCAATATTCCCTATATCACAATTGCATGAGAAGAATTATTACATGAATTTTGCTGTGTTCTTATTGGTTAAAACAGAGCCTCAATGGAAAAATGAAATGTAACATCAACCCACGATGACGTCATCCGAGGTGGATGTAACATTTCAATCAGCTCTTCATTTGCTAAAAATAGATCAGCGAAAGTTTTAACGGTCTGAATTCAATGATTTTATTATTTTGTCGATGATTTAAAATAAAGATGTTATAAGATTTTTTTTTGTGAAACACGAATGCCCAAGCTAGCATTTTCATCAATTTTTAAAGCTCAGATTTTTCGTTCAAACAACAAAGCTAATTTAGAGAAGAGTGATGATAATATACGAGTAAATAAATTATTTTTAGAGTTCATGTAAGGAAATAATTACTAGCAGTTTACTTTTTCCTCGGTAAATACAATGTTTTAGCTCCCTTCGGGCTTGGTAAATATATAATATTCTCGGGAAGCTAAACCAGTGTATTTACCGAGGTAAAAGTAAATAAATGAATAATATAAATTTAACCATGCAAGTACCTATCAAAATCGACACAAAAACACATCCTCACACCAACTGTTCTTTCATTTGAATATTGAAATAAATGAAATGAAAATCAATGAATCAGAGTTTTATCTTTACAATGTTTCAGTTATATGATTCAATGTGCACTTCGTCTGATTTTTAAAAATAAATATCGTCTAAAAGTGTGTGCAATATTCTTATGTTGGAGATCACCTCCTTATTCCTATCTGCAGCTTAACTGAATATCTGCACGAGTAACGATTTTTTTAGCATTTGCAATTATACTTGTCATCAGAATTGCCTTTTCTCGTTGTCAGTAAAGTTCAATATGGTTCAAACAATTACAAATAAACTTAAGTCCCGGTCTGCTAGACTTTGTCGTTAGTAGTATTTTTTGTCCTTGTTGTGCTTGTTACGGGGTATGACTGTCGGCGGCTGTTCTCCCAGCAGCACTGCCAGTGAACATTAAGACACTGCTGGTTGCAACAGTCATGTATGCCCTCGGTACCGAGCTATAATGTATTATTGCTTATAATGACAAATATGGATAATGACCATATCCCTATATACAGCAAAAAATCAATAATTCAGAAAATCATAATCCGAAGCCATACAAAATCAGGATAAAACAGGAACAAAAGAAAGCAAACAAAAACATCCACCGTATTAAAAGAAGCGATCTCCCGAAATGGGAGTGAGACCAGGTGAGCAGGAAGAGTCAGCATCTTCTACTTGCATGCAAAACCCGTCGCTTCAAAGTAGGTACCCTAATATATCTAATGTCTATGCCGAAGATCGAATTCGAACACATGAAAGCGTTCGTTTTCATAACGCTAGTACTGTAGAAAATAATATAGAAAGGAAATGTAATCAAGTTATGAATCGCCGAGCAATTTAAGCACCCTTCCGGCATAAATCTATGTCCTGCAACTCTGTCTCGAATGCTTAAATTCAACGTGAAACACTTACACCAAAAGATGAATGCGTTCACAAAAAGAAGTTAATTATGTGTATTAACAGGAATCTAAATATAGGTAACTCGAACCAGACTATCTTGACCTGTTTCACAGACATACACTCAGATACCTAAAATCAATTCAACATCTACAACATTACTGAAGAAAAGCCCGAAGAAACTTTTAAGTTTCCTGAAATCGGCTAAGTCCAAGAGTTATAACTTCTGTAAACTGTTCGAAAAGTGCTGGTATTCACATACAAACGATTATTTCAATATCTGCAACAGCAGGGAAGAAAAAGATCAAATTTCATCTCAGTACCTCTATTTACATGTATTGTAGAAAAAAGTCCGGAAATCTAAGTTTTGTATGACTTTGAAACAAAGGAGGGGATCTACAACAACACCAGGTTACAGCACCAACAGCAAAACCCCAGAACACCTAATGCAAAAACACAAAGCAGACAAGCACAGAAAGAGACGAATAAGGGACAAGAACGTCAACGCACATCACAGAAACATCAAACACAAAGGACTACACATAAACCAACGATACCAATGGGCAACCGGTGCCGACTAAGGACGGCCATCTGCCACGGAAATAGCAGAAGGTGTGGTTATCCTTGATAACATGCGCACAACCAACCCACATTTCCGATTACCCTGAGGTCTTGAAGAACGTACAATTGTGGTGTAAAACAACCTCCTCACTGTCAGATACCACAAACGCAAAACGCAGGGGCCCAAGCAATACAGATGAATATGTAAATGGATATCAAAAGAGGGCGTACGTAATACAGTCCGAGCTCTGCCGGCTGTAGTGAGCTCATGTATGTTATCACCCGAGGAGTCCGACTGACATTCAGAGAGGACAGTTGGTCGGGGCCCTGTCCTCTCTAAAGAGGTTTGGACAGGGCCCATCATGGAGTCTTGTCGTCACAGTTAGTCAGAGTACAAGTTTAAGAATGCGCTGGTACAAGACTGTAGATTGGTCAAGTACCAAGCCTAGTGTCCGTCTGGTGACATTAGGATCATATCCACGGTATAAAAGGCGTCAGATGATTCTGACGCATTTTCGATAGTGATGTTGTCTATCTTTGATCCTTCTTATCTTGTTAATTATGTCACCATAAAATGCAGGTTGTGAAATACCCAAAGTAATATACTCTGTTGCCTGTATTGGCCCGAATTTCAAAAGAAGTTGACAATATATTTTTTTTTAATTTCCAGAAAGTCTTTACTAGTTTGTGAAAGCAAAAACCTTGTTCCAAAAGTCTCTTGGTAATTTGTAAATTTCAACTACGAAAATCCAAAATATCAGTACATGAATTAGCATACCGGATGAGCTGTGAATTATAGATACCATAGGACAGTAATCTAGGAACAACACCGCCAAGCCAGGGGAAATTTACTATGTTAAATCCAAAATCATCTCTTTTGTCATACACACTTGTATGGATCTCTCCATTAACAATGTTGATATTTAGGCCAAAAAATGGTGTTTCTGTGTTTGAAACGTCTGCCTTGTTTAGAATCAATTCTTGTGGATAGATAACATTTTTATACTTTTCAAAAACAGGATTGTCGATAGAAAGAATATCATCCAGGTACCTAGAAGTAGCAATGAAACATTTCACATCATCATTTTTTCTTTGCTTTTGAAGATTTTGCACCAATTCCTTTTCATACGTGTATAAAAATAAATCTGCAACAAGAGGCGCACAATTAGTACCCATAGGAATCCCTACAACCTGCTTGTAGAGATTCTCACCAAATCTTACATAAATATTGAAATATTGTCCAAAAGGAAGGACAAGGCAATGCACAGGTTACCATATGTCCATTATTTGTATGATTTGCAATCTGTGGCGGAAAAGAAACCCCTTCGATTCAGATGTACAAATATAAGTTTTCCCCTCTCTATCAAAACACCATTTAATGAGTTTGGAAAGTCCATAATTTATTTTGTCGCGAGGAAGCGTGGTGTACATATTAGAAAAGTCGTATGAAGATATAATATTTGCTTCAAAATATCTTGATTTCATTTTGTCAATCACATCCCCTGAATTTTCAGTAGACCAAAAGAAATTTACACCATTTCTGTTCATGATAATTTCACAGTATTTTGCCACGTGTTCCTTTATAGCCGTGCACTGACGTCAGATTTCTAGACAAAATTGTAGTTGAACAGTTTCTAGAGTTAGCAATGTATCGAAACTTGTAAGGAGACTTGTGAAGTTTTGGTATACAGTATATTGTAGGGAGATACAATTAAGAAATAGGGATGTTAAAAGAAGACATTTCACTGTTATGTTTGTTCAAAATATTGGGGACACTTTCATTTTGAGTGACATTCATTGTGACTCCTTCAAAAGTAGGTCAACCATGAACAAACTCGAACTTGCTCTGAAACTATCGAAGACTAACCTGTGTATCAAATTTCAATTTAGTATATATATCTTTTACAGAAAAATGTCCGGAAAACTGAATTCTGTAAGTCATCAAGGGGCATAACTCCTTCAAAAATAGGTCAATCATAACCAACTTTTGACTTGCTCTGTAACTGTTCAAGACAAAGTTGTGTATAAAATTTTATCTCAATATCTCTATCCGTTGCAGAAACAAGAGTCCCAGGGGGCACTACGCTCACCTGATACCCATGCACGCTCTAATTGACATACTGACATTGAATACTGATAGTGCCAGTACCGGGATTTTAGCCCACAACCTTTCTAAAAAGATTCTTGCCGGATGCAGAGAAGTTTTTTTTTTCAGATAACCTTTCAAAGTAGAAAAAAGAAAAAATAGTCACATTTCACATTTTTTTTGTTTCAAAACAATAACTTTTTTACTGATTCGAAAAGAAGGATAAAGTGGTCCAACGTCATATGCCCAGCTAGTTTAGTTCAATTATGCAACATCAAAAATAAAATCATATTGTAAAATTCCACATTAATGTGCAGCAGAAAAAGAATAAAACAATGAAATGATTTCATAAATTAAGTTTATTTACAATTGAACACCAAACCTTTCATTATTGATAGCTAGCATGCCAGAAATGATAAAGCCTGTGTTTGTGAAACGAGAATGACCCCGGCGGCATCTTTGTTAGTATAAACGCCATTTTCTGTTTAGTATGTGAGAGGTCAGGGTCAGCGTAATATCGGTATCACTGGAAAGATCTTGTCACAAGGAATACACATGTAAAAATTGAAACCTCTATCACTAACCATTCAAAAGTTATGCCAATTGTTAAAGTTTTTGAAAAGTACGTCAAAGGTCAAGGTTATGGTCACGAGGTCAAAAATGTTTGGTATCAATGGAAAGGTATTGTCACAAGGAATACACATGTGAAATATGAAACCTCTATCACCAGCTTCCATTCAAAAGTTATGCCCAATGTTAAAGTTTTTTCGGAAAACAGACAGACAAACAGACAGACGGACAGGTCAAAAACTATATGCTCCCGAATCTTTTATTCGAGGGGCATAAAAAACAAAGATTTTTCGGTTTTGCCTTTATTCATATTAAAGTATACTGAAATCTATGAATGCTTTTGAATAGTATTGATTTCATCTCAAATACATAAAACGTACAGTTAAAATCATTTTAATCCAATATATCCAATATTTATCAATTCAATGTAAACGTCTTCAAATTGAATAGCATCATTTAAGAACAAAAAAATTGGCAACGTGGACCAGACATGCACGTTTCGGGTACTTAACCCTCATCAGTGATCCTAAATCCTAAATCTAAACAATGTAATATGCCAAAAAGTATGAAAGTTACTATGTCGAAAAAGGGTACCGAAAGACGTAGCAGGATGGGTGGAATATGAGTGAGTTGTGGAGAAATTTGACCAATTTGTTTTCCAAAAATCAGTGTTCGGTGTATCAAACCTCATGACCCAGTGAAGCCATTTGAACAAATAATTTTCAGGAAATATGCTGAAATGCGACGCTTCTTGCCTATACATATTTCAACAGGCGAGATGGAGCGTCGCATTTCAGCATACGCTGTTCAACAACTCAAGTGGTTTCGCTAGGTTTCGCAGTTTGAAACAAATTAAAAGGCCCATGAAATTGTTAAGCTTGTCCAACTAACAGACCTTCGACGTCTTTATTTTCTGTTAACTAATTGTTTTACCTCATCATAGGTCTGTTACACGGACAAGTTGTTAGCGGAGAGAGTTTCTTCAAGAAATCAATTCGTAAATTACTTCATCTAAGAAAGTCAAAGACAGAGGACATTCGAGCAAACTTTATACATGATAACAAGTATATGCAAGTGTTCCAAGTACATGAATGATAACCATTATGAAAGTGTTCCAAGTATAATGCACATTAAATAAATATCTATTCCGTTTGCACTGTATCTCCTGAAATGTATCGCAGTACTAAAGGGTTGTGGAGGAATTGAACCGATCAAATCTAAAGTACGGCGACTTTGTTTACAGTTACAGTTGTAGGTGTAACTACAGGAAACACACTTTAGCAGGGAATCCCTTCGTTTTTGACTGGTGAACCAGGCTGAATAAAAGGTGTCACCTCATTGGTCATAACTATTGAAAATTTAAAAATAGCACATTAAATCGATGTATGAATCCCTGCTGTCTGTAGAAATTGAGTTTTGAACATGATTTTGCCTTTTATGTAATCAATAGATCGATTTGAAAATGTATAAAAATTAGCAAATTTTCAATTCGGAAGGAGGGGTCATGTAAAAAAGTGAATTTTGCAGAAAAGGTATGCATGACCCCCTTTTTACTTTCGTTTTTATGCGTGCCAAAGATGTCCTAAGCCGAAAAGACCAAATTTATAAGCTTTGAAGCATTTGAAGTCACCGAAATCGAGCTAAATGATTAAACATACAAAGAAGGTTTTTTTTCCTGTAGTTACACCTGTAACATTGGGCATGGAAAACATATATTATACATGTACCTATGTACAATCTTAAAAAATATTCCTTAAAAATCCAAAAGTGGATATCTTGACAAAATTCTTTCACTTGTAGGGTACCATGCATGAGTACCTCATACCTACAAAATGTCATAACAATCTGATGAGTGGTTATAGAAAAGAAGCAGAAAATGTATGAAAATCACCCCCCCCTTTCCTTTCCGTTCCGTTGCCATGGTAACCAAGGTTTTGTATAAGGCATTTTTATGCATAACGTTACCATGGAAACGAATGTTGAATGTATATGTAATTTTCTGAACAGATTATTCAAATCCTTTTAAGTTAATATAATTTGATTATTCATTTTCAATGCTCATTCTTTCTGTATTTCATGTAAATTTTCTTCAATTTCAAGAAAATTGCTTATTCAAAATGTGCCATTTTGGGCCAATTTAGGCCTGATTTTACCTATATTTCACCTACTTTTGACATGAGTAATTATGCAGTTGCACAAGATATAAATTAAAGTTGCATATTTCCTGAATAGAACTATCCTAGGACTTTATGGAAATCGAAGAAAATTTTTATGGAAATGAAATCTTTCTGTTTATATGACTTTGAAATAGGTTACCATAGCAACATTTGGTATGAAGATGTAAATACCAGTCATAAGTAAAAAGTAAATTTCTATAGATGTATGTCTTCTATCGTTACAAATCGTGATATGTAGATGTATTAAAGACAATTTGATTCTATCATGACCTTGACAAAATGTCATGGTCATTTGATCAATTTTCAAGATTTTTTATTGCTATTTTCAGGCCAACTTTTGTGATTTTTCACTAAACAGAGATATGATTTTCAGTAAACGATATGAAACTTTGGAAAAACAATAATTTAAAGGTGAAAGTATGATAAATGCATTATTTGTTGGGATGAATATCAAAGTTATCAAAGTCCATTGAAGACCCAAATAAATCTCACATATTTCACAAGAAAAATTTTGAAAATTTCAATTTTATGCTCAAATCGAAAGTATGTCATACATAGAAGTAAAGTACAATTTAACAGAACTGTGATAATTCTACTTCTTTTGATGGATTGTTCAACTGTTAATATATCTAATGAAATAAGTTAGAGAAATCAATCCAAAATAATTGGAAATCCTGATTTTTGTGTGAATTTAAGTATAAAGTTAGAAATGACCTTGAGATTTGGACAGATGGCCTTGAAATGATTTGAAGGTCAAGTGATAATGATAAATGTATTTTGTATACAGGTATGCTATTTCATAATCATCGGACTCAAAAATAGAGAAAAACAATGTTTCTAAATATGCTGCATACAGAAATATTAAAGCGAGCCGGTAGGGGACTAATACGCAAGATCGCAAATGCAGCGCGTACAGCGTGTCCGTTCTAATTTTTCACTTAGTCACCTACCTAAACCAATGTTCAAAACTTGGGCACCTTTTCTGCCCAAGTAAATTGATGACGCCAGAACAATGGAGAACAATGGAGAACAATCGAACAGTGCGCGAGAACATTCGTATAGTCTTGGTTAGAAGTATTTGCGATCTTCCGTCTTTTAAAAGACGAAAGACAACAATTTATTCCAAGCAGAGGAACAAAAAACAAGAAAATCTGTAGTTAGACAATTATGTTATCGGAAAAGTGGGAGGGTTGTGCGAACGTAATCCAGGATAACCACACCTTCTGCTATTTTCGTGGCAGATGACCGTAATAAGTAGGTACCGGTTGCCCATTGGTCTCGTTGGTTTATGTGCAGTCCTTTGTCTTTGATGTTTCTGTCTTGTGCTTTGGTGTTCCTTGTGTAGTCATTTGTGTTTGATGTTTCTCTGATAATTGACGTTCCTTGTACCATTGCGTCTCTTTCTGAACGTGTCTTCTTTGTGTTTTTTACAGTGGGTGTTTTGGAGGTTTGCTGTTAGTGCTGCAACTAGGTGTTGTTGGAAATCCCCTCCTTTCTTTTATCCGAAACGTAGCTTAAGTTTGCCCCCTCTCCCATAATTTTTCCCCATATTGCAAAATCACATGATTAATATTAAACATAATCAATATTATGTTATTATACTGTCTACAAACTCGTTTTGAAAATTGTAAATCAGACTCATTTTTAAATACTTCACAAATATCGCATGTGGACAATACACTTTTTTATCATTCATGTGAAATAAAATGTTCACACATGCGTATATATACTTTGCATAACATCAATGTTAAGTATATTTCTCTCAAACATACTTTTGTAAAAAAAAATAAAGTGCTGAAAATGAAGAATGAATTCAATCGACATCCCCTCCTTTATTTTGGATGGTTCTTTCTATGTTCTGCATATCAAGGGATGATTGAAATGGGTGTCCAAGTCAAGACTAAATATATGTAAATCATTATCTTTTCATATAATATATTCGTCTTTCTTACCCTTGCACTTTGGGTCCAAAACCGACCATTTCCCTGAAGGCAAACATATCATGAAACCACTGACTCCCGTGGCAGATGGCCAATAATTCGCGTTGCATTTCAGATTACATTTACTCCCAGGAGTAGTTTTACATGGCGTTGAGACAGTCGTGAATTCAGGATTTGGAAATACAGACGGACATTCTTCTTCTTCTATAATTTAAGAATAAAAACAAAAACATTCAAATACATAATTGTGCTTTCTTTTTATTTGTATCTACAATATACTATAATTTAAGAGACTTTAACTACTAAAATTGCTTTCTTTTCAATAATCATTCCAATCTCAAAACAATTGATAAAGTTATTAAAAATAGGTAAAACTTAAACCAACTAGAGCAAGATTACGAAAAAGAATAAATTTATGAATTGCAAGCGATTTAAGTCCCCTACCGGAATTAATCCATGACCTTCAATTCTGCGTTGACCTGTACTTACACCAAAAGATGAGTCCTACATCAAAATAAGTTCAATATGTGTATTAGAAAAGGTCAGGAAAACAGGAAAATTTAATGAAATTTTATGAGGCCATACCTTTTGTAAGAACAAATAAATCAAACCCAACTTAACCTTATTCTTTATCATACTATAATGTATCTGCATACCAAAGGCAGGAAAAGACTAGATACTGAGACGTTCATGAAATTTGCTAAATCCAGGGACCATAACTCCTGTAGAAATGGGTCAATCAAATTGAAACACGAACTTGATTTGTATCACACTGAGATATATTCACATAACAAAACTGATTTTAATATCTGCAATACCATGGAAGAAAAGTCCGGAAAACTGAGAATTTTACACGAATCTATGCATTTTGATTGGTTAATTGATCGTCAGAAAATGGCGAAATACACCTTCACACCCCAATGAACACGATAAAATACCGGAAGAGCCGGAACTACTTCCATCAAAATCATTTGTCATGTTGCTAAAACAAAGGAGGGGATCTACAACAACACCAGGCTGAACCTATGAAGTATTGAAACTAGAAACTTTTCTAATGATATATTTTCGGCGAGATGAAGAATTTAGAAGAAAATATTAACAGCGAATAGAAAATGAGAGATCAAAAGACGGCGACCTACCTCGGCCTAGATCAGGATACAGTATCGTCATGAATTTTCACAATTAACTTGTCACTTACGAAATAACTAAATTCTAGGAAGGTATTCTGATATCATTAGATCATAATCATGCCGTTTTCTGCAAGTATTAGATCTATAAGTACAGAGAATCTGTCTTTATAAACTCCCAGCTCCGGCGTGTACAATCCAAACACATAACTGCCATTGGCGACCTTGAAGTTGAACTGCAGAACGCGTCATCAAAATGCTACTGACTTCATATCATCGGATGATGTAATGAATTTGTAAAATGGGGCTCCAGTCCAGATGGTGAACGAATATTTTTGACACATTCATTATTTCTATTTCGTGTGGGAACTAGTTCGCCTACGAGCCCTACAGAGTTGATTTTTTCATACGCAATGTATTAAATTACTAATTTCTTGAGTATATTTGGGAAATTTGGGATAAATTTGGGTTTGGAAATTATAAAAATTGACTGTTCAATAAACTGTCAAAATTGAACAGTCAATTCTTATTTACTTTTAATTTGCAATTCACAAAATATCATATGTTGACAATACACTTTTTTATCATTCATGTGAAATAAAATGTTCACACATGCGTATATATACTTTGCATAACATCAATGTTAAGTATATTTCTCTCAAACATACTTTTGTGGAAAAAAAATAAAATAAAGTGCTGAAAATGAAGAATTAATTCAATCGACATCCCCTCCTTTGTTTTGGACGGTTCTTTTTTGTGTTATGCATATCCAGGGATGATTGAAATGGGTGTCCAAGTCAAGACTAAATATACGTAAATCATTATCTTTTCATATGATATATCCGTCTTTCTTACCCTTGCACTTTGGGTCCAAAACCGACCAGTTCCCTGAAGGCAAACATATCATGAAACCACTGACTCCCGTGGCAGATGGCCAATAATTCGCGTTGCATTTCAGATTACATTTACTCCCAGGAGTAGTTTTACATGGCGTTGAGACAGTCGTGAATTCAGGATTTGGAAATACAGACGGACATTCTTCTTCTTCTATAATTTAAGAATAAAAACAAAAACATTCAAATACATAAGTGTGCTTTCTTTTTATTTGTATCATTCCTTCCCTATGTAAGAAATATTTCATTTACAATATACTATAGTTTAAGAGATTTTAACAACTAAAATTGCTATCTTTTCAATAATCATTCCAATCTCAAAACAAAAGATAAAGCTATTGAAAATAGTTAAAATTTAAACCAACTAGAACAAAACAACGTAAAAAGAAAAACATGAGTGAAATACGAGGGCTGATTGATATGTTGAGACCCTCGGTTTTCTGGGATGCAGAAAGTTTTCAAAAAGGACAAGCAATCAATGTGGGATAATACGCTTCATTTCTGACACAGTGACGGGAAAATATCAGACTTAAGCGGCGCGGAAAGCTCACTAGTTAAGGTGTGTTGTTCAATCAGGACAATGCTCCTGTCAAAAGTCTGTCACTGCCATGATTGCCATTCATGATTGTGGTTTTACTTTGATTGAGCATCCGCCTTATTCACCTGATCTTGCTCCACCATACTTTCATCTATTCCCAAAACTGAAAGCAGCTATTTCTGGCACCAACTTTCAGTCTGATATTGATGCCATACTTGCAGTGGATGGCTTTTTGTCTAGTCAAGATAAGGAGTTCATTTAAAGTGTTATTGAGGCCTTAAACACCGGTAGGAAAAGTGTATAGATACCGAATTGGATTATGTAGAAAAATAATGAAAAAAATGTCTGATAACATTCAAATCCTTAAATACGAGGCCCACAACATATCAATCAGCCCTCGTATGTATTTAAATGTAGAATTAATATGTAGATAAACGCATTTCATTACAGGAAATTAAGAATCGCGTACTCTCTGTAAAGTAAGCACACAGATTTAAATGCTAAAAGTAGAACCAGAAGTGGAAAACTAAAGTGTGACAGACAGACGGACAGACTGACAGACGAACAGACAGACAAACTGGGCGGAAATTATAAATCCCCTCCAGCAAGCCGGTAACGATGGATTGCATCTAATTTTATATTGTCCATTTTTAAAAAACGAAAGACAACAATTCATTCCAAACAGATGAAGAGAAACTAGAACTATGTTATCATTTGAAAATATAATGGCATCCAAGAAACAATATGTAGTTAGACAATTATGTTATTGGAAAAGTGGGAGGGTTGTGCGCACGTAATCCAGGATAACCACACCTTCTGCTGTATTCGTGGCAGATGGCCGTCCTAAGTCGGCACCGGTTTACAATTGGTCTCGTTGGTTTATGTGCAGTCCTTTGTCTCTGATGTTTCTGTATTGGATATACGCCGAAAACAATTCATTCTTAAAGATATTGGACAGTTTGAGGCCCGCAGGGCCGAAAACTGTCCAATATCTTTAAGAATGAATTGTTTGAGGCGTATATCGTACTTAAAACATTGATCACTATTCAAAGTGGCATGACTTTTGACTTTGTTCTTATTATGTTAATTGCCTTCACTGTAACGAAATGTAATCACTCCAGGTTCTAACATCCTCGCTACTTGCGGTAGGGAGTCGTTTATATAAGAAGATAACGGAGATGAAATTTTCAATTAAAAAAAATTTGTGACAAATTATGACGAAGATTCCGTAAACAAAGACAAAATAGGATGCTATTTTTGGGGAAAAAAAATCAATGATTACGATTTAATTGAAGTTTCTTTGGAAATATAGAATAAAAGGGCGTATCTGTAAAAGTGTCGTTTACCGGACAAGCACGAAATAAATACCGAAAAGAAATTGGTGGGGACGTTCAACTTACTATGTGCCAGGTTAAATGAAAGAAACAATTCAGGAAGATATTTTGAAGGAGTCTAGTACGAAAAATCTAACCTAGATCCAGCTTTTGACGGTAATTTGCACCGTGGGGGGGGGGGGGGGGGGGGGGGTAAAAATCATCTATATCCAATACATACTCTGCGTGATTACGATTTAGTTGAAGTTTCTTTGGAAATATAGAATAAAATGGCGTGTCTGTAAAGACAAGCACGAAATAAATACCGAAAAGAAATCGGTGGGGACGTTCAACTTACTTTGTTATTTCCGACACAACGGCTGATTCTTTAGATTTATAGAAGATTGTGCTGGATTTTGTCAACTCCGGAAAAAAATAGGAATAGTCAGTTCCACACTACGATACATGGAATTCTTGTCACGTGATTTCTAAATAAGGATTGTAACGGTCGTCCTGTAGATGTCAAAGTACATTTACCTATGACTGTCCAATATTTAATCTAGGTCGCGTATATTTTTTCAAATAAACGCGACCTAGATATGATATTGGACAGTCAAAGGTAAATTTCGGACTGTTCGAACAAAGGCATGACGTCACATCAATGTTTTAAGTGTTGTGCTATGGTGTTCCTTGTGTAGTCATTTGTGTTTGATGTTTCTCTGAGATTTGACGTTCCTTGTACCATTGCGTCTCTTTCTGAACGTGTCTTCTTGGTGTTTTTAAAGTGGGTATTTTGGGGGTTTGCTGTTGGTGCTGCAACTAGGTGTTGATGGAAATCTCCTCCTTTCTTTTATCCGAAACGTAACTTAAATTTGCCCTCTCTCCCATAATTTTCCCCATATTGCAAAATCACATGATTAATATTAAACATAATCAATATTATGTTATTATACTGTCTAAAAATCGTTTTGTAAATTGTAAATCAGACTCATTTTTAGATAATTTCCAAATAAGTTTGTTTACATGAATCTATGCATTTTGATTGGTTAATTGATCGTCAGAAAATGGCGAAATATACCTTCATACCCCAATGAACACGATAAAATACCGAAAAGCCGTCCATCATAATCATTTGTCATGTTGCTAAGATCGGTTTTCGAATGACAACTATGCAAAGAAAAAATAGTTTTGTTAACAGTATCCCTTAGATATAAATACGATATCAGAATTAATGAAAATTTCATGATAATTTCGATGATGTACCGGTATACGTGGTTCGGTTGCTATGCTCCTATTTTAGAAATTTCTTAGACCATTGTCTGTCCTTATATTTTGATGAAAGACAGAAAATGCAGTAAATGACGAGAGAAACAGAAACTCCCAGCTATTTTCTTCAAAATTACATTTCCGTCGTAACAATAGCAAGTACCTGAGTTTGAAATTTTCCAATGACTGACGACTGTCAACGACAACGTGCAAAAGTTTTGATTGAAAACTTCAAAAGGACCAAAGATCACTGTTTAAAATGATTTCTATGAGGTACAATCGTTCTGAACCTATGAAGTATTGAAACTAGAAACTTTTCTAATAATATATTTTCGGCGAGATGAAGAATTTAGAAGAAAATATTAACAGCGAATAGAAAATGAGAGATCAAAAGACGGCGACCTACCTCGGCCTCGATCAAGATACAGTATTGTCATGGATTTTCACAATTAACTTGTCACTTATGAAAATAACTAAATCCTAGGAAGGTATTCTGATACCATTAGATCATAATCATGCCGTTTTCTGCAAGTATTAGATCTATAAGTACAGAGAATCTGTCTTTATAAACTCCCAGTTCCTGCGTGTACAATCCAAACACATAACTGCAATCGGCGACCTTGAACTTGAACTGCAGAACGCTTCATCAAAATGCCACGTCATATCATCGGATGATGTAATGAATTGGTAAAATGGGGCTACAGATGGTGAACGAATATCTTGCTGCCTTTAACTAGCAACGTATACATTATTTCTATTTCGTTTGGGAACTAGTTCGCCTACGGGCCCTACAGAGTTGATTTGTTCATACGCAATGTATTAAATTACTAATTTCTTGAGTATATTTGGGAAACTTTGGATAAATTTGGGTTTGGAAATTATAAAAATTGACTGTTCAATAAACTGTCAAAATTGAACAGTCAATTCTTATTTACTTTTAATTTGCAATTCACAAAATATCATATGTTGACAATACACTTTTTATCATTCATGTGAAATGAAATGTTCACTCATGCGTATTTATACTTTGCATAACATCAATGTAAAATATATTTCTCAAACATACTTTTGTAAAAAAAAAAATAAATAAAGTGCTGAAAATAAAGAATTAATTCAATCGACATCCCCTACTTTGTTTCGGATGGTTCTTTCTATGTTCTGCATATCCAGGGATGATTGAAATGGGTGTCCAAGTCAGGACTAAATATATATAAATCATTATCTTTTCATATACTATATCCGTCTTTCTTACCCTTGCACTTTGGGTCCAAAACCGACCAGTTCCCCGAAGGCAAACATATCATGAAACCACTGACTCCCGTGGCAGATGACCAATAATTCGCGTTGCATTTCAGATTACATTTACTCCCAGGAGTAGTTTTACATGGCGTTGAGACAGTCGTGAATTCAGGATTTGGAAATACAGACGGACATTCTTCTTCTTCTATAATTTAAGAATAAAAACAAAAACATTCAAATACATAAGTGTGCTTTCTTTTTATTTGTATCATTCCTTCCCTCTGTAAGAAATATTTCATTTACAATATACTATAGTTTAAGAGATTTTAACAACTAAAATTGTTATCTTTTCAATAATCATTCCAGTCTCAAAACAAAAGATAAAGCTATTGAAAATAGGTAAAATTTAAACCAACTAGAACAAAATAACGTAAAAAGAAAAACATGAGTGAAATACGAGGGCTGATTGATATGTTGAGAACCTCGGTTTTCTGGGATGCAGAAAGTTTTCAAAAAGGACAAGCAATCAATGTGGGATAATACGCTTCATTTCTGACACAGTAACGGGAAAATATCATACTAAAGCGGCGCGGAAAGCTCACTAGTTAAGGTGTGTTGTTCAATCAGGACAATGCTCCTGTCAAACGTCTGTCACTGCCATGATTGCCATTCATGATTGTGGTTTTACTTTGATTGAGCATCCGCCTTATTCACCTGATCTTGCTCCACCATACTTTCATCTATTCCCAAAACTGAAAGCAGCTATTTCTGGCACCAACTTTCAGTCTGATATTGATGCCATACTTGCAGTGGATGGCTTTTTGTCCAGTCAAGATAAGGAGTTCATTTAAAGTGTTATTGAGGCCTAAAACACCGGTAGGAAAAGTGTAGAGACACCGAATTGTATCATATAGATAAATAATGCAAAAATGTCTGATAACATTCAAATCCTTAAATACGAGGCCCACAACATATCAATCAGCCCTCGTATGTATTTAAATGTAGAATTAATATGTAGATAAACGCATTTCATTACAGGAAATTAAGAATCGCGTACTCTCTGTAAAGTAAGCACACAGATTTAAATGCTAAAAGTAGAACCAGAAGTGGAAAACTAAAGTGTGACAGACAGACGGACAGACTGACAGTCGAATAGACAGACAAACTGGGCGGAAATTATAAATCCCCTCCATTAAGCCGGTAACGATGGATTGCATCTAATTTTATATTGTCCATTTTTAAAAAACGAAAGACAACAATTCATTCCAAACAGATGAACAAAAACTAGAACTATGTTATCATTTGAAAATATAATGGCATCCAAGAAACAATATGTAGTTAGACAATTATGTTATTGGAAAAGTGGGAGGGTTGTGCGCACGTAATCCAGGATAACCACACCTTCTGCTGTATTCGTGGCAGATGGCCGTCCTAAGTCGGCACCGGTTGACAATTGGTCTCGTTGGTTTATGTGCAGTCCTTTGTCTCTGATGTTTCTGTGTTGTGCTATGGTGTTCCTTGTCTAGTCATTTGTGTTTGATGTTTCTCTGAGATTTGACGTTCCTTGTACCATTGCGTCTCTTTCTGAACGTGTCTTCTTGGTGTTTTTAAAGTGGGTATTTTGGGGGTTGCTGTTGGTGCTGCAACTAGGTGTTGATGGAAATCCCCTCCTTTCTTTTATCCGAAACGTAACTTAAGTTTGCCCCCTCTCCCATGATTTTCCCCATATTGCAAAATCACATGATTAATATTAAACATCATCAATATTATGTTATTATACTGTCTAAAAATTGTTTTGTAAATTGTAAATCAGACTCATTTTTAGATAATTTCCAAATAAGTTTGTTTACACGAATCTATGCATTTTGATTGGTTAATTGATCGTCCGTCAGAAAATGGCGAAATACACCTTCATACCCCAATGAATACGATAAAATACCGAAGAGCCGGAACTACTTCCATCAAAATCATTTGTCATGTTGCAAAGATCGGTTTTCGAATAATAACTATGCAAAGAAAAAATAGTTTTGTTAACAGTATCCCTTAGATATAAATACGATATCACAATTAATGAAAATTTTATGACGATTTCGATGATGTACCGGTATACGCGGATTTTACACCGTTGTTCGGTTGCTATGCTCCTGTTTTTGAAATTTCTTGAACCATTTCCTGTCCTTATATTTTGATGAAAGATAGAAAATGCAGTAAATGACGAAAGAAACAAAAACTCCCAGCTATTTTCTTCAAAATTTCATTCCCGTCGTAACAGTCACTAGCAAGTACCTGCGTTTGAAATTTTCCAATGACTGACGACTGTCAACGACAACGTGCAAAAGTTTTGATTGAAAATTTCAAAAGGACCGAAGATCACTGTTTAAAATGATTTCTATGAGGTACAATCGTTCTGAACCTATGAAGTATTGAAACTAGAAACTTTTCTAATGATATATTTTCGGCGAGATGAAGAATTTAGATGAAAATATTAACAGCGAATAGAAAATGAGAGATCAAAAGACGGCGACCTACCTCGGCCTAGACCAGGATACAGTATCGTCATGAGTTTTCATAATTAACTTGTCACTTACGAAATAACTAAATTCTAGGAAGGTATTCTGATACCAATAGATCATAATAATGCCGTTTTCTGCAAGTATTAGATCTATAAGTACAGAGAATCTGTCTTCATAAACTCCCAGCTTCTTGGTGTACAATCCAAACACATAACTGCCATCGGCGATCTTGAACTTGAACTGTAGAACGCGTCATCAAAATGCTACTTCATATCATCGGATGATGTAATGAATTGGTAAAATGGGGCTCCAGATGGTGAACGAATATGTTGACACATTTGCTGCCTTTAACTAGCAACGTATACATTATTTCTATTTCGTTTGGGAACTAGTTCGTCTACGGGCCCTACAGAGTTGATTTGTTCATACGCAATGTATTAAATTACTAATTTCTTGAGTATATTTGGGAAATTTGGTATAAATTTGGGTTTGGAAATTATAAAAATTGACTGTTCAATAAACTGTCAAAATTGAACAGTCAATTCTTATATACTTTTAATTTACAATTCACAAAAAATCATATGTTGACAATACACTTTTTTATCATTCATGTGAAATGAAATGTTCACACATGCGTATTTATACTTTGCATAACATCAATGTAAAGTATTTTTCTCAAACATACTTTTGTAAAAAAAAATAAAGTGCTGAAAATAAAGAATTAGTTCAATCGACATCCCCTCCTTTGTTTTAGATGGTTCTTTCTATGTTCTGCATATCCAGGGATGTTTGAAATTGGTGTCCTAGTCAGGACTAAATATATATAAATCATTATCTTTTCATATAATATATCCGTCTTTCTTACCCTTGCAATTTGGGTCCAAAACCGACCAGTTCCCCGAAGGCAAACATATCATGAAACCACTGACTCCCGTGGCAGATGACCAATAATTCGCGTTGCATTTCAGATTACATTTACTCCCAGGAGTAGTTTTACATGGCGTTGAGACAGTCGTGAATTCAGGATTTGGAAATACAGACGGACATTCTTCTTCTTCTATAATTTAAGAATAAAAACAAAAACATTCAAATACATAAGGCCACACCAATTTAATCTTTAGTTCTTCGTTACCTACCGCTCCTGATTTTTCCGATTTCAAATTTAAATATTTAAATTTAAATCCCGCACCTGAAACGGCAGCGACCGCTCCGTGAAAATTCCGGAACGTAAATATCCGTTTTTCTTCGTATTTTAACTGCTGAACTGCCGAAAACGAAAGTACACCGGCGAAATCCCATGGAAGAAATGGTACAATATTATTCCCTAGATAGCTTTTATGCCTTCAATGTGATGTCTTGGGAAAAATTCCGTTCAAATAGAGCCTTTAGACATGTGATAAAAGAAGGTTTGTAAAGTATAACACAAATTTTGACACGATCTAGATAATTCATTGTCAAATGGCCAGTAACTCGACCCAGGTGAATGTTTTACCTGTGAACAGTTTATGAGACATTGCAAGGAATATCTGTATTGAATTATTAACTCTGAAAAAAATTAGATTCACGGTCAAACATAGAAATAACACACAAAATATGTTCTAAGATCCGATAATGCAAATATATGATTTGGATTTCTTGATTTGGACACCCTTTGATTTGTTTAGATGTTTGACCAAATTTCTGCCTTGCTTTGTGAAGTCTAGGTCTCTATCTAGATATATCAATGTTATGTTATCTTCCAAGATACAAAACTGTGTGTTTTCGAAAGACCTAGTTGCTAAAATATGTCATAACATAATCCTTCAAACATAAGTTTTGTTCATTTAGTGTACAACCTGTATCTGTACTGTTACGTCGCAGTATGGGCTTTAATGCTCACTAATTGACACTTATATTTTTTTCTGAACCGAAATAAATTTAAGTTACATATTTTTAAGGGCTTTTCTCCATTCCAGTGATTTTTTGCCCAATTTTCCACCGAATATGAGTGGTTTCCCCTTTCAAATTTTGGCTTTGTTTTCTCAAAATATTAGTTTTAAATTCCCCTGTAATTTTAAACTCCTAACGTTTTCGTTTTGAAGTATAAATTATTTGCAATATCAATCTTCTTCTGAAATTTAATTCAATGATAGTTTCAATGCTTTACTTCTACTATGCCCAAATATTTTACTGAATAATTTTCAACAAGTTTTTGAGTGTTTTAAAGATATAAGAAGTAGTTCCCTCTTTATCCCAACATGTCTCATATTTTCCCAAACAAAAGGGTAGGGGTGGTTTTTGAAAATGGCAAAAAAAAAAAAAAATCACTGAATTCAAATCTATACATGTAGATATGCCCTCACACTGACTGAGAAAATCTGTACTTCCCCAGAGTCTTGTTTTGATTAATTAGTTATACATGTATGTCTCTTATTTGTAATATGTTTCATTTTACTGCAATTAGGTTTCTTTTCATAGCTAACAAACACACAGAAATCTTATTTTTCATAAGAAATGATCAGTAAAATGATATTTTGGTTCTGAAAAAATTGTTATGTGAAACTGGAAACTGGAAATTAATCTGATTTTATCATCAAATGGTAAAAAAAGGTGAAAAAAACTTGTTCGCTTGCTCGCTCGCTCCATGTTTTGGTAATTTGGAAATTTAAATATTTAAATTTACATCATCGCTCGCTCGCCCCTAAAAATTATTTTCAGATTACGAAGAACTAAAAATTAATTTGGTGTGGCCTAAGTGTGCTTTCTTTTTATTTGTATCATTCCTTCCCTATGTAAGAAATATTTCATTTACAATATACTATAGTTTAAGAGATTTTAACAACTAAAATTGCTATCTTTTCAATAATCATTCCAATCTCAAAACAAAAGATAAAGCTATTGAAAATAGTTAAAATTTAAACCAACTAGAACAAAATAACGTAAAAAGAAAAACATGAGTGAAATACGAGGGCTGATTGATATGTTGAGACCCTCGGTTTTCTGGGATGCAGAAAGTTTTCAAAAAGGACAAGCAAACAATGTGGGATAATACGCTTCATTTCTGACACAGTGACGGGAAAATATCAGACTTAAGCGGCGCGGAAAGCTCACTAGTTAAGGTGTGTTGTTCAATCAGGACAATGCTCCTGTCAAACGTCTGTCACTGCCATGATTGCCATTCATGATTGTGGTTTTACTTTGATTGAGCATCCGCCTTATTCACCTGATCTTGCTCCACCATACTTTCATCTATTCCCAAAACTGAAAGCAGCTATTTCTGGCACCAACTTTCAGTCTGATATTGATGCCATACTTGCAGTGGATGGCTTTTTGTCTAGTCAAGATAAGGAGTTCATTTAAAGTGTTATTGAGGCCTTAAACACCGGTAGGAAAAGTGTATAGATACCGAATTGGATTATGTAGAAAAATAATGAAAAAAATGTCTGATAACATTCAAATCCTTAAATACGAGGCCCACAACATATCAATCAGCCCTCGTATGTATTTAAATGTAGAATTAATATGTAGATAAACGCATTTCATTACAGGAAATTAAGAATCGCGTACTCTCTGTAAAGTAAGCACACAGATTTAAATTCTAAAAATAAAACCAGAAGTGAAATGAATTTTGGCGGCTTATGAAAAGCACTTTAGCTTGAATCATCACTGATGAGGATTTAAGATCCGAAACACGAATCGGGTGCATGAAAATTGCTTTGACATTTTCTTCAAAAAGGTATAGAGTTGAACACTTCCGTATTATTGAATACGTATACGTAATAAGCGTTTGAATAACTTATTTGAAAATCGTGGGATAATAAATAAAAGCAGTCTTGATTCCGGCAAAACAATTCAACCATCGTTAATATCTTCATGATACGAACTCTCTTTGAATAAGTAACATAAAAACAAAATCAACTTTACTTAGCTTTCAGAGATTTCGAAAAGGCGTTCGATACAGTTTGGCGCGACGCACTATGGTATAAATTAGTAATGAATCACATCCAGGGTAAAATGCATAACGTTATAGTGAAAATAAATAGTTACATTAGATCTAAAATTTTTCTCATCTCCCTTTTTATTTTCCGTATCCTTGCAAGAATTAGACCCATTCTTACTTAACTCATATAAAGAGGTTTAAAACTGTAACAAAAATGCTGGACGAAAAACTTGAATTGTTTCTAAAATTATTTGATATCTTATAAGCAGATGATACTGTCCTCTTTTATGAAACTTCTTTTATGAAGTTTGTGCTCTATTGTGAGTGCTGTTGGGATTATCGTCAGGATCTTCTTTAACTCATTTCTATTGACCACCAATTTTCACGATCCTGTATGAAATGGAGTGGAATTTATGACCTTTGGAATATGTAATTAAGGTCCAAATATACAGTTCACTTTTGAAAACAGCATCATTGAAATTATCGTATAGGTTACACTACATAGTATCCACAGTGTCGCATTTGAAATTTGGCCAGGGAGGATTTTTTTAAATAGGGGACAGATGGGGTCCAGCTTCTTTGTGTGAGCTTTATTATTGTAATAACTATGATTTTTGATATTTGGAAGAAATAATTAGCTTGTTGTCTCGTGAAAAGCCCATTATTTCCATTGTATACCTCATATGTATAGTATGACCGGATATGAAAGTAAGAGGTCATGTGACTAGCCATGGGCAAAGATATGAGTGTTGTATTTTAGGTAAGAAAACTTTAACGTCATATTTCTCGAATTGCATCCGGTGAAAATTCAAATAAATTGCACATATTATAGAATAAGAAATACACAACAAATAGACATACAGTTTATTAAGAAAATCATTTGAGAAGGATCTCAAATTTGAGTCACTTTGAGGGGTCATTCCCCATTCCCATGTCATCTTCTAATGTACTGCTAAACTTTGAGCAGCATGTCTGACTGACAGGATTTGTTCAGATGAAATCAAGAATTATAGAAGTAATCGGCAATAAGAGTTTTTTTTATTGATATGTAGCTTTATATTGTATGAGCAACATAAAATAATTAATACAACGTCAACTTTTGCATGCCTTTCATTCAAAACGCTCAATTTTCAATTGCCAATACTGTGTTGTGCAACCCAAAATCGAACTTACTGGATATAATAGGTATTCTCTGTAAGCATTTGCACTTTTATTCATGATACGGCAGTGTTCCAATGACAAATATGGATAATGACCGTATCCCTGTATACAACTCTATTCTTTCTTGAAGAAAATTTAAAACCAATTTTTATGCACCAGACATAAGGAGCCGCCAAAATTCATTTCAGTTTTTTTTATTTTCAACTTTAAATCTGTGTATTTACTTTACAGAGAATGCGCGGCTCCAAATTTCCTGTAGTGTCAAAAAATAGCAACAAAATAGCAATGGAGGGATGGTGCTAAGATAAAAACCTCCTTTAATTTCAATGAAAAGTTTGGATGAAATGACAAGTTTTCAAAATAGCAAAATAATATAATTATATAATGTCAATTGATAAAGGGCCAAACAAATCTTCTTTCAGGCGACAGAGCTGGAAAGAAGTAATTAATACACTTTAAACCATCAAGTCATACTGCTCCACACTGCAACACGGAATAAGGGTTTAGAATAATAATACGGCAGTGTTTCCAACTCTATATCTTCTGGAAGAAAATTTCAAACCAATTTTTATGCACCAAACACGTTTTTCGAATATTTCATCCTCATCAGTGATGATTGCTGCCAAAGTTATTTTCTGTAGCAGCCAACATTCATTTTAGTAGCTCTCTCAATTTTTTTCTTTTTTAATTTTTACTTTGTGAAAGTTTACAGAAAACGGGCGGCTCCAAATTTCCTGTAGGTTCCAGTATCATATCCAAATTAAATCTATGTTCAAAATAGCATAGGAGGGATGGTGCTAAGATGTTAACCTCCTTTAATTTTGATGATAATTTGGATGAAATGACAAGTTTTCGAAATAGCAAAATAAGGACGCTTGGCACAGCGTGTCTCAGATTTCGATCCAATTTATACATAAGCTTCGGTCAGACTCAAATGTTAAAAAACTGATAAAAATTTTCTCCATATCACTTCCAGTTGCAATTGAAATGGACTTTAAACATTTAAAAAGATGCATTTTCGGCATTTTGGAAGTCACATACATCTTTTATGCAACTTAATCTTAAACAAAAACTAATAGAATAATAGTACCATATCATTGCTCTTTCAAGTTAAATGATTATATTGTTAGGATTAAGGTATAATCTTTATGTTTCATTGCAACAACACAACTACCCTATAGAATTTTTTTCAAAATGAAATGAGTTTTTCATAGAAATATAGAAATAAAACATCAACATTCACATTGAAACTTTAACCTTGACCATAACGTTTGAATGGTAAGTGATAGGGCTTTCATATTTCACACGTGTATTCATTGTGACAAGACCTTTTCATGAGAACCAAAAATTTTGACCTTGTGACCTTGATCTTGGAGTTTGACCTTCTTATCAGAAACTTTAATCATGACCATAGTTCTTGAATGAAAAGCGATCGGGCTTCCATATTTCATATGTGTATTTGTTGTGACAAGACCTATCCTTGGATACCAAAAAGTTTAACCTCAAGTCCTTGACCTTGGAGTTTGACCTGCTTTTCAAAAACTTTACTCTTGAGGATAACTTTTGTGTGGAAAGTGATAGGGCTTCCATATTTCACATGCACATTCAATGTGACAGGACCTTTCCATGGATATCAAAAATTTTGAGTTTATGACCTTGGAGTTTTACCTACTTTTCAAAAACTTTACCCTTGTCGATAACTTTTGAATGGTAAGTGATTTGGCTTTCATATTAAACATGTGGTTTCCTTGTGACAAGACCTTTCCGTCGGTAACAACATTTGGACTTGTGACCTCGTCCTTGGGGATTGAACCACATTTAAAAACTTCAACATCGACCATAACTTGCCTTGGTAACAAAGTTTGGACCTTTTGACATCGACCATAACTTTTGGATCGTAAATAGTAGAACTTTATATTTCACATGTGCATTCCTTTTCACAAGACCTTTGCCTTGGTAACAAAGTTTGGACCTTTTGACCTTTTCTTGTAGTTTAATCCTTTGATATCTAGAACTTTGATAGTACATGAGATATATTTTGAAAACTTAAAAATAGTGGGGGTGTCTGTAAGCATTTCTTTAAAGGCAAACACCCAAATGCGGGAGACTACAATTCCTTGAATTTGATTTTATGAAGTGATATCATGTATATCGCTCAGCGATCATAAAATTGTTTTATAATTGTATGGGTTAGGGTATAATACATATAGCCATAGTCTTTTTCTTTGTTTTGGATCCCTCTTGTTGTATTTCAATAAATGTTTTGAATGCATCTTTCTCTACATGTACGAATGTATAAATAATTAACAGACTCCTTTCAGGTCCAAGAATCCCTCTTAATCTTATCCTCAAAGTTTGAAGAAAGAAGTGCCACTGGATCAAAGTTCTGGGTAAATGTCACCATGACAAGGTTGGTTTTAACAGTATTTCAGTGAAACCCAAGCCTTGTCAGACCGACGGACATGTCCGATGATTTGTCCATCGGTTCGGTAAATTTGCTAAAATTACTGGACCAAATGTCCAGTATTTTATAAAAACATAGGGTAATCAAAGATTACATAGCTCGCCTATACAGGTTTTTGTCAGAAACCAGGTTAAAGTTTTTGAAAAGTAGGTCAAAGTCCAAGGTCAAGGTCACTAGGTCAAAGGTCATGGTCTCAAATGAAAGAGGTCTTGTCACAAGGTATCTACATGTTGAAATATCAAAGCCCTACCCCTTATAGTTCAAGAAATATAGCCCAGGTTAAAGTTTTTTCTACGGACGACCACGACGCAGAGGGTATGGCATTAGCTTTCGGACATTTTCGTCCCGGCGAGCTAAAAATCAACCGAAAACTGAAAAAAAAAATTAACTAAAAAAAAAAAGAAGAAAAAAAAAAAAAAAAAAACAACAACGTACAAATTCAAATTAATAATGATAATAAACTTTTTAAAAGTTCTGGTTTTGTTTGTCTCCGGATCGCGATTGTCGAAAATCTTCATCAGTTAATGGTTACATGAAGCGTTTAAATAACACAAATGTTCTACTTTCAATTTAGATGTCTTGCATGCAGTAAATTGAAACTCCTCTCTCGTAAATCCATGTTTCTTATTTAAATTGCGTATTTCAAATTGAAGTATGTGGAGGGAGCAATCCCTGGAAAACCCTTAAAACCACAGGAACCAAGCAAAACTGAAAAAAATAAAAACGAAAAAAAAATATGAATTGAAAAGAGATAGAAAGTTCAATCAGTTCTTGTCAGAGGGGCAGCCTTGGTTGGTTTATGAACAAGAAACAAATTTGATGAAATGCTCCTACTGCACAATGCACATTCTGGGGAGAATCCGGAACATCTGACAAATCTTAAGGGATAAAATACTTTTTTGAAGGGATGCTCCAATTTCAAAATTTTAACCCTTGCTGATCATGTGTACATTATGTTCAAAAGAAAATAAATTCACCAAAAAGGACATTTATTTGAATGATTTTGCTTTCTTTATTACCGTATGTATCACTTATGATAAGGTGAGAGAAAATAGGTTCCGTAATGTTTGATTCGGTCCAGTAAAAATTTGATAATTACTGGACCAAATGTCCAGTAATCCTCAAAAAGTTTCGCGTTCACTGGTATTTTTTTGAAAATTGCATATTAAATGATATATTAAAGTAAATTAAATAGAAATATAATAGGATCTGGCAACAAGACGGTTGTCTTATGCGAGGCCATCTCCCTAATACATATATGTTAGTTTCAAAGTAAGTCATAGCAGAAAGAAATATACTAATGTAACCAAATTCTGTGGTATAAGAAAGAGATAGAGAGAGGGAAAAAAGAAAAAAAAAATTGTTATGACTGAATGATGAGGAAGAAGAAATGAGAAAAGTAAACTGAGAATTAAGAGGCCCTATTGTTATAAGAGATTGTTTTACTTTTAACAATAAGCTCATGGACAGCAAGAAACATCTCCTTGTTTGCTCTTTCACTGTATAATTTTCATCCATTAAGAAGTATATCGGTATTATATATAATAATAATTGCTGTTATTAATAGTTGAGGATCTTAAATTGTTGAATAAATTACATTCTAGGAGATAATGTTTTAATAGCTGAGTTTCTGGTTGCCCACATATAAATTTGTCATTGTCAGAGATATGGTTTTTGAATAGATCAGAGTTCAGAGATCTACTACCCATCCGAAGATGCGTATGATAGATTTGGGCCATTCGATTACCTAAGAAAAAATAAAAATAAGTCGGTGTTTTTCGTAGATTGCTGTCTAGTGCTTTTTTTTTATTCAGGTAGTTCTGACTGTATCTGCGTTAGCGAATCTGAGGTAGTGAATTCCATTCTTTTGTAACTTGTATAATAAAATATGAAAGAATTTTCATAGAAGCTAGTTCGGTATCGAGGAACAGCCAAGTTAGTATTAATGCGTAATTGTCTTTGGCTCACCTGTTGGACGGTAGAAGGAACAAGTAATTGTAGATGTGTCGGAGCCAAAGTGTGAACATTTCAAAATAAGTTATCATTCGGTGTTTATACCTTTCTACTTTCCAAGTTTCAAAACCAATTTCATGTAAGATCTTTTCATTAAAACATGATTTAGTAGCCCTCCCAGCTTCAATTAGGATTTTTTCAAGGTTATCCCTTTCGAAATTTGAACATTTTCCCCATTCTGTGTCCCCATATTCCAAAATTGATCTGATATAATATAAAGGAGGTGTACATAATTTGCAAACTTTTTCGATCCAATTGAAATTTTGGTTTATGGAGCATATGAAGTCTTTTTCAAGCTTTACAAGTGATTTCTTGAATATGATCGCGCCTGAGGTAGTGAGAATTTGGAGTCTGCAGATTCACACAAACATTTAAGCCGTGACAAGGTTGATGTTTTATTTGCAAATGAATATAATTCTTTCATATCAAAGGATGAAAAAAAAATTCAGTTTGCATATGCATATTTGAATATATGAAAATATTTCATTTGCATATGATGCAAAAAAATGTGTGCACCTAAAGAACATGTAATTAAAGAATATATGTCTCGTCAGTTTATGCTAATTTTTTCATTGAACCTAACTTCTCGCTCATTGACAAAATCCAAGGTCATGAGATCAAAAGTTGTACATGTAGTATTATTTGAACAAATGTACGGTGCTTTTATAGTGATCTCTTTTTAGCTCACCTAGACAAAGTTGAGTGAGCTTATGTTTTACCCAAGCGCACCCTTGTCCACGTCCGCGTCCGGTTAAGAAGTTTCGGGTAGCTCAGTATTTGGCAAAGTACTGATGCTACAGTGACCAAACTTGCACAAGTGATTCATCTTGGGATGCTGAGATGAACCCATGCATTGGATGCTACATGTGACCTACATTTACTGCTTGAGTGACTTGGTAAAGAAATGTGGGGTAGCACTAGCTCAGAGTCACTTGGTTCAGAATTAAGTTTGGGTTAGCTGACAAAGTACTTATGCTACGGTAAAAAAAACTTGCACAAGTGATTCATCTTGGGATGCCGAGATTGATCCATGCATCAGATGTAGCATCTGACCTACTGTTTCCACTTGAGTGATTTTGCCTTTAAAAGCCAATATTGAGCAAAGTACAAATGCTACATGTACCAAACTTGCATATTGGATGTATCTTTTATCAAACTGTCGTAACTTGACCTTGACCTACTTTTTCCGCTTGCATGATTTTGCCTTTAAATGCCAATATTGAGCAAAGTACAAGTGCTACATGTACCTAACTTGCATATTGGATGTATCTTTTATCAAACTGTCGTAACTTGACCTTGACCTACTTTTTCCGCTTGCATGATTTTGCCTTTAAAAGCCAATATTGAGCAAAGTATAAATGCTACATGTACCAAACTTGCATACTGGATGCATCTTTGATCAAAGGTTTATAAAATGACCTTTACCTTTTCTTCTGCTTGAATGATTTTGCCTGTAAATGCCAATATACATGTACTTAGAATTATGTTTGAATTGAAATTTGCTGTCAAGAGGTGAGCTTCGTAATCTGTGATTAACTATGTTTTTCAGCTGAAGTCATTACCGGGACCAAAGTTTCAACACGAATCAGTTATCAAGGCAAGGTTACCCGAATAACATGGTGCATGCATCAGAGATGGAGTACAAAAGGGTAAGGGAAAATGTAAACCTATACATATTTCATCAAGGTTCTAGCAATTTTGAGATAAAGATAATAAAGAATTCACTGTGCCTGTGATTTACCTTCCATTTGATTGAGAATTACCATGATTACAGAACGTATTTTGATTAAAAGATTATACTCAAAATGAAGTAGGTACTTGTAGTATAGTTGCTGTTTTGTGTAAATTTTCATCCCCTGTCCGTTTGTCTGTCAAATAATATCTCTTTGACCCTTTGCAGAATTAGGAGGTTGACTGTTTAACAAAGGTCTCTCTGCGTAATTTTGACTTAGAATTGTCTTCTTCTTATTTTTTCAAGAGTTCATTGAAACTTTTAAATACACAGAATGCTAAAGATCGACCTATCACAATCATATAATCAATTTGGGGTTAATAAGGATAGAGTTGTATTTTTATGCCCCTGGTCATTTATGACCAAGGGGGCATATAGCGATTGGTCCGTCTGTCCATCTGTTCGTTTGTCTGTCATTCTGTCCTGCCTTCATTAAAAGGGTTTAAAATTTTAAGTAGAGATGATAGGAGTTTCAAATTTTGCATGTGTATGTATCTTTGTAGAAGACGCATCTTTTGATACCAAATTTTCTGATCTTTTGACCTTGACCTTTTATCTACTTTTTTTTCAATTTTTAAGGAAAATACTAAAAAAAATCATATAAAATCTATTTTTCCCTGAAACGTCTCAAATTGTGTATAGTTCAAGCAATGCATATGCTATGTCATATATATAACAAGTTTGTACAAATTTTATCACGTTTTCAAGATATCTTAGCGAATGGAAAGGGGGGATTCAAACTAATAAATGAAGAACTTGTTTAAAATTTGACTTGAAAAATAATTCAGCATCCTATTTGGACATAATGTTGTCCTACGACACTGATGGCCACATGAACACCTCACTCTATGACAAACGTGACGACTTCAATTTCAGCATTACAAACTTTCCTTTTCTGAGTAGCAATATCCCTTCATCGTCTGCTTATGGCGTGTTCATATCTCAGTTGATACGCTATGCCATAGCAAGTACCAAATATATGGATTTTGTTCTGAGAGCTAGGCGTCTTTCAGATAAGCTTCTCAGTCAGGGATATGTTTGTGACCGACTAACATTGTCACTGAGGAAGTTCTACGGTCTATATGGGGAACTCGTCATACACTATGATGTCCCACTTTCCAGAATGGTGGATGATATTCTGTCATAGACCATTTGAACCATCCAACCAAAGATTGTACTTTCTGGGCACCTGGTCTCACTCTCATATCGGGAGTTCGCTTCTTTTCATATGGTGGAGGTTTTGTTTGTTTGCTTTGGTTCCTGTTTTATCCTGATTTTGTATGCCTTCGGTTTCTGATTTTCTGGGTTATCGATTTTGTGCTGTAAACAGGGATATGGTCATTATCCATATTTGTCATTTTTACCACAGTCCATGTGTCACTGCTGGTGGACAAATTGTCCTCGAGAGCACTTGTCGGGCAGTCTTTTGCTTAAATGGATAGAACTCAAGAGACCTACAAAGTGGCTGGGGCGTCGCCCACTATAAAAATGCCCCAACCTGTTGCGTCTACGGACACATACGCAACAGGTAACTTAGGTGTCCCTAGAATTAGTTTACACGATATTAGACATGAAACATTTGTAGTAAGTAACAACCATGAGTTTTGGTATAACCTGCAGATGGGTATATTAAAATCAAGCCCTGTAAGATTGAAGTGGTCGATATACTAAAAGAGCACCAATTTTCACCAAGCGATTGCTCAATTTCTAAGTGCGGCATGAAGAACTGCAAAACTTGTAACATCCTAATAACAGACACTTCTTTCTCAAGTAATCTCACAAAACAAACATTTAACACGCATAGTTTTGAAAACCTTAACTGCATGACATCTAATGTTGTGTACGGAATAGAGTGTTCACTTTGTGGATTGATTTATGTGGGTGAAACCAAAGGTCAGCTCCGAAAAAGAATGTAAGGACACCAGTCAAAAATACATAATAAAGGAAGTCAACTCCTTTATCGACAGTTTGACCAGGCGGATCATTCTGTTTTATCTATGAGAGTCAGAATCATGGAGAAAATAAATCACCCCACAAACAATCCCACTTTGAGCACACCTATCCGTCGCAACAGAGAAGAGTTCTGGATAAAAAATCTTAACACTGCAGCGCCCTATGGGTGCAACGATAACATCAGCACTATAGGAAACTTAACAAGTCCCGGTTGTCAATCGGTAAATGTGACTAGCTTATTCAACAGACCACAAAGAAGACCTCGAAGTCATGGCATTCGAAAATATAATAGGCCTGAGATACATAGTTTCTCCTTCGATGCCTTGGTTCCATTTTTGAATGAGTCTCTAGGCCTGCATTATATTCGTACCAACTAATACTCTGTTCCTTTACGGAAGTTACACGAAATCTACGATTATACGAAGGACCTCGCATATACCGATACACGTTCCCTAAAATACAGACTACAAGGAGTCATCTTGGACATTTCTACTTTTCGTTTATTTCAAGCAGTTAGATCAGATAAATCAGAGGAGAAAACAAACCGCCCTTTCATTAAAGTAAGATTTGCAAACAAAGGTATTGATAACTTGAATCTTGGTCAAATTTTGAATCACAAAACTGTCAGAGAAAAAGTCCCACCATATTTCAAAAGAAAAGAAACTCCTTGTATTTCCTATAGCTACACACCAGCAGTTGCATCTAAAATTAACAATTACAAACGATTCCTGCAGTGTATTGATTTAAGTAATCCCTCACTACATCCACTTCCCTGCGAATGTTCTTCATCGGATTTCAACTACTCTCCTTGTGGACACGTTATTACTGGTGACCTTAGTATAGTCAAGAACGACAAGTTGAGAGCATTGTTAATAAAGGGTCCCAAATACAGAGAAAGTATTTCCTTTACATGAAACCAAAATGTCAAAATTATCATGGACTCTTTTGAGGAATATGCAAGACATTGGGCAAAGAAAGAGGATGTACAGCTCGACACCCTTTCCGAATGGATAAAATCAATCAGATGGTTACTTTTATCTAGAATTAACCGATTAAAATCAACTGTGAACACCAGATTCGAGTCTATATTTAAAGACCCTGATGTTATCAAAGAGCTTACCTACCTCCAAGAACATTATGTCATCACACCAGAGGACAAAGACTCAAATGATTACACCTTTACTTGCAAAAAGTACTATTTCGACAGTCTAGTTAAAGAGTTGGGTTTAAATTCGACACATGGAAATCCCACTTACACCCCAAGAAACCTTTCTGCCTCTGAAATAATAGATAACCACAAATCAGCTCTTGCTTCCTTTGGCTTCGACACTACCAATTTAGATTTAGATTTACCATACTTATACTGCATACCTAAAATGCACAAGAATCCGTACAAACAACGTTTCATCGCTGGTTCCTCAAAATGTTCTACCAAATCTCTAACGATCTTACTCACCAAAGTTTTATCTGAAATCAAATCTGGGCTTCAAAAATATTGTTCGACAGTATATTCTCGCAGTAGTATCAACCAGATGTGGATTTTAAAGAATTCGAAGGAACTTTAAGAACATCTGAAATCTACTCATTTTAGTAGAGTCCATTCGATCACTTTACACTACAATTCCACATTCTAAATTGAAAGAAAGACTCGCAAAAATTATAAGTAATGCGTTTACAAGTAAGAACGGTAATCGCAAATACAAATTTATTGTTGTAAACTATGACAAAACCTACTATGTAAAAGAAAAGTCCGATTCTGAAAATAAGTACACTGAAACAGACATTATTCAGATGTTAAACTTTCTGATCAACAACATTTTTGTGGTGTTTGGAGGAAAGGTCCTCCAGCAAATTATCGGAATTCCAATGGGGACCAATTGTGCCCCACTCCTTGCCGACATTTTCCTTTACGCGCACTAAGCTGAATTCATTCAATCTTTGGTCTCTGAAGGGAAAAGATACTTAGCTTCTGACTTCAACTTCACTTACAGATACATAGACGATGTGTTGTCCATCAATAATCCAAAATTCGCGGATTACCTGAGCAGTATCTATCCTTCGGAGCTTGAAGTCAAATAAACTACAGAGACAAATAATTCAGCATCCTATTTGGACATAATGTTGTCCTACGACACTGATGGTCACATGAACACCTCACTCTATGACAAACGTGACGACTTCAATTTCAGCATTACAAACTTTCCTTTTCTGAGTAGCAACATCCCTTCATCGCCTGCTTATGGCGTGTTCATATCTCAGTTGATACGCTATGCCAGAGCAAGTACCAAATATATGGATTTTGTTCTGAGATCTAGGCGTCTTTCAGATAAGCTTCTCAGTCAGGGATATGATAGACCATTTGAACCATCCAACCAAAGATTGTACTCTATATCTTCCAAAATGGAAGTAACCGGATGTGACAGTTCTACCGAATTGAAGCGACGGGTGTTGCATGCAAGCAGGAGATGCTTACTCTTCCTGGACACCTGGTCTCAATCCCATATCGGGAGTTCGCTTCTTTTCATATGGTGGAGGTTTTTGTTTGTTTGCTTTGGTTCCTGTTTTGTCCTGATTTTGTACGCCTTCGGTTTCTGATTTTTGAATTATCGATTTTGTGCTGTATACAGGGATATGGTCATTATCCATATTTGTCATTGTGACCGACTAACATTGTCACTGAGGAAGTTCTACGGTCAATATGGGGAACTCGTCATACACTATGATGTCCCACTTTCCAGAATGGTGGATGATATTCTGTCATAGACCATTTGAACCATCCAACCAAAGATTGTACTTTATATCTTCCAAAATGGAAGTAACCGGATGTGACAGTTCTACCGAATTGAAGCGACGGATGTTGCATGCAAGCAGGAGATGCTTACTCTTCCTGGGCACCTGGTCTCACTCTCATACTGGGAGTTCGCTTCTTTTCATATGGTGGAGGTTTTTGTTTGTTTGCTTTGGTTCCTGTTTTATCCTGATTTTGTATGCCTTCGGTTTCTGATTTTCTGGGTTATCGATTTTGTGCTGTAAACAGGGATATGGTCATAATCCATATTTGTCATTATATCTTTTGAACCATAAATGGTAGGGCTTTGATATTTCACATGTGGATACCTGATGACCAGACCTTTCATTTTGGACCATGAGTTTTGACCTAGTGACCTTGATCTTGATGTTTGACCTACTTTTAAAAAAAAATACCTGGACTGTATCTCATTTGACATTTACCACAAGTGTATGGCTTTGATATTTCACATGTGGATACCTAATGACCAGACCTTCCATTTGAGACCTTGACTTTTGACCTTGTGACCTTGGCCTTGACCTTTGACCTACTTTTTAACTATAAGGAATAGGGCTTTGATATTTCACATGTACTGTATACATAGAATATTTCACTGTGTATTAATATTAGCTACTTTCGCGGTCAGCCTTATACCACGAATGTTTGTCTCAGTGAATGAAAATATCAAATGAATAATTCAATAGCATCAGGAATGGATCCGCGAATCATTGTCCCAGTGAAAAGGTTTACTTTTATAAAACTGCAAAAGAATGTACCAGTGATTGATTCTACTTATAATTTAGGTAGATCCCTCGTGACCAGAGCTTTCATCTGATACCATGACTTTTGAAATAGTGTCCTTAACCTTTGACCTACTTTTAAATGTAATATTTACATTACTAGTATATTACCCGTGTTAAACGCCCATTAGGCAACTAGAATTATATTTCAATAACTTGGGTTGCTTTTGTGACGTCACGTTCAAGATTTGCATGTAGGGAGAATTTACCAACGTTTAAATACATTTGATGCTCTTACAGGCAAAATGAGCGATGTGCATGCAAATAAAAATAATCGATAATTAGAATAAATGTAAATATAAGAAATGACTGTCTTACTTTCGGTGTTCATGGGTGTATAATTCTGGTTGGACTTGTGCAAATTTTCTGAGAAACGCTTCGTGATTCACGGAATTTGCACGTGACCAACCAGAATTATACACCCATGGACATCAAAAGTAAGACAGTCATTTCTTAAAGGGATAGGGCTTTGATATTTCACATATAGATTCCTTATAACCAGTAGGGCTGGGACAATACTTTTTACGATTTATCGATGCATCGCGATATTTTAATTTTATTAAAGTATCGATATACCTAAGTTAGAATTTACAAAAAAAAGGTTTTCGAATTTTCCGTCATACCAAAAACGATAATAACGTATCGTATACTAATCTATCGTGATACGTATTGGATCGGCTGGGTACAGTATCATCCCAGCCCTAATCTGCCTTTACATAAACGAACAATAGGCGGTTTTAAATTTTGATATCAAATACACATTTACATTGTGACTTTGGTATTTACGACTGAAAACTACTGAGAGTAGACATAGTTTTGATACTCACTGTCTGAGGGTCTTCTAACTTAAGGAAGTTAAGCGTTTAGTATGGTTGCTGTATGGCGCATTCATCTACGTGACATTTCAATACCAAAAAGCAAATTTACACAAATTTACGACGGTCATTTTGACCGGCATGGACAAGTACTTTGCCGGTCACAATAACTTTATGCATTTCTGTATATACCTTTGTAATAATTACAGATCCAGTTCAAGTTTCAGAAAAATCGACTTATTTTTAACAGAGTTATGGCCTTTAAACATAGAAATTTTCTGAAATTTTACAGTTTTCCGGACTTTTTTTTCGCAGCCTTTGCAGCTATTGAATTGAAACATGATATATGCATTTGTAATAAATATGTACAGATCCAGTTGTAGATGCGGAAAAATTGACCCATTTTTAGCAGAGCTACGGCCCTGCTCTACCTTGCTCTTCATTGTATAGGCTAGTACCGGAGACCTTCCAAAGTGCAATTTGGAAGGTCTCCAGTACTAGCCTATACTGCGAAGAGCAAGGTGAAGGTGGAATTACCTTCACATTTCCTTTGGCAACACTCAATAACTTGCTCAGGTAAATGACAAAGTTGATCATGTACTCAGAAAGAATAGACGTTTCTTGATCAATCGGTACCACGTATGCACCAATTGCACAAAATTTGAGCTAGAAATTGATTGAGTGAATCGGGCGATATCGTCATTCGAGTTACTCTTTGTGTTTCTTTACTTATCATGAGTGTATAAGTGGAGATGAGGGGGGGGGGTATTTATTCTGTACTCTTTTTGTACTGTAGCCCCTGTGCTTAGTGTTGCTATTTTTACCTCTTGGGCTTCACCTTGACCTTTGACCTACTTTTCACAAACTTTAACATTGAACATAACTTTTTAATTGTAAGTGATAGGGCTTTCATATTTCACATGTGTATTCCTTGTCACAAATGAGTTAAAGAAGATCTTGACGATAATCTCAACAGCACTCACAATAGAGCACAAAATTAAACATCGACGGACCCCTAGCAAGCCAGAGGTGGGATCAGGTGCCCGGGAGGAGTAAGCATCCCCTGTTGGCTAGCCGCACCCGCCGTCGATGTTAATGAAGCATGGAAATGAAAATATATAAAATGCATGCACTGTCTGACGTTATGTCTACATAGAAAGTGCTATGGCGACAATGTCAGGGAAGTATATTCAAAACACTTACTGTCAAACCCCTCGCGGGGAACTTTTTTACGAGCTCCACACGGCAAAGGGCACAAGTGTGACATAAATGAGTTAAAGAAGATCTTGACGATAATCTCAACAGCACTCACAATAGAGCCCAAAATTAAACATCGACGGACCCCTAGCAAGCCAGAGGTGGGAGATACAAGACCTTTGTATTGATACCAGCATTTTTGAAGTTGTGACCTCGTCGTTGACCTTTCATCTACAGGAAAATTTTGTTTTTGTTTTAGTGATATGGGAAGTAATTTGCCACTTTCATGTTGTTTTAACAACCTGGGCTTGTATTATTATGGGAATGTCTATGGGAAGACGATCGTAAAAACGGAGATTTATGCATACGAAAAGGGACAAATGTTTTTATAGTGTTTAAAACAAGTGAAGCAGTGAAATGTAGAGTTCATTTCACACAAAATCTTCATCATGGTAAAACTAAATAAAAATATATGTAGCCCAGCAAATTCAACTATGAACATTCAGGCCTTGATAAATAAGTCCTAAAATTTTACACATGTGCTACATTATCATGATTATGCAGTATTACAATTTAAATAAATGCTTTACATGTCTTACATTGAATGAACTTTATTTTTTTGGGAGGGGGGTTAAAATTAATTCAAAATGACACATGCAAAAGGTCACGATTTTGTTTCGCGCGCTATGACCCTCTTTTTCATTTCCAAAAGAGGGTCATTGACCCTCTCTTGTCTGAAAAAAGTTGACAGGTATGTTATGCTGTTACTCCAAGAAGCATCACTTTAAAACTTGCCATAGAGATAGAACATTGTGGAACTGCTTTTTGGTACTGATGTTAACTTTGAAGATTGGCCTTGACCTTGAAGATATATGATTTTGGATTTGACTTAAGTGTGTCAAAACTATACAGAATCTCACATTGAAACTTTGAAGGGAGATATTAATATTTTACTCTGTTATTTTCATTGGACATGGTTTTGTTTGAAATACAATCTGCTGCCAGCAATCCGGCCATTAATACCGTCTTTTCATATTGTATGCATAACTGAGCATATGGTCAAGATTAACAACAATGTCAAAGTGGGAGAAGAATTTTTTTCTCAAAAGTTACAATCATTTGTTAATATTATGCTTTACTTTTCTAAATTACCTTTTCTTGAGCAAAATATTACCCTTCGCCTCAGGAAATAGGTCTAGTCTCGGGAAACCAGAATCATGCTAACTCCCTCAATGGTATACTTTAACTGTATATACTGCATAACATGACTGTAGTCAGGGAATATTTTTTTGCCCCTATTTTTGGGCCGTTATTCCGTCCAATTCCCAAGGAAAAATAGTATCTATTTTCCCCAATTGTGGCTCTAAAATTTCCCAATTATATATTGATAGAATTTTCAAAGAGATAAGTGAGATTTTGCTGGCTCAAAAGTAGCAAATTTACTAATTATTTGCCATATTGTTGTTCGCGTAAGAAATTAAATCATATTTAAAAAAATGATTTTATTAAACATTCAATTCTAAACTTTTGAATGTATAAACTATCATTTTACTTTCATTTTATTTAACGAGGCCGAGTACAATTAGACAAATTTGATGACGGTGAAATTTCAATTTCTTTTTCCTAAAATGATATTTGAAGTACAACAAATAAATAACATGAATTTAATTAAAATCTCTTGCGCAGAAATAGAAAAAAAGTCAGAAAAATCAGTATTTTGCGGTATCGATCTTACTCACCAAAGTTTTATCTGAAATCAAATCTGGGCTTGAAAAATATTGTTCGACAGTATATTCTCGGAGTGGTATCAACCATATGTGGATTTTAAAGAATTCGAAGGAACTGTTAGAACATCTGAAATCTACTCATTTTAGTAGAGTCCATTCGATCAACTCCTTTGATTGTTCGACACTTTACACTACAGTCCTACATTCTAAATTGAAAGAAAGACTCGCAAAAATGATAAGTAATGCGTTTACAAGTAAGAACGGCAATCGCAAATACAAATTTATTGTTGTTAACTATGAGAAAATCTTTTTTGTAAAAGGAAAGTTCGATTCTGAAAATACGTACACTGAAACAGACATTATTCAGATGTTAAAATTTCTGATCGACAACATCTTTGTGGTGCTTGGAGGAAAGGTCTTTCAGTAAATTGTCGGAATTCGAATGGGAAAAATTGTGCCCCACTTCTTGTCGACATTTTCCTTTATTTGTATGAAGCTGAATTCATTCAATCTTTGGTCTCTGAAGGGAAAAGATACTTAGCTTCTGACTTTAACTTCACTTACAGATACATAGACGATGTGTTGTCCATCAATAATCCAAAATTCGCGGATTACCTCAGCAGTATCTATCCTTCGGAGCTTGAAGTCAAAGAAACTACAGAGATAAATAATTCAGAATCCTTTTTGGACATAATGTTGTCCCACAACACTGATGGTCACATGAACACCTCACTCTATGACAAACGTGACGACTTCAATTTCAGCATTACAAACTTTCCTTTTCTGAGTAGCAACATCCCTTCATCGCCAGCTTATGGTGTGTTCATATCTCAGTTGATACGCTATGCGAGAGCAAGTAATATATATATTGATTTTGTTCTGAGAGCTAGGAGTCTTTCAGATAGGCTTCTCAGTCAGGGATATGTATGTGACCGACTAACATCGTCACTGAGGAAGTTCTACGGTCGATATGGGGAACTCGTCATACACTATGATGTCCCACTCTCCAGAATGGTGGATGATATTCTGTCATAGACTATTTGAACCATCCAACCAAAGATTGTACTCTATGTCTACCGAAATGGAAGTAACCGGATGTGACAGTTCTCCCGAATTGAAGCGGCGGGTGTTGCATGCAAGCAGGAGATGTTTACTCTTCTGGGCAACTGGTTTCACTCCCATATCGGGAGTTCGCTTCTTTTCATATGGTGGAGGTTTTTGTTTGTTTGCTTTGGGTCCCGTTTTATTCTGATTTTGTATTCCTTCGTTTTCTGATTTTTTACTCGATTTTGTACTGTATACAGGGATATGGTCATTATCCATACTTGTCATTGGTAATCACCTACACGAAGAGTATCCACGAAAATTTCTTTTGATTGAGAACACAAAATCACACTTCATGCTTGTGGAATATCGAACATCTGATTTTCACAAAATTTATCGAATGCTAAATGGTTAAATGGTTAAAAGCAAAAGTTAGAACGACGTTTCGCGATACAATATTCATACAACAATGGTTATCATATGTTCAAAATTCCCCTAATGCGTTAAGCTATAGAATGTATGAAGACGAATTAGTATATGAAAAATATTTTGGTTTCTATACTAAAGATGCTTAAACTTGTAAAGGATCTCGAACGATAAGTATGGAATTCCGCCCAGTTGGGACCGAAAAAATAATTTTCTCATTAAAAGAAATCAAAATTCTTAATTCGGTAAGATTTTTGCCGAATTTTATGAAAATAGTAATATTTCAATCATGCGACCTAGTATATTTTGTATATAATTTGGGTTAAAACAGTAGATTTCTTTTTAATAGAAACTTAAGTTTGACAAGATCTTCCAGCATGGCGAGTAAGATCCTGTGGCAAGGTGTGGAAAGATGTCAACCAGGCGATCGAAACATAAAAAAGGGGGAGGCTGAGAAGGCTCAAAATCTTGAGTAATTATACATAAATCTTTCACGTTATAGTGATGATTCTTTGCAATTATATCTAATACCGTATGACCAGAAATTTTCGCGAGATACTAATTTTAGCTATATTCTCGAGTGATTTGGGATCGCAAAAAAATATCCTCGCGAAAAATTGTGTTTGATAAGGTATAACATCAATTGGTAAATTTGTGCCATTTTGTTTTTACTGTACATGTACCTGTCATTATTCACATATCCCGAAGTAAATGGAGTGTATTCTTAAGATAGAAATAGCTGAAACTTCAATAATGGAAGGTACAAAACAGTGAGCTCATATGTACATATTTATTTGTAATTTCGGAATCGCGAAAAATTGTACTCGCGAAAATAAAGATACCCTATTTTACCATGAAATCGCGAAATTTGATACTCGCGAAAATTTCTGGTTATACGGTGTGTTAATTAATGAATTATTTTTATGATGTCATTTTATGGTATGGGTGAGTAGTAAACACTTTGCGACAACATTATTTTCTTTTGAGATATTCATTCAAACACTTCCAACAAAGAATACTGTTCTCGATTATATTTTATTTTCCTCTATTTATCAAACACTCTATTATTTATTTTCACCAATAACCACAAATATTTCTTTTTTTCGATAGTTTTTCGCTAACATGTATCTTTCCGTAATGTAAACGCACTAAGCGCATTCATCCATTGTGAACTATTGGGAGTATAGTGATGACCCAAAAATCTAGTTCTGAATACGGAAAAGAAATAATAGTTTTTGAAGGAGGACAATAATTCTACCGTTTATTAAATTACTAAATGTATGATAACTTAATATAACTCAGAGTAAAACGATTTTCTCAATTTCATCTCATCTTATTGAATTTTATAATGTAATACCACGGACTCTAAATGGTGGACCCCGCGTTGCTTCGATTTCGAATAAATGCCAAGAAGGTGATGTAAATGATAAACATTAGAGTAAATATTATAGATTAAAAGTTTTTCTATCCACAAATATATATTTTATACCTTAAAATAGTTTTAGAAACCCTGGAGGAGATTTTATCATCTGGGCGGATTTCCCGTCAATTCGTGCGAGGTCTTTCAGGACTTGTAATCATCTATTGAAGTCGGACGCTGGAATAATTTTCCCAGAGATAAAAAAAATGTATTTAATTGAATCAAAATGGATTGACCCTTCCGATTGAGGTAAAAAAATAAACTTTCGTGACGTCACACTGCTTTTACCTCGGACAAACAAGCTTCGAACTTCGGTGAAACATTGAAAATGCATTGTGACGTCAAGGAATTTCTAATTTTTTTACCGCGCTCGGAAGGATCAATTAGCTATAGATTGCATTTAATTTTAAATTGTCTATTTTTTAAAAACGAAAGACAAGAATTCATTCCAAACAGATGAACAAAAACAAGAAATGTGTTATCATTTCAAAATATAATGGCATCCAAGAAACAATCTGTAGTTTTACAATTATGTATATTTATTCGAAACGTAAATAACATTTGCCCCCCCCCCCCCCTTCTCCCATAATTTTCCCCTTATTGCAAAATCACATGATTAATATAAAACGTCATCAATATTATGTTATTATACTGTCTACATATAATGTTTTGAAAATTGTAAATCAAAGGTATTTTTAAATACTTTTTATTTGCAATTCACAAATATCTTATGTTGATAATACACTTTTTAGGCAAATATATTTTGGAATACAGTTGACAAATGACAATTGAATTGTCAACTGCATTCAAGAATGCAATTGACAATTCGACGAAGAAACACATGTATTGAAAATGTATACATAATCAATATTCTGTATTACTATTTCATCATACAAGAAAAAAAAACATATGACACTCATGCCCCACCTCCAATGCATACATAATGAAAATAAAATGAAGAAGCAAAGCATCGACATATCCTGTTGGTAATACTAAAACTTTTATAGTATTCCCCTGATTACGATACTGCAATTTTCAGGGATTCATGCCTAGGCATTGACTCAAACACACTATAGATTTGGTGAGGGTACATGGCCTTGTTACCGAGGAATGAGACCGAGAACTTTGCCAATATTTCTACAATTCAGACAAATTCTTTAAAAACTTCTAAGTCCAAACCGTCTATACCTAGGCATGAATCCCTGAAAATATCAGCTCCCTTACCAGGGGATTACTAAAACATTTTGAACTTTCGAGAATTTGTCAGAATTGCAGAAATATTGGCAAAGTTCTCGGTCTCGTTTCTCGGTAATTAGACCATGTTGCCCTCACCAAATTATCCATACCTAGTTATGAATCCCTGAAAATATCAGCTCCCGAACCAGGGAATAACTATCTATTACCAAGTTTTTTTTATGAACTTCATTGCGTGTGTGAGGGGGTGTTTTGAAATCTGCTCATATTAGAAAATGGAAGCTCTGCCTTTGATACAAGTGATGGAGATGACTGAAATTGGTGTCAAAGTAAAGACGAAATATATATAAAGTGATTTCCTTTCTTTAACTAAGATAATTATCTTTTTCATATTATATATCCGTCTTACTTACCCTTGCACTTTGGATCAAAAACCGACCAGTTCCCTGAAGGCAAACATATCATGAAACCACTGACTCCTGTGGCAGATGACCAATAATTCGCGTTGCATTTCAGGTTACATTTACTCCCAGGAGTAGTTTTGCATGGCGTTGAGACAGTCGTGAATTCAGGATTTGGAAATACACTTGGGCATTCTACTATAATTTAAGAATAAAAACAAAAACACTCAAATACATATTTTTGCTTTCTTTTTTTTGTATCATCCCTTCCCTCTGGAAGAAATATTTCATTTACTATAATTAAAGAGATTTTAACAACTAAAATTGTTTTCTTTTCAATTACCATTCAAAACAATTGATAAAGCTACTGAAAATAGGTAAAACTTAAACCGACTAGAACAAGATCAACTAAAAAGGAATAACAAGGGCTGATTGATATGTTGAGAGTCTCGGTTTTCTGGGTTGCAGAAGGTAAGATTATCTTCAAAAAGGACAAACAATCAATAGCGCATACTATGCTTCACTCTTGACACAGTAACGGGAAAATATTAGACTAAAGCGCCGCGGAAAGCTTACTAGTTAAGGTATAATATTCCATCAGGACAATGCTCCTGTTCCCAAGTCTGTCACTGCCATAACTGTTATATATGATTGTGGCTTAAATTTGTTTGAGCATCCGCCTTATTCTCCTGATATTGCTCCACCATACTTTCATGTATTCCCAAAACTGAAAGCAGCTATTTCTGGCACCAACTTTCAGTCCGATGTCATATTTTTAGTGGATGGCTTTTGACCAGTCAAGATAAGGAGTTCTTTAAAAGAGGTATTGAGGACCTTAAACACTGGTAGCAAAAGTGTATAGATACTGAAGGGGATTATGTAGAAAAATAATGCAAAATATCTGAGAAAATTCAAATCATTAAATACGGAGCTCACAACATATCAATCAGCCCTCGTATGTACCCAAAATGTAGAATTGATATGCAGATGATCAAAATGTTTAGCTTGCTTAGGCGTATGCAAAGTCAAGTTCAATATATCAGGATTTTGTTCCAATAAAACGGCATTATCATAAGGACTACATACGGCATGAAAAATAAGGAATGAATAATCTACCGAAACGTAAGAACAATGCTCATAGAATCTTGTAGAAACGAAAGACGTCATGCTTAGGATTATACTTTTTAAAGTTCTGAATGAAATCGTTATATTATAAATTTTCACATTTATTCTAGATTTAACAAATCGAATTATTTTCAATGATAACAGTACAGGAATATCAGTCTGTCAAAGAGTCTGCAAAGATTGTAGAAAGTCTAGAGTTCGATTACGGGACTGACATAAAACTGTATTGACCTAGCTAGTAACCTTAATATTACCAGTTAATGATACTATTTTAATTCTTTAAGGTGATATTTGCTCTACAATATTGTTAGGGAATGAATATTACGCTTTCAAATATATTCGAAATAGCATAATCTGTCTAACCGATAATTTAATCAACGGGTCTCAGTTGCTTGAATAATATCAGATTCGCGCAGTTAAATCCTTTTACTATGTTTGCGATCGTTGACATTATTATCAATCTAAGTAATGTACATAAATAGAGAAATAGTACTATGTAAACAAATATAGCATAATGTTAAACTTCTCCAATTTTCAATAGCATCATTTTAGATCAGATACATATGCAGCATGGACCAGACATGCACGTTTCGGGTACTAAACCCTCTCTTAAGTTATCCTCAATTTAAATAATGTAATATGACCAAAGAGTGTGGAAGTTATTATATCAACAAAAGTACCGAAAGACGTTGCAGGATGGGTGGGATATGATGCTACAAAACCCACGTTTTAGAAATTTCAAGAAAAGAATATATGATTCTTCTGCAATGATATCCAAGTTAACAAATTTCTGCCTTCAAAACTGTTGCGCAAGAGGGAAAATCGTCCGTTCGTATTTTGTTTTAATTCGCTTATTGCTTTGATTGAATTTGAATTATTTCTACTTTTTGGTGGCGCAGTATACAATTATTTATTGTGATTTTATTGGTCTTGAGTTATATTCACTTATTTTAGGTCTAGCTACGCCCCTATATTGAACTACGTAAGACTTATTTAATCATGCATGCAAATATTTTAGAAAGTATGAGATAGAACATAACTGAAATAAAAGGTTTATGTTAAAGACAATAGTCTCAGATTAAGTGATACTTCGTTTATCTGTAAATAGCGTGCAATATACAAACAAAAACGTTGGACAGTTTTATTTTTCAATTATAGTGTTTTACTAAGTAATTTAAATACGTTGTTTGAGTTGCAGTTTGTCGACCTGCAGAAGGTTCCTGCCGAAACGTTGTCCAAAGAGCAAACAAGAAATATTATTGAAAGAGTTAGGAATCATACTCCTCCATGATGGTCTATTTGACGATTTACCTTTATTTTACCAAACAATCATTTCCTCTTGATTTATACTATTTTCAACAGCATTATTTTTCGAGACATAGATGTGTTCTATTTATATTTGGCTACTTTAAAAATCTTAACTATGTTCTTAATTTTCAACAAATGTGAAATATGAACTATTTCTTCAACATTTTCAAATATATATGTACTACTTACTATAATGGAGATCGGAACACATTGCGGCATGTATATTAGTGAGGCATGCTTCTGTTTCAGCACACATTTGTGTTGAACACTGGTCTGTCTTAGGAAAGAAGAAATCAAATAATCAGTTGGCAGCATCAAATAATATTTATATATAAGAATCATACCTTGTACTTAGAAGTGTGCAGCTCGTAAAAAGTTGCCGGCGAGGGGTTTGACAGTTGTGATTTAAATGTTTCCCTGCCATGGTCGTCATTGCACTTTCTATGTAGTCACAGCCACATTGCATGTTTTGTAGATAAATTTGCGGCTAGCCAAACGGGATGCTTACTCCTCCCGGGCACCTTGTCCAATCTCTAGCTTGCTACAGGTCCGTTAAAAATTATTGTCAACTTCTTCTGAAATTCGGACCAATACAGGCAACAGAGTATATTACTTTGGGTGTTTCACAACCTGCATTTTATGGTGACATTATTAACAAGATAAGACGGATCAAAGATAGAAAGCATCACTATCGAAAATGCGTCAGAATCATCAAACGCCTTTTATACCGTGGATATGATCCTAATGTCACCAGACGGACATTAGGCTTGGTACTTGACCAATCTACAGTCTTGAAAAGCGCATTCTTAAAACTTGCACTCTGACTGACTGTGACGACGGGACTCCGTGACGAGCCCTGTCCAAACCTCTTTAGAGAAGACAGGGCCCCGACCACCTGTCCTCTCTGAATGTCAGTCGGACTCCTCGGGTAATAACATACATGAGCAGAGCACGGATTGTATTACGTACGCCCTCTTTTTAAATCCATTTACATATTCATCTGTGTCGCTAGGGCCCCTGCGTTTTGCGGTCTTGTTTGTGTGTGATCATCTGACAGGAGGTTGTTTTACACCACAATTGTACGTTCTTCGAGACCTCTGGGTAATCGGAAAAGTGGGAGGGTTGTGCACACGTAATCCAGGATAACCACACCTTCTGCTATTTCCGTGGCAGATGGCCGTCCTAAGTCGGCACCGGTTGCCCATTGGTCTCGTTGGTTTATGTGTAGTCCTTTGTGTTTGATGTTTCTGTGTTGTACGTTGACGTTCCTTGTCCCTTGTGCGTCTCTTTCTGTGCTTGTCTGCTTTGTGTTTTTGCATTGAGTGTTTTTGGGTTTTGCTGTGGGTGCTGCAACCTGGTGTTGTTGGAGATCCCCTCCTTTGTTTCAGGATTTACATTTTTCATGATCTCTAGATTATATAAAAAGTAAACGCAATCATTTTTAGGGAGTAACCTTTTCTTTTTTTCGAGGGGGAGGGGGGGGGGGGGCATGTCTTTTTTTTCATCTGAATTCAATCAAATGATGGTTGTTTGATCATTTAATTTTTTCAGCGGTTTGGATCAGAAATTTTAATTCAACCTTCAGGTGGAGTGGGTTTATTTGCAAGTTCTAGCTTCCTTCCCTCTCCCATTCAGAGAAAATAAGAGCTCCCTTTTCTTCCAAAATATCGCATTGAAGCAATGAAGCGTTGAGATCTTACTTGGTACACACCAAGTCATTATTGACCAGCAATTAACCATTGTCCAACGGCGCGAATCATGCACCTTCAATTGCTGGTCAGAAATGACTTGGTGCGTACCAAGTAAATCCTCAACGCTTCAATGATTCAATGCGATATTTTGGAAGAAAAGGGAGCTCTTATTTTCTTTCAAAGGGAATGGGAAGGAAGAACTTGAAATAAATAAAAGAACACTCAACCTGGAGGTTTAATTAAAATTTCTGATCCAGACTTTCGGTCACGTGATACAAGATATGACGGTGTTTTGAGCTCCGGAGAAAACAACCGTTTTCTCACAGAGAGGGAACTGTAGGTGTCAATTTTTCTGCAAGATCCTTGATTTATGAACATTCTACGAATTTTGATAGTTTGGACAATGATCCCATTCAAAAGTGCATGTAAAAACGTTGCCGACAACAGCTCACATCCAATCTTGATCTGTCGACCGTGTTGAGCTCGCTACCTGCTACTATACAGGAGTCACTGAAGGAAATCAATTCACGGTTGGGTGGAGTTGAGCAGACCGTATTATCAGTGGCGGAGATAAAGGGTGATTTATATATAGTCAAGATGGGATAGAACACCGATTGCGTTTCGTTTCACAGCAGTCAGAAAATGCGACTACGGAGATTGATATTTTGAGAGACCAAAATTACTATTTGAGAAATGAACTTTTACTTTTGCGTTCCGTAGTAATGAAAATGGACGGGCGCATGACAAATATACAAAAAGGAATCACCGACCTAAAACGCAGATCAATGCGAGATAACATATTAATACACAACTTTCAAAGATCTCCTTCCGAAAATCTCGCTGTAGACATACCCAGTGCCATCAAACAGTATCTAGATTTTTACATCAAATTTGTCAGAATTTTAAGGAATGGGCCCCAAAAGAAATCCGACAAAAAACCTGTAAGCATCACAGCTAAACTTGAGTATCGTGAGGATAAAGACAAACTTTTGGATGCTCAGCGCGACGTAAAAAAGCGAAAAATCAGACTGCCGTTCAGCATCACGTCCCAGGAACCTATTCCACTCGTCGAAGAACGCAAACGCTTGTTTGGCATAACCGATTCGTTCCGTAATCAGGGGAAAATACAAAAGTCTTCAAAGGGAAGATAGTTCTCCCAAATGGTGAAACCTATCATGATGAAGTACCGAAACTATCGTGTGCGGATATTCTCAAATCGTCATCTTCCGGGAATGCGGATATTACGTCATGCGAAACCAGAAGTCATCCGCGGTAACAGAAAATGTAACACTGAAAGCGATAGGCAGTAACGTTTTTTTAAAAGTAAAGAGGAAGTATCTACCCTGTACAGGAAGGCCAACCTCGACCCCGATTGCGCAAGTGCAAATCATAATATACTCGTGTACCGATTCAAAGATAACAGTGGCTTTGTACATGAAAGTTACCATGACGATGGTGACTTTGGATCCGGGTGTCGCCTGCTTGGCTTTATGAGGGAAAACAAAATATTGAATCGCGCCTTCGTTATCTCGATGTGGAAAGAAAAAGTTTCCTGATTACAGTCGCTTTCAAAAGATGCAATATTAATCATTGACATAACAAACGAATTAGACAATGATAAAGATGAATACATTGTGACACCGATGACAGCGATGAAAATGAACAGTCATGAATTCAATTTTTTCTCATCTAATCATGAAATCATCTCTGGACATTGTTGATATTTTTTTTTTCGTTTTGGACAAGGATTCATCCACAGGATTCCTAATAATTAACCATCAACTACAGTCAATTGGCTAGAAATCGCATTTTTTAAGCGACAGTGTCAACTTTTATTCCAATATCCTGCCTTTGCTTAAAACACAATTAATCTCATCTTTTCAATATGTACAGTAAGTGCAATACATTTATAAAGATTTTGGAAGTTAAATCAAAATTAATTTCCGATAGCTTTACGAGAACTGGAACGACACTTTCAATATTATGACGTCATCAAGAAATTCACGAAAACGTTGATTAACGCATATTTAAAAGTCTCGTAGAAAATTTTCCTGTGGATAGAATCAAATGTAAGTTTTCTTAATCAAGGACAGACATAATTTCAGAAATTTTGAGAAAAATTGAATTTGGCGTCCAAGTGTTCAATACCTCCTTAAATGGTAATTTCTTGATTCTAGATACATGCATTTCAATAGACAACAAAAGATTTACACTTGTCAATCTATATGGACCAAACAATGACTCCCCCGCGTTTTTTGTTAATATTTCTCAAATTATTGATGAATTTTCAAACCCTTATACTATTTTATGTTGAGACTTTAATACAGTGCAAAACCAATCATTAGATACTTACAACTATCGAAATATAAATAATCCTAACGCAAGAAAAAAATCATTGAAATAAAAGAAAATCTAAGACTTTGTGATCCATTCTGTGAAAATGCAGGTATACATGGAGAAAAAAAGACTCCACTAAAACAAGCTCCTCTAGATTATATTCTATTATCTGATCATCCCCTCACGAGCGTTGTCAATTGTACGATAAAGAACAGCTACCGTTCCGATCATTCTCCTATCTCCTATTTAATTATTAAATTTAACGAATTCAAACAAGGAAGAGATACATGGAAGTTGAATAATTCTCTTTTATACGAATTTGATTATATCAAATTAGTCAACACACATATAAAAGAAAGTATTATACAAAATGCAGCTTTAGTATATAGTTTGACAACTTCGAATCTATACCAAAAGATGAAATTCAACTAAGAATTAATGATCAACTATTTCTCGATTATCTGCTCACGAAAATTCGGGAGAAATCTATATCCTTCTCTTCGTATTAACAAAAAAAGAATAAAGAGAATGCAAAAAAATCTTATAAATCAAATCGAAAAATTAGAATCAAACCTAAGAGAAAATAATATCTAAGAATTTGAAAATGAAAAAGAAGAACTAGAACAGATCCGTTTACAAAAAATCAAAGGAAATATAAAATAATTCCTAAAATAGAAAAAATTAAAATGGCCAAATTATTACCTCTCAAACGGAAATACTTAATGAAACAAAAAAATATGAAAGGTTATACTCAGCACGACAACCATCATTGGTCGATTTCAAGAAATCGACCTTACTAGATTTGTAGACCGGATGCTGTGAATATGAGAAAGTTCCTAATTGAGTCCGTCAGATTCAATAATGCATCATTGAATTATCCTTATGAAAGAAACGTTTTCATGACTAGTGAAAAACACGTGACCAGAGACAGGCATATTCATGACCTCCCACTTTCATGATTAGTGAAAAACACGTGACCAGAGACAGGCATTCCCATGACCTCCCACTTATTTATCCACAACACAAAAATAGGACATGTCGTCATGACCAATTAGTGAGTGTTACAGTGAACCCTATGCCTTCAAAATTCCTATGGACGACATTTCTGGATCCTTGTATCCATTGCAACAAAGAAATACGCGATCACAACGTATCAGGGGTGCCATTGGCTAAAAAGGTTCTTACCGTTCATCCGACTAAGCTTTTTCTCGTTAAGGATATACCACTTTGTTTGTTTATTTTCTTACCTAAGACAAATTGATAAATGAAACAAAGAATTTAATGAGCGATAAAAAAAGTCGACAAGACTGTACGAGTCACAAAATTTGAACTTTTTAGAAGTTTCCCCTTATTTCCCTCCAAATTCAGTGGCGGATCCAGCACCCCCTTTCGACGAAAAAAAAATTATTGTGGGATTAAAGAGATGTTGATATCTACCAAGCTTTTTTGGAAAGCTAATACTTGTCAGATATAGACTTGTGTGAAACTTTTAAAGATATTACTGTTCCTAAATTAAATAACCATGAATCAGAAAAATTAGAAGGAAAGATAATTCTATCAGAAACTACACATGCTCTTAAGCAGATGAAGCATAACAAGAGTCCCGGGTCAGACGGATTTCCTCCGGAGTTCTTCGCTGTCTTCTGGAAAGATTTGTGTCACTTTGTAGTTAGGTCTTTAAACAACAGCTACGATAAAGAGGAATTTTCTGTAACACAAAGAGAGGGGGTCATAACTTGTATCCCTAAAGACAATAAGCCAAACTGGCGCCCCATCACACTTTTGAACTCTGTGTACAAAACTGGGTCAAGCTGTATCGCTAACAGAATAAAATTGGTTTTGGATAAACTCATCAGTAATGAACAAACAGGTTTCATGAAAGGTAGGTATATAGGCGAAAATACCAGGCTAATATACGACATAATGCATTATACTGAAGAAAATGATAGTCCCGGTCTTTTACTTTTTATTGATTTAGAAAAAAAAACAAAACATTTGATTCGGTTTCTTGGTCTTTCGTTCAAAAAGTTCTCTCCTTCTTTAACTTTGGCGACAGTCTGCGAAATTGGATAAAAACCCTTTGATCTAGAGTTAATTTGTGTGGCCATCTCATTGACAAAACGCAAGTCATATGGATCGGTAATAAAAAATTCTCAAACGAAGTTTTATGTCGAAGATGTGGGTCTGAAATAGGGACAAACCAAATTTACTTTTCTCGGATTAAATTTTGACGTAAATCTAGAAAACATTTGTACAATTATACAATTAACTTTAATAGTAAAATACAAAAAGTTAGAGAAATTATTAAATATTGGGATAAAAGAAACATTTCACCTGTAGGAAGAATTGCTATAACCAAGTCATTGTTGATATCACAACTAAATCATCTTTTTATTTCTTTACCCAATTCTGATCAAAACCAGATAAAATCATTGAATCAAATAATTTACTCATTTATTAGGAACAACAAACCCGATAAAATCAAGCGAAAAATTACCAGCTTGAATTAACTTAGAAGCATATATTCATGCTTTAAAATCTACTTGGATTCGAAGAATCTTAAACACAGAAGGTATTTGGCAAAATCTTTTATTGCAGACTACAAATATTTACAAGATTATGTTACTCGACTCTAAACATTTAGAAGAGACTATAGCTATTCAAACGAATAAATTTTGGAAAGACATGTTAAACAACTGGCTAAAGATCTATAGATTAGAAAACGCTTGGACTCTGAATTTAAGTTTAAAAGAAGGGAGGAGTCTCCAACAAGACCCCGCTGCAGCATCAACAGCAAAACACCAATATGGTATTACGATGAAATAAAAGTAAGTAATTGTAATTTATTTTACAAACATTGGTACCAGAAAAATGTGGTCTTTATAAATGATTTATTAAAAGAAGGAAACATTTTTTACACTCATGATGAATTTTGCGAAAAATACCAAATTCGAACACTTTTTTAGGAAATGAGGGCATCATAAGATCAATAAAATTGTTTCTGAATAAACAGAATAAAAAGAATTTCGTGAAAACACTCTATCCTATTATACCGATTTCGATACAACAAATCACGAAAACGAAGCAAGGCTGTAAACACATTTATCAGATTCTCAATCTAACTACAGTAACTATTTTATCTCGAAAGAAATAGAAAATGATTTTTGATGATTTAACTCCTGCATCTTTCAAAGCAATATATAGTTCAATTCAAAATTTGAATGACACACAGTTACAATGGTAACAATACAGAATAAATCATAAAACCTCTATGTACATTTTGTTCTGATCAAATAGAAGATATTTATCATATGTAATGGTCATGCGAAAAAGCCCAGACATTACTTACAGAGACTTCAAATAATTTCAAAGAGAATTATGGGATATACCTTGACATCTCCTAAAATATTTCTTACTAGGACCTTATAACAAAAACGCAACTGCAACAAATCTTATAATGTTATATATATAATATTTCATATACAAATGTAAATGCCAAAAACGAAATCTTAATCTTAATTATCTTCTGAATTATCTCAAATTTATGGGTAACGTACAAAGAAACATATTTATCCAAAAGAGAAAGTTACCAAACTTCAACAAAATATGGGACAAAAGGATCCGACCTCTTACTTAATCATTCTAGACGCAGTAGGCAATAATGTACATTTACACTTCTTGTATCATTTTCCATCTTTTTTTTTTTCACACCTTTTTTCTCCACTAACACTTTTCCCCCTAACCCACATGTACTCTATCTTTCCACATATATATATCCCCCCCCCCAAAAAAAATTGTACATTGCAATAATAATTGAGTATATTGTTTCATCTATATATGTATTTTGTAATGAGCAATACCAAAAAAAAAATGAATATAAAAAAAATCTGATCCAAACAGCAGAATAAAAAATGATGAAGCAACCATCATTTGAAAAAAAAATCGCCTCCCCCCCTAAAAAAAGAGAAATGGTTCCTCCCTAGGAAATGACTGAGTATACTTTTTTATAGCGAGCGGAGCTCGCTGCAAAGGCCCGAAGGGCCTTTGCGAGCGAAGCTCGCCCTTATGGTAACGCGTATACACTTACCTTAGTGAGAAAATATGCTGAATCAAAGAATGAGAATGTACTACTATGCTTTCAAAAACTTTCGTCCCCTCGCAGACAGAGTTACTGCGGAGATGCTGAATATTGCCATTTAATTTTTTTTTCGACTCCGAGTATACGTATATGTTATACTCAATTTTTGTTTACAAGTTAAATTTATTGACATAATTTTTCGTAAAACAGATTACAAAATAGCATCGACAACTCGGCGTAACCGCGGAATCTTTTTAGGAAAGCCGACATCTTCGTTTGAGTATTTTGTTTACTGTGCTTCTATGACGTCATTGACGTCATCGCGCCAAATTCTTAATGTCACTTTGACGTTGTAAGATTTTCCTTTAATGGACGTATTTTGCTTGACGTAACGCTTCTAAAAAGGTCAATAAACCGGCCAAAGTTTTCCCATGGGGGATTTTGTGTTCAATCCGGATGGCTTCACGTTATTAAGTTTCTCAATCCAGAACACTTCTCGGATTTTACGATAATATTTGGAGGCATCCGAACATTTCTCCAAAATTATTATTTTGATGTCCGATATTAAAGTGGTTTTCTTTATTGAAATGTTATGAAACAGGCTTTGGAAGATCGGCGAGATGGATTTTTTTCTTTTGGGCGATATGCAATGAGTTATTTATTTTCATTTAACCGTTTTATAACAAAATTAAAATGGCTTGAAATAAAAAAAATCACATGTAGGAAATATAATCAGGTCTGTTTATAAATCCTTGGTCTGACCAGTTCTAGCTGAGCTCTTTAAACTAGATCGTTGATATAAAGTTTCAAAATCATACACCTTTTGTGTTTGCTCGTATTTTTCTGTAAATTTGACTGGGATCCCCCCCCTTCAACCTTATCTAATGTTTGCCGGTCAAGGCCAAAACAGGAACGTACAAAGAACCATATTTTAAGCCCCCCCCCCCTTAAAATGTTCATCTGCTGGTCTAGACCAATTTTACAAATGCCTCTGTGTTTCCACTCGCCTTATACTGCCTTTTTTTTATTTGGCAATCACCAAACAGAAAGTTTTGTAAGATAGGATAAACCGTCATAGTCTAAAATCATATTTATTTTCACTCCGCTCGCCATAAAGGCTTTGCCTTGATTCATATTAATTTAGAGATCATATAGAATATTGTAATTCTAAAATGTTTAAAATGATCAATAAACAACATTGGCAAAAAAAAAAAAAAAAAAAAAAAGAGGTAAATAAATATATATAAATAAATTAATAGGCCTTATTTCTTGTTCATTCCTCCAAATACCGTATCGGATAAATTAAGTTCGTTACATAATGTAACTTCGTTTGTTTGATGGCACAAACAGATATTTGTGTTCCATTATCCATGAACATGTCTATATATACATAATATGAATTTAAGTGTCGCCTACAGGAGAGCGCAGCTACTTGGCTGTGTTGCCCTCAGATTTACTTATTCACAAAGAGATTATACTTCCACAGATCAATGTGTAGGTTTCAAACCAGAAAAAAATGTACACCCCTCGGACGATTTACTTGGAATTACTCCCTCCGATTTTTTTCATACCCTGTGACATCAATCTTGGAGTTTAACCTACTTTAAAAAAAACAAAAAACAAAACAAAACAAAACGAAACATTAATTTGATAAAACTGACACAGTCATGTGCAAAGATATAGCGTAATGTTTCAGGTTTGATCCCCGGTCTACTTGCATCTCCCTTAGCTGTTGCACATACACTATCTAGAGAGAACAAGAGATTTCATCAACATTTCTGTAAGAAGTTGTCTTTATTAACCATCATACAGCAGGGCTCTCTATCAGCCTAATTTGAGGCTCATATTCGGCCAAAGGCCGTATTCAAAATAGTATCTTTTTTCCCCAATATTGACAATTTTTCCTAATTTCACACCTCATGGAAAATTCAATATAATAAGTTAAAAATTTTCCATTTCAAGCGAAAAGACATCCTTGAACTTATTTTATATATTTTCCCAATTAATGAGAAAATGCTGTTATTTTCCCCCAAATTTCAAATGACGTGGGCCCCAGTTCCAAAAATGGGTGTGAGAGCCCTGTACAGGAAGATACATATATGTCGTTACCTCCTTCCCCTTTGTAAACTGTTGAGAAATAATTCAAAGACTCAAAATGCTGGATGGAGAACCATAGAATCTTTGCTAGAATGCACTAAAGGTTTGGACTATTTCAAACTTTACGTCCGCGATATTCTTTTTCAACATGTTCAATAAACAATATTGAAAAAAATCCATTTCTATTATACAATTATTGACTGGGGATGAGGGCAATATATGATTTGTTGGACCTGAAGACAAAATGTTGCACGAGGCCGAAGGCCGAGGGCAACATTTTGTCTGAAGGTCCAACAAATCATATATTGCCCGAATTCCCAGTCAATAATTGTTTTGTTATACCTTTGGTCAATAATACAAGAAGAAACTGATACGAAATATTTACATTTACTTTGTGTAAGGTAGAAAGCGCGCAGAGCACCGGCAGTGACTTACATTACGTCATCAATGACATTACGTCACAAATCAATCGTCATTGCTCGACGTCACTTATTGACGTCATACATGGTATTCAGCGAGAATATCGCCGCCAAATAAAATTCTGATGAAATCTTTCAGTAAGAAATGTTTTTGTTTAATTTCAATTAACATTTATTTCAGAATTTCAAGAGAAACTATAATCAATATTTCTTTAATAACTATTTTTTTAAAACATTTGAACCATAAAGAACCACAAATTATGAAATCTGTAGAACAAATAAGAAGGTTCCGTCTGTATCACAGTGTAATTTAGTTATCATGAGATTTTTCAACGCAAAATTTAAAAAATATAGAGGTGTCCTTCTGTATCAAAGTGTAGTTATAAAAACTTCACGTCACATAAATTTGTTTTAACTCAATGTACGTGCCTCTCAATTGTTGTCAATATTACATCCCGGCATGTGCATGATTGTTAATTGTTACACTGCACCCATGAAAATTGTACACCATCGCGCCCTGGACTTGATTCATCGGAGTCGTAGTTTTAGGCTGCGGAGGGATAATAACTGCTTTCTGGCGAACTGTGTCAATCTCCGACTGCTCCCGAACAATTGACTGCTCTTGGTCGGAAATCCCAAAGATATTAGGGTTGTCTAAAACAGAGGCTAGATCAGGGTCATCGAAATCACTTAACATATCCAAAAAATCGATAGTGTTTTTATCTGTATCAGAAACTGCCTGCATAGTGAGGTCAACATCTCTTCTTTGCGCTTTGGTAATTACTACAGATTCCGAAATTTTATGATTCGTGCTGATCTTACGACTTAAAAATTCGGACATTTCTCGCTTTCTTTTATCACTAAGTTTGGAGGCGTAATGCTTAAGACTGCTCTCTGATTTATGTTTCGAGATCCCCATGATATGCCTGGATTCGAATCCACTTTCGTCTAGCATCGTTATGCATGTTGCTCTTATTGAATGGTTTGTATAAATCCTGCTGAGATGTGCTTCTTTGCTTATGGTCTGCATTAATTGTCCCAGAGTGTTTTTTCCAACAACCATATTGTCGTACCATATGTTTTCCTCCTCCGACACCTTTGATTTCGGCCTCTGTCACATAAACTCACAATTGGGATTCAGTTTCATGGTATATTTCTCAAAACTAGCAACTGGACAATTTGGACTACCTGAAAAAATAAAATAAACGTACTTTATTACATCTATATATATCAATAGCTTATTTTAGAATCATTTATTTTAAAATGTGACTTACTTCGCGCACCTTTGTGTGTGTGTTTTGTTTTATCTATTTTTATTTATTTATTTATTTTTGTATCTCATACGGTATAAAATTGATGTATAACTCGTAAGGTAAGATTTACTAACCAGGCTGTTCGTATATTCGTGCTGCGTTTGAGTCATCGTCTGCGCAGTCGCCTCTGTGGTTTTTGGTGAGTCTGGATACATTACTATCTACATAACGCTTTCCATCTGCATCCTCTTTAATGGTAAAGTCGTCAAAACGCATGTTTCTGAGGTTCTCGCGCCCTCTATTACAGAAATACAACATGAGTTCAAAAAACACTTTTCTCTGCAAAGTTTTAGCTGTCTCTGTGCTGAACACTCCGCTTTCATACATTTTTTTAATGTCTCCATCGCTAATAGCGTCTTTGTGTTTCACGTCACCCCTTCCTTCCTTCTTTATTTTCACCAGACATGCCAAAAACACTTCATTTGCACGTTTAAACTGATCATCGTTTACAATGTCCATACCGTTAGATTTGTAAAATGATTTCTGTAAACCATATCTTATGGCTATCATCGACGATTTAGCATACATTTCACCGTCCTTTTTCCTGGCACCACAATAAAATTTTCGAAGGAGATCGCAAATTTCTTCGTTTGGTTTTCCTCGAACGGCTGCAATAGATGTGTCACAAGTAACGTTTAAAAACTCCTCAAATAAACGTTCTGCTGTTTGGACAACATGTTTCGTATTTTTACTGTCTCTTGCACTTAGAATTTCATCAATATCCCTTTCTGTAGCGTCAAGAAATCGAGATTCCATTGTGAACAAAATTACCAAAAGACAGCAGCGTATTTCGTTGACGTCATTTTCGTGACGTAATTAACGTCACGAAAATGACGTCAAAACTTTCGCGCGAAGTCGATTATGACGTCACCGGTCAATATTTTTCGAAATGTTGCCCTAGGGCCAATATTGATGTAAACAAAGAAAATATTGACCGCTCGGTCCAATATTCGAATTTATAGGCATTTTTCCTATGGAAACTTTATATAGAGATACTACTTAGGGTATAACAATTTTATATGTTTCAATAGGAGTGTGATTGATTGAATTTTAATGAGAATGGATCTCGATAAATAAATAGATCGTATGAATTTTATATCTGCATATCATTCAGGAACGTCTCGGGTAATTTCCATGGATCCTTTTTTTTTTCGTAAATTTTATTATTTCAAAAGTTTGAAGTCTGTCTTTTCATATATATTCATCTTTTTTTGTTGAAATAGAAACAGATTTGAAATTATTAAAGCTAGGGATGATATCGCGTGATTTCCGACAGAATCAGTTTTCAGCAGTATAGTATTCCCTAGAAGCAAGGTGAATGTCATATTCACAATATATTTTATATAGGCTAGCGTATATGTGTGGGTACATGGGATGAGGAGAGTCATGCATGAATATTCACAATATTTTTTGCATACCATGTTTTCAAATTATATCAAATATAAAGAGAAATTAATAAATAAATCTTTGCCGGAAATCTATTTCAAAAAACTTTATCTCGGTTCAATTAATGAGTAAATTCCGAAAGCCGTCCCGAGACACTACAATTACTCAGTGACCACAACGTTTACTTACTTGTAAGTCAGTTGAAACGAACAGCACTTTGCCGTGAAAAATTGAATAAACAGCGCTTTATCGTGAAATAAACATTGTGCAGAAAATTGAAATGAACAATGATAAGTTAACTCTCGTGTTTTTTCCAATTCTTTGAATTACCTTTAGTCAATTTCAATGATTCGTTCTGTATCAATGATTGTAATTATGTATGGGTAAAGCACTGCAATACACCTGCGTTTAGCTATCAATCTTTGTAAATTAAATATGTACACGGAGAATCACGTGCAGAGTCGCACGTTTCGGTATATTTGACGTCACATCACGATGTCAGAGCAAACCTTACTTAGTACGACATTTAAGTTGCCCACAGAGACATTTTTATTGACCGTATGAAAAAAGCAGAAAATTTGTCTGAAAACTGTTTTAACATCACCTGCATGCGAGAGAGTTAGCATAAGTGGACATACTTCTTGTTTTCAAATCTCTTATAATCATTTTTGTCTGCTTTTCATAAGCAGTCCAAATTAATTTCACTAGCGTCCTCTTGCGTTATTTTTAGAATTTAAATTTCTGCATTTACTTCACAGAGTGCGCGTCTCCAAATTTCCTGCACGGTCGATTCAGTAGCATATCCAAATAAAATCTATGCTCAGATCAGTCCATATTCTAAGAAATCACTTTCTGTTGTATCAAAATAGTCCCCATCGGTCTAAGGAAATCGTCATGAGAAGCAATTTACTTTATTATACAAACACAGTCCTGATCTAAGCGATAATGTGGAAAAAATACATAAAATAACTTATGCGATACTTTTATTGCCCGTTACCATGGTCACGAGACGGTGTTTAGAAAAAGTTTACTCATTATTTTTTCAAGCAAGACCATAGAGTAACAAAATATTAAAAAAATTAAGAAAATCTAATTTTGTGACATTCCATGTATTTTCAGCATGGACCAAACATGCACGTTTCGGATACTTAATCCTCGTCAATTTATTTGTTCTTAAATGATGCTATTCAATTTGAAGACGTTTACATTTATACCACTTGGTGAGTGTCACTGCTGGTGGACCAGGAGTCCCCGAGGGCACATGTAGCCAAGTTCGATCAATTTCGGTTGATCGTTTCTTCAACGCAATCTAAATTTCTGTTATCTAAATTTCTTGAAATTTCTAAAAAGTGGGTCCTGTAGCATCATATCCCACCCATCCTGCTACGTCTTTCGGTACCCTTTTTCGACATAGTAACTTTCATACTTTTTGGCATATTACATTGTTTAGATTTAGGATTAAGGATCACTGATGAGGATTAAGTACCCGAAACGTGCATGTCTGGTCCACGTTGCCAATTTATTTGTTCTTAAATGATGCTATTCAATTTGAAGACGTTTACATTTATACCACTTGGTGAGTGTCACTGCTGGTGGACCAGGAGTCCCCGAGGGCACATGTAGCCAAGTTCGATCAATTTCGGTTGATCGTTTCTTCAACGCAATCTAAATTTCTGTTATCTAAATTTCTTGAAATTTCTAAAAAGTGGGTCCTGTAGCATCATATCCCACCCATCCTGCTACGTCTTTCGGTACCCTTTTTCGACATAGTAACTTTCATACTTTTTGGCATATTACATTGTTTAGATTTAGGATTAAGGATCACTGATGAGGGTTAAGTACCCGAAACGTGCATGTCTGGTCCACGTTGCCAATTTATTTGTTCTTAAATGATGCTATTCAATTTGAAGACGTTTACATTTATACCACTTGGTGAGTGTCACTGCTGGTGGAACAGGAGTCCCCGAGGGCACATGTAGCCAAGTTCGATCAATTTCGGTTGATCGTTTCTTCAACGCAATCTAAATTTCTGTTATCTAAATTTCTTGAAATTTCTAAAAAGTGGGTCCTGCAGCATCATATCCCACCCATCCTGCTACGTCTTTCGGTACCCTTTTTCGACATAGTAACTTTCATACTTTTTGGCATATTACATTGTTTAGATTTAGGATTAAGGATCACTGATGAGGGTTAAGTACCCGAAACGTGCATGTCTGGTCCACGTTGCCAATTTATTTGTTCTTAAATGATGCTATTCAATTTGAAGACGTTTACATTTATACCACTTGGTGAGTGTCACTGCTGGTGGACCAGGAGTCCCCGAGGGCACATGTAGCCTAGTTCGATCAATTTCGGTTGATCGTTTCTTCAACGCAATCTAAATTTCTGTTATCTAAATTTCTTGAAATTTCTAAAAAGTGGGTCCTGTAGCATCATATCCCACCCATCCTGCTACGTCTTTCGGTACCCTTTTTCGACATAGTAACTTTCATACTTTTTGGCATATTACATTGTTTAGATTTAGGATTAAGGATCACTGATGAGGGTTAAGTACCCGAAACGTGCATGTCTGGTCCACGTTGCCAATTTATTTGTTCTTAAATGATGCTATTCAATTTGAAGACGTTTACAATTATAAGCAAAAAGTTCAATGCTTACTGACATGGCCTCTTTACCCTCGTCAGTGATCCTCAATCTAAACAATTTAATATGGTCAAAAAGTGAAAGTTATGTCCAAAAATGAACCGAAAGACGAGGTAGAATGGGTGGGATATGATGCTACAGGACCCACGTTTTAGAAATTTCAGGAAATTTCGATAACTGAAATTTTTCAAATGCGTAGAAGAAACGATCAACTTTGATCGAACTTTTCTACATGTGCCCACGGGGACTCCTGGTCCACCAGCAGTGACACTCACCAAGTGGTACAGATGTTAAAAACGTCTTCAAATTCAATAGCATCATTTAAGAACAGATAAATTTTCAGCATGGACCAAACATGCACGTTTCGGATACTTAATCCTCGTCAGTGATCCTCAATCTATAGTAAAAAAAGTATAAAATGTACCGAAAGACGTAGCAGGATAACATATCAACTGATAAGTCATGCTAGAGAAGTACCAAGTATACATATTTTTTTCTGAGAGCTAGGCGTCTTTCAGATAAGATGCGTTCGTCACTGAGGGAGTTAACCGGTCGATAGGGGAACTCATCATATTCTATGTAGTCCCACTGTCCAGAATGGTGGATGATATTCTATCTTAGACAAATTTGAACCATCCAATCACATAATATACTTGTATCTTCCGAAATGGAAGTAACCCGATGTGATATTTCTGCCGAATGGAATCGACGGGTGATACATGCCAGTGGGAGATGCTGACTCTTTCCTGGGCACCTGGTCTCATTCCCATATTATGAATTGGAATCTTTTCATGTGGTGGAGGTTTCTGTTTGTTTGCTTTGGTTCCCGTTTTATTCTGATTGTGTGTGCCTTCGGTTTATGATTTTGTGAATTATTTATTTTGTACTGTAGATTGGATATGGTCATCGTCCTGTCATACAACCGAATACAATTTATTACTTACTATATAATGAATTTCTATAAAAATCTTTCACTTCTGTAGTTGTTACATTTCAAGAACAACAATCAGGTATGTATGCCGATAAACTTTCTTTAAAAAATCTTACCCTTTTAATGTCCTTTTTGTCCATATATATGGTATCCTGATCGATCACCTTTCCTTCCGGGAGTTCGTTCAATGCCATTATGTTTAACATACACATCTTATTTTTTGTATGAAAATTTAAAGATCGACAGAGTGTCTGATTCGCGCAAATCAAAGTACAATGCCCTATAGAATTGGAGTCAAATTCTTCAAGCATTAACTTAGTATCCATGCTAACCCCGTATTGAAGATCGCCTCTTCTATAAGTAGCAGCTATAACAGTTTGACATAAACTTATACTAGGAAGTATAGATGTTAGAAAGAGAATATACAATAACATCATTTCGTATTTCTGCTATACCCTTATATAGTTGTACCTTGACCCTGTTCAAGTTGCTTCGAGCTACCTTGATATGAAAATGAAAACATGAAGCAGATCAAGATTATTCATATATTGCTGAAGTTATCCCATCAAGAATGCTTCGATCTGTCGAAGTGTAAAGCAGACATTAGCAGTCCTTGAAATAGCCAATAGCAGTCCGTGAAATGGCTCACTTCAGATAGTAGAATGTGAATGTGTAATAAATTCATGCTTTTTTGGCTGGAACCATTTCATAATGCTCTTGGAGAATGAAAGCACTATGATTTCATCATTGTCTTGGGAAACAAAATTGTATACAGAGAGTTAGTCATACTTTGTTGATACAATATCTTACTAACATGCACTGAAATTGATCATTTAAGCCACTAGGACGGTGCCTCTTTTTGGTGGACTGATTTTCCCAGAAAATAGTGTCCCCTATATTTTACAATTTTGAATTGAAATATATTTGTAAACTCACCGTCGCCATTTGATATATATTTCAATATTGACAATCCCAATTGATTTTTAATATTTTGATACGTATTTTAATCTACAAAATACACATTCGATTGCGTAAACAATGTTTACGGAACAGGAGATAGAAATGGGAACATGTGATACAAATATCTTGTCATAGGGCCGGGGGATTCTTTTTTCGTGAAGGAACACTCTGATTCGAACAAAAAGTACACCGAAGACGATATCATCCGGATGCTTGGTTTTTGATTGACAACATTTTTGTGGTGCTTGGAGGAAACGTATTCCAGCAAATAGTTGGGCACTCTCCTCGGACACCTGAGTGCAACTCTCCCCGGGCACCTGATCCCACTTCGGAATGTTGTTCATTCCGGGTTCGCAACCGTTCCGATGGGAATTCTCACAATTTTGCCTTGCCTTCTCGATTTTGAGACTGAATAACTGTTAGGTATTTCTTTGATGTTAATTGTCATACCCATCGGTATCAATTGCGCCCCACTGCTTGCGGACTTATTCTATATTCATACGAAGCTGACTTCATCCAGACCTTCTCTCGACTAGGCCAAAGCATCTCGCATCTTCATTCAATATTACCTTCAGATACACAGATGACGTATTGTCCATCAGTAATCCGAACTTTAAGGATCATCTACATGAAATCTATCCTCATGAACTAGAGATCAAAGAAACAACCGAGAGTGTCAGACCCGCTTCGTACTTAGATATACTTCTATCTTTCGACGAACCTCACTGTATGACAAGACAAATCCTACTTTGAAAAAGAAAAGTCCGATTCTGAAAATAAAAGAAGGAAGGGTATCAAGACCCTGTTGCAGCACCAACAGCAAAACATGAACACCTGATCCGAAAACACTGAAGATGAGCATACCAAGAGACGGAGAAGAGATACACGACATAAAAACATGAAACATAAAAGGCTACACATAAACCAACGAGACCAATGGGTAACCGGTGCCGACTTTGGACGGCCATTTGCAACGCAAGTAGCAAATGGTGTTGTTATCCTGGATTACGTGCGAACAACCCTCTCACTTCTCCAATTACCAAGAGGTCTCGAAGAACGAACAAGTGTGGTGTAAAACAACCTCCTCACTGTTAGATGATCACACACAAACAAGACCGCAAAACGCATGGGCCCAACAACATAGATGAATATATATGTAAATGGATATGAAAAGAGAGCATACGTAATACAGTCCGTGCTCTGCCGGCTGTAGCTAAAGTACACTGAAACTGATATTATTCAGATCTTAAACTTCCTGATCAACATCATTTTTATGGTGTTTGGAGGAAAGGTCTTCCCACAAATTGTCGACATTCAATGGGGACCAATTGTGCCCCACTCCTTACCGACATTTTGCTTTACCCGTATGAACTCATTCAATCTTTGGTCTCTGAAGGGAAAGGACACTTAGCTTCTGACTTCAACTTCACTTACCAGATATACAGACGATGTGCTGTCCATCAACAATCCAAAATTCGCGGATTACCTTAGGCACGGTCTATTTGATATTCTGGGGGGGGGGGGGGGGGTGAATTTTTTTCGATAAAAATATTTTTGCTATGAATTTTGATGAAAAAAAAATTGCTTATGGTGTGACAGAAAACAATTATCTTGCTGTTACTAGTAATCTGAATTTGAAGAATAACCATAAAAGTAGCATGAAATTCCTGAAATTTTTCGGCTCGTTTCGCTCGTCACAGTTTTCACTTTGTATAAAAAGTTTTGGCTCGCTTCGATCGCCACAATTTTCTTCTTAATAGCAAGTTCATATTTGACAAATATTAAAAATATACATGTGACTGAAAAAAGGGGCTTCCTTAAATGCTTAAATACATTATCAATATAATTTATCACTTTTAATAGATGCATGTATCCATGGTCTAATTTTATATATACAAGCTTGGAAAGAGAATTTAATTAAGTTTTTCACTAGTTTACATTTCTAAATTAAAAAAATTGTCTAGATGACCCTCTCTTCAGGCCCTCTTATATGTTACATGACCTTATATACATTTTGCTTACTGAACATTATACATCATATTGTATAAATCTTTGATCTCTCTCAGTTTAGAAGTGAATACAATAATGTCGAAGGTTTCCAACTCTATACCTTCTTGAAGAAAATTTCAAACCAATGTCCATTTTTATGTAAAACAAGTTTCAAACCAATCTCCATTTTTATGTAAAACAAGTTTTACATAGAAAATAAAGTAATGTTTAGAGTATTTTTTGTGTTTTTGTGTTTATTGAAAAAACACAAACATTCTTAGTATACACATTAATTGTTAGAAAAATAAATAAGTCCGGTTCGAAAAAATATGTTGCTCTGCCAACCCCCCTCCGAAACAGAATCTATCTGTCGGAGCTTTATTGTTATTATCATTAAGAAGTAAACGAAAAAGTTCCTTAATTCCACGTACATGTTCTCACAATTCCTTTTAAATTACCTGGTAAAACTATATCAATTGATAGAATAGTACCGCTAGTTTTTTCCTCACGGCGATAACATGTGACCACTGAAGTGTTTTAAGATTTCACTGAGTAGCATTCTGTCATGTGATTTTCATATATAATTTAAAAGGTTTAGGAATCGTTACTTCAACATATATGAATTAAAACACAGAAATGACTTTAGTTGAATAAAAAATCATAAATAACATTCTTAAATATTGAAGACTGCAACCCGATTTTTTCGGGGAGGGGGAGTTAAGAAGCAGACCTATCTAATTTTACAAATTTTGACCTACAAATACGCTCTACGCTTTTGCTGCTCATTTTTACAAACGCGGATCCAGAGGGGGGGGGGGGAGTCCGGGGGTCGGGACCCCCCCCCCCCCTGGAGTTTTCGAAGCATAGCTATTTTTTTGTATTAATATACATATTTCATATTATAATGAGATTAAGTCCCAATTCCCTTTTCGTTGTCATGAAATTTGAAAAATATGTCATAAATTTGTATAAGAAATCTTTCATTTCAATACATTTTGACGTCAGCATTTAAAAAAATTCTCTGGCTCACTTTCGCTCGCCAGAATTAATTGCATCGTGTACGTTATCCTCAAATGATGCTGCACTTTCCTGTTTACAACACATATACATTACATCTAGGTCAATAAACAAGGGCACTGAAAAAAAGAAACGAAAAGAAACTGAAAAAGATACGAATAGTGGATTTTATTCAAATTCTCGAAAAAAAAATCGCTGGCTCGCTCTCGCTCGCCATTTGTTGTATTTACATATTAGAACTGACAATCAACAATCAAGTACTATGATGTGAAAATTCAAGAAGCTTTTTGCTCTCCATTCACCTGTTTTTATTAATAATTGGAAACAGAACTAACAAAAACTTTATTTTCTTGTGTGTGTTTTTTTTTTGCTCTTAACAAAATTCGGACTTTATGAGCCCCCCCCCCCCCCCAGCAAAAAATTCCTATATCCGCCTATGTTTTTATACCTAAAACATATTTCCAAGCAGCATTACTGTATTACTGTTAGAAACGTAGAAATATTTAAAACAAACGAGTAGACTACAAAAATAGTATAATATTCGTTGTTACTTGAATTGTGTAAAAAATTTTTTCAAATGTCAAAGTAGGAAAAAGACGATGTTTTTTTTCTCTGCATTGCAATCAATTGTTTATACTACACTTTACTTTCCTTAATTACACTTTATTTAGCAAATTTTTACACTTTTTGGTAAGAAACAGGTACTGGGAGGTCTGGAGAAGAATCCAAATATCCATTTTTTCCCCGTGTCCATACATAATTCATTATTGAATGTACGTGTGATATTAATTTCGTACATGTACGTTTATCGAGAAAGGGGTTACGTAACTATGTTACTGAAAAATATATAGATACAAAAGAAATGTTGTCTGTAAATAAAGAAAATTTATTCACATTTGATAGTTCCTATGACGTTCACATAGATAGAGGGGGTGCATGCCCCTCCCCCCTCCTCCGATACACAAGTCTTACATCCCCCACCCCACCCCCATTTCCCCGCCAAAATTTCCTACGACCTGTCCTAGGATAATCACCATGGTATTCAAAAGAAAGATTCTTTAATTTATCAATTAAATTTACCAGAACTACCACTAGGTAAAGGTACGGTTTGAATACCCGTTATATGTAATGCTTCAGTGGTCACTTGTAATCGCCGTGAGGAAAAAACTAGCGGTACTATTCTATCAATTGATATAGTTTTACCAGGTAATTTAAAAGGAATTGTGAGAACATGTACGTGGAATTGAGGAACTTTTTCGTTTACTTCTTAATGATAATAACAATAAGTCAAAGAAACTACAGAGACTAATAATTCAGTATCCTATTTGGACATAATGCTGTCCTATAACACTGATAGTCACATGACAAACGCGACGACTTCAGTTTCAGCATGACAAACGTTCCTTTTCTGAGTAGCAACATCATGCCTGCTTATGGCATATCCCATTTTATACGTTACGCCAGAACAACAAGCAAATATACAGATCTTGTTCTGAGAGCTTCTCAGTCAGGGATACGTTTGTGATCGACTAACATCGTCACTGTCAGCGTTCTACGGTCGATATGGGGAACGCATGATGTCTCATTGTCCAGAATGGTGGATGATACTCTGTCTTACATTATTTGAATCATCTAACCACGGGCTATACTTGTATCTTCCGAAATGGAAGATTTCTACCGAATTGAATCGACGGGTGTTGCATGCATGCAGGAGATACTGACTTTCCTTGGCAGCCGGTCTCATATTGGGAGTTCGCATCGTTTCATGTGGTGGAAGTTTTTGTTTGTTTGCTTTGGTTCCGGTTTTATCTTGATTTTGTATGCCTTCGATTTATGGTTTTCTTAATTATCGATTGTGTACTGTGTATTGGGATATGGTTACTGTCCATATTTGTCATGCTTTTAAATTTGAAAACATTTAAAAATGAATATGTTAAAACTGTATTAATTTGGCTTTAAAAGCGGCTTCTTTAATACGCCCCGTACTTGCACTGCACTTCGGAGATTGTTCACTTAATAAAATCAAGAAGTAACAACTACCTAGCTGCGATGTGTTGTCCAGTAATTCCCCGAGTCGCATGAACCAATTAAATTATTTGAATTTGATTGCTTCACGTGACGAGGGAAATTACTGGACAGCTAGGTAGTTGTTATTTCTATTCTAATATTGTTCTGCAGACGACAATGGACGGAGCTTAGCGGACTTGAAGTTTGTTGTAGGTTTTACACCAGGCGAGTATGAAAGGAACTTATCGGAATGGAATTTTGTTGGAGATTTTAAGCCAGGCGAGTCCTACAGTGCATATAGGGAGAACATCTCAAGTCATTTGTGATTCTATGAAGCTGTGTTATTGTCTCCGTCTGTTTGTACAATTTTTCTTTTCTCGTGAGAAAGTTCTGTTTTATATTCAAAACTTTGTGTAAGCCTATAAAATCTGGGGTTTTTTTTATCTTATTGCAGGTATTGAGTTTGACTTCATTCAAGGAGCTCACGCGTTTCTTTTTTATTCTCTTTTCACTGCATCATTACTTTTAGTATTCTCCACTTTAGAGAAGTCTGCAACAAAAGGCTTCACCAATGGAATGGACATGCATTGGTTGGTAACAAATTATATTTACAAGCAAATTGTTTCGTGCATTGTCTTTCAGTTTATTTGTTTCACTTTTTATAATTTTCATAGGTATAATTTCGTGATATACATTTATGAGTGCTGAAATATTTTAATGGCGCTGTCTTTATGGGAAAATTTGAGGAACATATTAATGAAATTGTTTCAATGTCTCATTGCATTACCTACTTTAACACGATAATATCAATCAATGGACAAGGAAATCACTTTCTGTTACATCATATTATTGTGGATTTGGGATTTTATGAAAGTTGATTTCATAGATAATTTTCTGGAAAATGGAAAATATAATACTAATATTTTCTAGTCCACTTCGGATCTATATATCTGTAACAGACTTCTTTATTCTGAGAATTTTCAACTTTACGTTATTTTGTGACAAAATAATAAGGGTCAAAGATTTTCCATCGAAAATGCGATAGAATCCCTTGATATATCGTAAATGATCCTGGCATGAAGACAATCTTCTGACCAGCACATCATTAAGATAAGTCATATAAGCTCACTGGACAAATATTCCAAGAGTCATTCAACTCACCTGCGATTGCACAAAAAAACTTGCTGTTACATTTTAATTAGCTCACCTAAGCGAAGCTCAAGTGAGCTATTGTCATAGTACGCGGGCCGGTGTCTACCAACTTTTAAAACATTTTCGACATCTCCTCGATATACATTGCACAGAATTTCACGACACCTTACAGGTAGCAAGTGCTCAAGGGCCTCAAACATATTGTCCAATATCATTCTTTTGTCTGCTATTCAGGTGAGCGATGTGGCCCCTTGGTTCTCTTGTCCTATGACCTTGAGAAAAAAGCTTTGTTCTCCCCTCGCAGTAAGAGCACGACACTTATTGAATGTAAAGGTCAGATGTCATAAGTCGAGATTACAATGAACCATGATATAAAACGCTTGTGGTCACTCTAGAGGTCACAATTTTTATTCTTCATCAAACTTTGCAAGTAAGTAGGCAAGGATGAGAAGATGACATCCCTTTTGATAAAAAAAAATGGCTATTATGTCGTTGCCACGAGATAATAAAGTCGTGGCTACGAGTTAGTAAGTCGTGGCCACGAGATAATTATGTCGTGGCCACGAGTTACTAAGTCGTGGCCACGAGACAATAAGCCGTGGCCACGAGATAATTATATCGTGGCAACGAGTTAATAAGTCGTGGCCACGAGATAATAAGTCGTTGCCACGAGATGATAAAAAAAAATCTCACATGTCCCCTCTATGCTTCCGTAGGAAATAGACTGTATCAAAACAAGAACAATCCTGTAAATTTGTCCGACCACTTAACGTTAGCCTAACGTAGCTTTCTATCAAGCCTTCTTTATTTCATATTTGTACATGGTTCTATAACAAGTTTCACTCCAGTACAATTTTGATGATCCTGAAAAAAGGTTTTGCACTCAAAAGAATTGACGGGGACAACAAATGAACAAATGGGTCTCCTAAAATTTAAGCTGGGCTCCTAAAATTTCTGTTGTCAGGGGCCCAGTTGGCAACCAATGTTTTCAAGTTGAACAAACTCTCTGTAATTTATTTATTTGTTGTTAAAATATGTAGGTTCACTGCACGGGTCTGATAATCTATCAATGCAAAGCTTTCTGAGCCTTAGCGCACCGATCACCATCCGTCCGTCTGAGTGTATTTAGAACGCCTTATGTTTTTATATCCATTTACATATCCATCTGTGTGTTTCCTGGGTCCCTGCCTCATGCTGTATGTTTGTATGGTCATCTTACGGTGAGGAGGTCATTTTACACCACAATTGTACGTTCTTCGAGACCTCTGGGTAATCGGAAAATGGGAGGGTTGTGCACACTTAAGGTTCCCGCACCCTAATAGAGTTACTTCCGGTTAAAAGTTTTACACTATTCCTACATTTCCGACAAATACCGATGATTTTATTATCGAGAATGTTCGGAGGTAATTGCATTGGTCATTGGTTGACAAGTGGCATCATTTATATGAGCAAAATTAGTGTGTTAAGTATTCTATATGATGAAATAGAAAACCTGTATCTTTGATGATTCTCATTGAAAATGTATTACGGGCTGAATACCTTTATCCGGATAACAACATCGTCTGCTATTGACATGACAGATGGCCGTGCTAAGTCTGCTCCGATTGCCCATTGGTCGCGGTGGTTTATTTGTAGTCATTTGTGTTTGATGTTTCTATGTCATTTTGCGTTCCTTGTACCATTTGCGTCTTTTTCTTTGCGTATCTGTTTTGTGTTTTTGCAGTGGGTGATTTAGGGTTTTGATGTTGGTGCTGCAACCGGGTGTGTGTGTTGTTAGCGATCCCCTCATTTCTCTCAGTCATTCCGTCGTCCGTCCCCGTCCATTCTTTGTAAACTTTAAACATTTTCGACATCTATTCAATCGCTCGCTGTTCAGAATAACAGGAACCAAGAACTCAGAGTCCTTTATCACGTTTTCTGTGCATACCGGTCAACAAATATGGCAGTTACGTTACTGTGACAGGGACTGTTAGAACAAAGGCATGACGTCACATCAATGTTTTAAATTATTGTAAACAGTAATACTATATATACTTATAAACCAGTGCATTTGGGAAGCGGAGTTGTATCCCATTCAAATTGTTTAAAACATCTTCTTCACATGTTGTACCAGAAACAAAAAAATTCTTGTCACTTTTCTGTAGAATTTCTTGTTAAACATGTTGAATGAAAGATTTGTATGATAAAAAATGGCTTCTGATTTAATACTGTGCTATGTCTAAATTACAGAAAGAAGTATTATAGGGTGGCAACATTACTGTATTCAATGAATTATCAGTTCTGAGTAACATTACTATTTCTAGCATTCTCTTGGACAGTATAAGGTACTAAACGTGACCCTACACTTTGCAAGACAATTCTGCTGCTGTTTTTTCTTTTATGGAACAAGCGATAGTATGAGAAACTGAACAATTTTCTTTATTGGTCCGGCGCCTGAGCCGGACCACCCTAAGGATGGTTTGACTACCGGTCATGCTCCGAAGAGGTAGCATACGGCTAACAAGCTTAAGCTCAGCAGATGTGCAAATTCCTTTCGCGCGATAATTAATATGCAGGAATTTTCCATTCATACATACATGTAACACAGCCAGTTCACGCATACAACGCTATAAATAGTACAGGTAATTCACTGTAGAAGTATAACTATATAAAACAAGAGGCCCTAGAGGCCATAACGCTCACCTGATACTAGCTAACTGACAGCTGATTATCTAAAGTAAAGTCATGCCAAGCACCTGAACTAATTTTAAAATTCTCTAAGAAGAGTCCAGTTCAGTACCGGAAGAGGAAAAAGAAGCAGAAAACATTTTTATGTTTGTTCTCGTCCATAGATGTGAGAAAGAACACGACTGATTACATTGATTAAGAGCCTTTGGCTCATATGAGCTGAAAAAATATATATATATAAAAGCACAAACTGTATTTCAAAGTTCAGCATACAATAAGTAGATGCGTAGAAACAAATAATAATTATGTTGCCCCCCCCCCCCCCCACCTTCCAAGCCATTAAAATCCTTCGTTTCATTGTTTATATTTATTCAACAAACCTTTAAACCTTTCATGACCATGTGATGTACAAGTTTAATATTTCTAATTTTCAATTAAAAAAATTCTCTGCGCTCAGCTTAAAAATCCCCAGAGATTTCTTTTGAGATTAGAAAACAAGAGCCCAGGGGGCACAACGCTCACCTGGTACCCATGTACGCTCTAATTGACATACTGACATTGAATACTGATAGTGCCAGTGCCAGGATTTTAGCCCACAACCTTTCTAAAAAGTTTTTTTAGACAACCTTTAAAAGTACAAACAAGAAAAAATAGTCACAATTCAAAACAATAACTTTTTTATTGATTTAAAAAGACGGATAAAGTGGTCAGAAATTATATGCCCAGCTTGTATAATTCAATTATGAAACATCAAAAATAAAATCATTTTGTAAATTTCCACATTAATGTGCAGCAGAAAAAGAATAAAACAATGAAATGATTTCATAAATTAAGTTTATTTAGAATTGAACACCAAACCTTTCATTATTGATAGCTAGCATGCCAGATACATGTATTATAAAGCCTGTGTTTGTGAAACAAGAATGCCCCCGGTGGCATCTTTGTTAGTATAAACACCATTTTCTGTTAAGTGTGTGAGAGGTCAGGGTCAACATGATGTTGGTATCAATGGAAAGATCTTGTCACAAGGAATACACATGTAAAATATGAAAGCCCTATCACTAACCATTCAAAAAATATGCCCAATGTTAAAGTTTTTGAAAAGTATGTCAAAGGTCAAGGTTAAGGTCACGAGGTCAAAAATTTGGTATCAATGGAAAGGTATTGTCACAAGGAATACACATGTGAAATATGAAAGCTCTATCACCAGCTTCCATTCAAAAGTTATGCCCAATGTTAAAGTTTTTCGGACAAACAGACAGACGGACAGACCAAAAACTATATGTTCCCTAATCTTTTATACCGAGGGCATAAAAAACAAAGATTTTTCGGTTTTGCCCTTATTCATATTACATTATACTGAAATCTATGAATGCTTATGAATAGTATTGATTTCATCTAAATACTTGTAACGTAAGTCAAAATCGTGTTAATCCACGAGGTCGCCTCGTATTAAACTTACTCCTTTGAGATTACCCTCTATCACTACAGTAACTTTCCCATCATCGACTTTTAACAGTAATAAACTTTTTTCCTCACCCAGAGTACTTCTTTCACCTCTTAAATTTAAATCCCGTAGACGTATTACACCTACTTCTCCATCTGCAGGCTCTACATTTAACAACAAACATAGAGGGTTCTCAGCAGTTTCTACGTGCAAAGGGAAAAGATGCGGTATGTGTCCGCTCATCAATTGCAATTCCACAATTAAATCAAGTGTTAACGGGCAGACTTTTAAAATTGAGATTGAAAACGACATCGATTGATCGTACCAAGATGTCATTTATGTTATAACATGAAACGCTAGGGGATGTGGCGCCCAATATGTTGGAGAAACAGGTCAGGCCTTAAAATCTCGTTTTAGAAGTCATTCGTATCAGATAAGAAACTCACATCACAAAAAAACAAAGAAATTTCCTTTATAATCACTTCGTTAAATACAATCATTCCATTTCGGATATAACTATTACACCGGTTCAGTCTTTTTCTAAACTTAAAAATCTTGGAAAAACGGAAATTAAAAAACGCCGACTACAAGCTGAACTTGCCTGGATCACAAAACTCCAAACTGCGTACCCCCTTGGTCTAAACGATCAAATTTATGGACAAGGAAACATTTCCTCGACGTCAACTAATATTAATGTATTTTCAATCCGCCCAAACACTAAACGGAAGCATAGGTCTCACGGAAGACGACGAAACCGAAAACTCAGAATAAGATCTAGATTACACCGTACCATCAACGATCTTCTGATCATTGCTCGCAACGGCGGCAGACATGAACTGCTTCATGCTCTCTCATCAGTTCCAGCAGTTCAATTGAAATCTATCTTGGATGAAGCACTGGTTGCATTCTTAAGAAATACTGATTGATTCAGACTTAATATCATTGTTGCATTCGCACAGAATAAACTTTATCCAGTTGTTAAAAACATTCCACCTAAAAAACGATTCTTAAAAATTTCATTTATTAACAAAGGATTCGATCTTCTTAACATCTCTAATATTTTTCGGGATCATCGTGTACAAAGTGCTATTCCTCAATATTTTGAAAATTTAGAACCTCCTCTTATTTGTTACAAATATAAGAGACCTATTCGAAATTTCGTTTTTAACTACAACAAAGTTACATCAGATCCTAAAATACTTGAATCATGTCCTGCTTCTTGAGAATGTGCAACATCTGAATATCTATATGAACCAGCTGGTCATATTATTACAGGTGACTTTTCAATTATCCAAGACAGGCAGCTCCGTGGTCTTCTCAAAAAAGGACCTAAGTATAGAATCCCATCCAAGATAGATTTTATTAAATGTCGCGAAGTACTAAAGGAAGCCTTAGATAACTATACCAAACGATGGTGTAAATCGGAAGGAGTCGAATCGCATTCTCTGAATGACTGGAAAAACCTCATTTTGGACATTACTGACATTCGAATAGACAACTTCCACAAAAATCCTCATCTTTTTGAAAATCCAAGTTCTAGATCTGAAAGATATTTTAACTCCAAATTACGTAATTAACATGAAAAAATTGTCTTCGCTCCTGCAGATAAAGCAGCCAACAACACCATAATCATATGAAAACTTTACTATATATCAACTTTAGTTTCGGAACTTTCGTCTACAAATACTTATATCAAAAGCAATGAAAGTGTCCCTAACATTTTGAGCAAACATAGCAGTGAAATTTCTTCATTCAACATCCCTATTTCTAAATTGGATCTTCCTACAATATACTGCATACCAAAACTGCACAAATCTCCTTACAAATTTAGATACATTGCTAATTCTAGCAACTGCTCAACTACAAGTTTGTCTAGACATCTGACGTCAGCCCTCACGGCGGTAAAGGTACACGTTGCAAAATATTGTGAAACTATTCTTAACAGGAATGATGTAAATTTATTTTGGTCTATAAAAAATTCCGGGGATGTGATTGACAAGATAAAATCTAGAAATTTTCAAGCCAATACGATTGCTTCATACGATTTTTCAAATATGTACACCACGCTTCCTCACGACAAGATCAATGATCAATTGTCCAAACTCATTAAATGGTGCTATAATCGAGAGGGGAAAATTTATATTTGTACATCTGAATCAAAGGGTTTCTTTTCCGCTACAGAATACAAATCATACAAATCATCGACATGTAGCGACCTGTGTAGTGCCTTGTCCTTCCTCTTGGACAACATTTATGTAAGATTTGGTGAGAATCTCTACAAGCAGGTTGAAGGGATTCCTATGGGTACAAATTGTGCGCCTCTTGTTGCAGATTTATTTTTATACACATGATGATGTGAAATGTTTCATTGGTACTTCTAGGTACCTTGATGATATTCCTACTATCGATAATCCTGTTTTTGAAAAGTATAAAGATGTTATTTATCCACAAGAATTGACTCTAAACAAGGCAAACTTTACAGACACTGAAACATCAATTTTGGACCTAAATATCAAAATTGTCAATGGAGAAATTCATACAAGTGTATATGACAAGCGAGATGATTTTGGATTCAACATAGTAAATTTCCCCTGGCTTGACGGTGATGTCCCTAGATTACCGTCATACGGTATCTACATTTCACAGCTCATCCGGTATACTAGAGCATGTACTGATGTTTTGGATTTTCATAATAGAAATCTACAAATTACAAAGAAACTTTTAGGTCAAGGTTTTCGCTTTCACAAACTAGTAAAGACTTTCTGGAAATTTTACAAAAATTATGATCAACTTCTTTTGAAATTCGGACCCATACAAGCAACGGAGTATATAACTTTAGGTATTTCACAACCTGCATTTTATGGTGACATAATTAACAAAATAAGAAGGATCAAAGGTATCGAAAATGCGTCAGAGTCATCAAACGCCTTTTATACCGTGGATATGATCCTAATGTCACCAGACGGACACTAAGCTTGGTACTTGACCAATATACAGTCTTGTACGAGCGCATTCTTAAGACTTGCACTCTGACTGACTTTGACGACGGGACTCCATGACGGGCCCTGTCCAAACCTCTTTAGAGAAGACAGGGCCCCGACCACCTGTCCTCTCTGAATGTCAGTCGGACTCCTCGGGTGATAACATATATGAGCTCGCTACAGCCGGAAGAGCACGGACTGTATTACGCACGTCCTCTTTTTATATCCATTTACATATTCATCTGTGTTGCTTGGACCCCTGCGTTTTACGGTCTTGTTTGTGTGTGGTCAACTAACAGTGAGGAGGTTGTTTTACACCATAATTGTGCGTTCTTCGAGACCTCTGGGAAATCGGAATAGTGGGAGGGTTGTGCGCACGTAATCCAGGATAACCACACCGTCTGCTATTTACGTGGCAGATGGCCGTCCAAAGTCGGCACCGGTTGCCCATTGGTCTCGTTGGTTTATGTGTAGTCTTTTATGTTTCATGTTACTATGTTGTGAGTTGGTGTTCCTTGTCCCTTTTGCGTCTCTTTCTGTGGGTATCTGTTCTGTGTTTTTTGCATGGGTGTTTTGGGATTTTGCTGTGGGTGCTGCAACCTAGTGTTGTTGGAGATCCCCTCCTTTTTTTCCAATATCAATTCAAGTGAGTTGTGCAGAAATTGGGCCAATTTGTTTTCCAAAAAGCAGTGTACGGTGTATCAACCCTCATGGCCCAGTGAAGCCACTTGCACAAATAATTTTCGGTAAATATGCTGAAATGCGGCACTTCTTGCCTATGCATATTTCAACAGGCGAGAATGAGCGTCGCATTTCAGCATACACTGTTCAAAAACTCAATCAAGTGGTTTCGCTAGGTCTCGCAGTTTGATGCACCATATTCTGGTGTATGCTGTTTTTAGGGAAACAAATTAAAAGGCCCATGATATTGATAAGCTTGTCCAACTAGCAGACCTACGACGTCGTTATTTATTGTTAACTAATTGTAGTTATGCCCTTAAGCATAACTGCACGTTATCTCAACGAATAAGCATAATTTTTTATTATAACGCCTATATTTGTATTTTCCTTCATACGTATATTAAACTGACCAAGGAAGATAACTCCTTCAGTCATGTCTCAGTATAATCCGGAACGTACATGTACGTGTTGGTTTCATCAAATAACAACACAAACTGCGCATTTCGAGATGGCGTGCTCTCTGCAGAGGAAAACTAGAATATTTAACTAAAACATTTCGTTTTCTGTTGCCAAATGCGAACATTTAATTTCTTTCTATTGATGTGTATGACTTCCTGCTGCCATTTGACTTATATCAATTCATCCGACTAGTGCACCTACATGTAATTCAGACGTTCAGCAGTCCGGCCAAGGGTACCTGTACTGTACAGCACGGCCCCGGGTGTGATGTTGACCTTGTCTCCTACGACGCCTGCTTATGACACTGAGTGATGCTTTGGCTGGACACCGGGATGTGTTAACGTCTTCCTACCCCTCCGTATTTAGATAGTTTGATTTAATAGTGGTAACCCAAAGTCGGTAAAGTATAGTATCGTCCAATTTTATTTTTCAGACAGGTCAGTAGGTAAAAGTGATTTGTACACACGTGAGCTCGCCTAGTTCTATTGAAAACACGACTTCTATCAAGTTCTATGTATTTTCTTCCTACAGTTTTGATTGGGTCTTAATATCTATGTTATTCTACTGCTTTCAAACCCTTCTCTTTGGGATCATGACTAGGGCCTTTGAAATTGGGGGGAAAATAGCTGAATTCTACAAAATTGGGGGAAAATATCAATAGATTTGAATGACTTTTGACGTCAAATTTGGTAGTTCTAATCTCCCTTTTTATCGATTTGTACATGAGACGTTAAATTAATTTAAAAAAAAAAAAAAAAATTCGTCCATTCATAAGTTATTTAGAAGCTCACCTGTGTCACAATATCGGTTATATTTGACGGCCGTCAAGCGAAAACCACCCTTATCTGTCTATGACGTCAAAAAGAGAAATCGGACTGTAAAGACGTCGTCAATTTCCGGTTTTTTTCGCACCCCTTCGTCCCCGTCAATTCGCTCAAGTGTGAGGCAGCTTTTACGTGTTGCAATAATTTTGCAACGTAACTACGTGGACGTCAAAGTCATCAATAAATCATAATCCACAGGATGTTATAGCCTATTACTTTTATGACTTTAAAAGTACGTTTTGAAATAATTTTCTGAAAATTTAGTGATCAGTTAATTGATATTAAAACAAGGATTTCTTTTCTCATTTTTACCGCAATCAGCGTGACCAACGAACTGGACCCGTACACGTGAAGGGGAAAAACCATTTTCAAAATTCAACTTGCTTTTTCTTATTGAAAAGACCGTATGTTTTCACATTTCTTCTTCTTCTTCTTTTTGTGTGTGTGTGTGTGTGTGTTTTTGTTTTTTGATTTGTCTTCTAGTACTGAACATCATTTAAAAATCGCGGATCCGAAACGGTCTAGGATATATTTGATCCTCGATTTATGTTGATAAGCAAGATGTATACTCCACATTCAAAGAGTGGTGTGTAATCAGTCGCATAAATATCTAAAGACCAATTTTCACAAAATTAATCTATCGTTTGCAGAAGGAAAAAAGAATAGCGTTTTGATTAAAAAAGAGAAGTATGAGAAATAAATGAAGCTATAAAGGCTATATGACAGTACAATTATCATACTTGAAATTGAAAATCTAAACTTCAAGTCCGTATCATGTCCTCAGAATGGAAAGAGGCATCATCTGCTACCAAGGACTACATTAAACGGTTGAAAAAAGTTTAGGTTTATAGTACACTTTAAATTACAGGCGCGAATCTAGGGGGGGGGGGGGGGGCGTTTACCATCAAGGTTGAACCCCGCCCCCCTTTGACGGGTTGCCCCGAAATAAAATACCTATCCATAAGTTAGCTCTACTTGTATTTGTTTTTATTACACATGTAGAAGGTATATAAGAGAGAGGGAGATATTTATTTTATTAACTGTGTATCTATATTACTACAAAACATGTTTTAATTTTTCTAATGAGCGTGAAAAGTGATGCTACATCGTTTATGTACAAAACTCATCGAAAAAATAAAGATTTTGATTTTGTTTGATTTGACTTACATGTGCTCGATATCAAAGGGTTTTTTTGTGTCGCCTGCGACACAAAGCGACACTTTGGGATCTCTTTGTCCGGTGTCCGTCTGTCTGTCACACTTGGATTTCGCATCCTATATAACAGTGATTCCTAAATGTCGCTGTTTGGAATGATTTTTAGTGCAGTAGTTACATGTAATATTTAACAAACAAAAAAAAGAGGAAAGAGAGAAATGAAATTGCTAGTAAGGAGAACAGTACAACTGGAAGGATCTTAACAGCCCCCAATCCCCCCTCCTCCCAAAATTTTGACACGTGTAGACAGATTGAAATTTCTGATAGTGTATATAGAACAAATAGGGCTAGCAAAAAATATATCAACAAGTTAATTGAAAAGTGTCTATGTGCAAACGTGTAATTAGTAAATGAAATGACTCCAAAATGTTGACATAAAACATGCAAATCTTATGTATCTATAAGAAATGTTACATTTGATAAATGTTCGGTTGTCTTTTATTCGAAAGTTTCGTTTAAAAACAAATTGAAATTGATAGATAAAATGAAAAATATAAATATAGGCCGAATATAACTGTTGAGATTACAATTATTTTAAAGTACTATTTAGATAGAATACTTGTAAATGTAAGGATATTGGCGAGGATAATCACTTTTCCCGAAAAATTCATAGTTACTTAGATATACGGGATTCTGGCGAATCGTCGCTGTAGAGGCTAAAAATCAGCATTTTTGTGTTGTTCAACATTTATTATGCGAAATAACATTTTCTAATCTTGGTAATATTGCCAAGGACGGGTATCAAAAACTGTAAATGGACCAACGTAAATAATAACATGTATAACAAGAGGACATGATGCGAGATCCAAGTACAATGTATAGATTTACATCAAAGTATTCGATTTCTGGTATTCCTGAAATAAACATGCATAGAAGGTCAATATATCATCAACAGAAATTAATATGTATTCATATGATATATACACATATTTGTACCGGATATACACACTGAAGTATGACGTCGTCGTACCATAACTTGGACGTCATCAGATACTTAGCTAAAACGTCGCGTAACGTCATGCCAAAGTTTTCAAAGAAGATTTATGACATTTATCCATGACGTATACATACATATCATATATCATTTTGTTCAGAATGAAGTGTTCTATCGTAATTCGTTGAAAAATAAAATTGCCATATTTTTCACTTAAGGGTGGTTTTCGCTTGACGGCCGTCATTTATAACAATCTTACCCCATGCATGATGCAACGTTTTAAAACTATTTCCGATCATTTTGCTTCAGTTTTAATATCGTCAATTTTCTTTTTTCAAGGAGACTTTAAAAATATATATATAATAATGGAAGTGTTTGTCACACTAGCATTTTTATATCACTCTCACTTAGTCTCTGATTGATATACTTATACTGTACAGTTTGCATTTTATATTATATTTAATAATAATAATAAATATCTATTTGTTTATATACGTAATGTTTTTATGTTTATCAATCAGTTATATCTGTTTATTTAGTTATTTACTTATTCATGATGACATCTTTTGTATTTACTTACTCATCTTCCTGTCTACATTTGTATTAAATTCATCTATCCGCCTACATTCGTATTAATGCGCTTCATTAAGTTCATGTCGAATCCCCCGTTAGAGTATAGTTTTATATATCTAAAACATTAACATCAACAACAACAAATATTTTAGTTGATTAGCATGATTAGTGTGTTGAAAAAAATAAATAGAATTCAGCCAATCAGGCTGACGTTTATGATTTTATGTTATATCATTTATTTATTTATTTTATTTATTTATTTATTTATTTATTTATTTATTTATCTTCCGCAGATATCTGTCCATTTCCTTATTCATTCATTCATAGAATTACATGAAACTTTAGACTGAAGTTTTTTTTAAGGCTTTAGTATGCACAAATGAGGGTGCTCATGCATACAAGTAGCTTCCTTCTCATAACTTATATTCCTAGTGTGTCTGGGTATACAATGTTAACATTATTGGTATTGAGTTTATTGTAATTGTGATAACTATCATATCATTGATCCTTACCTCATATTCGATATGGGTCTCATAAATAAATAAGCCAGATCCTGAAATAATGTTAATAGTTATGATTTAAAAAAAAAAAGGTCAAACCCCTTTTGGAATTTACAAACTTATCCGAAACATTCAAGATCACTTTCACATAATTTTATCATTTTTAAAAAAAATCTGGTTGTATTACACACTATTTCAAACCATGTCTAAACTCGAGTGCATGTGCACTTCGAACAGACTGTCCAAGTACCACTGATGTCAATATTTGTCACATTGTAATAAATTCTTGTGCGATGTAACAAGTTCCTGCCAGCCATGCAACTTTGTTACATGGTCGTAGCACATCCTCGTGTTAATTAGTGTTTTAAGTGTATTTCGGTCATTTCTAACTTTAAGTAACTGTCATCAGACTATCCTTGAAATGTCTTGAATCTTCGGAAGTCATGCAATTAACATAATCGATGAGACTTTATTCTTTGGACCAGATACAAGAAAATACATAATTAAGTGATACTCTTAAAATAACAAATCGGCAAAACTGCAGAAAAACTAGTACGAATAAAGCTAAAACAGAAAATGAGTTCAAATAACTCCATACTTATACGAATATCATATAATTACTAATCTCGTAAATTTAAATGAATTAGAATCAGAAATCATTTATTTGAGTGTCGCAAATCACATTTACAATGTTATAATTACAATAAGATCAGTACATAATTTTGGAATTCGACGCCCAGTCATACTTGACTACGAGACACTGTTCCATGTTCACATGTATCGCATTATATACATTAAAGTTCACATTATATTTACATGTATAGTGGACGCAATAAACCTTTTAAAACGAGACGGACATGTGATTCCAGTATTCTCAATAGAGACATATTTTGATACAGCCAACCTTTTGGTTTAAATGTAGAGAGGACGTCGACCTTAAGTTTTGTTTGTGTGACTTTGTCTTTAACCTTATTAACAGACAGATAGGTATTCCAGTATGCACACCATGCACTATTGACAGGACGGACTCTGCGTTTGTAAGTAATAAGAATAGTACAAGTTTATAAATTTATTGGCAAGTAATGGCCGCGGTGGATTAACATCATAAGAGAAATTATGATAAACATTATTAATATATTAATTATGATAAACATTATGAAGTTTGTTGAGCACTAAACGTGACCACTCAAGAGCTGCCAATGCAGCATTGTACATTAACATTAAACATTAAGTGGATGCCAGATGATAAGGACAAACCACATGGTAACAATTTACCAACATTATTCATTATGCATTATTCATTATGTGGATGCCAGATGATAAGGACAAACCACATGGTAACAATTTACCAACATTATTATTATAAAATGAGTTCTTGGCAACGCCGGTGTACTTTTTTTGCTTGCTAGAACCCATAATACTATTTAAAGTTTATATTTAGAATCGGTAGAGTGGTTTATGGCCATAGTCTCTAAACACATGATGATGAATGCACAATGTTCTTGGGAGCACTCCTGTTGGTCCTGAATCCAACGCGACAAGGGCTTCTGCTGTAAAGAGGGTTAGAAGCAGGCACAGCGACACTAAAGAGGGGGTTGATTGTACCCAACGCTGAAAGCAGCATGGTTATACGTTCCAATCCAGGCGACTGTTGCTGAAAGAAGAAAAACTAGAGACAAAAAATTGCAACAAAGTATTAATCAAAGTTACGTATCCTTATTTTAGGTAGAATGGATCATCCATTGCTATTTACAGGGTGGGAGTGGGGGGCAATTTCGACAAAATTGTACGTCTTCTCTGGTCTACAGCATTGGTGAAAGTGAGAGCGGGAAGTCTGGTGGAAAAATACCCCTTCTTAGAGTAGTGTGCGTGACCAAGCAATGTCAAGGTTAAAACGTGGTACCGTAGTGGAGACCCGGATGTTGCTGTAACTGACTGGTGGAAGATCGATAACTCGCCTAAGCGAAGTTAAATTGATAGGAGTTATCTTCTCTTGCGCCACGATAAATGGAAATATTAACCAGACAAGCAGTAATATTTCATCTTATAGTGGACGCAATAAACCTTTTAAAACGAGACGGACATGTGATTCCAGTATTCTCAATAGAGACATATTTTGATACAGCCAACCTTTTGGTTTAAATGTAGAGAGGACGTCGACCTTAAGTTTTGTTTGTGTGACTTTGTCTTTAACCTTATTAACAGACAGATAGGTATTCCAGTATGCACACCATGCACTATTGACAGGACGCACTCTGCGTTTGTAAGTAATAAGAATAGTACAAGTTTATAAATTTATTGGCAAGTAATGGCCGCGGTGGATTAACATCATAAGAGAAATTATGATAAACATTATTAATATATTAATTATGATAAACATTATGAAGTTTGTTGAGCACTAAACGTGACCACTCAAGAGCTGCCAATGCAGCATTGTACATTAACATTAAACATTAAGTGGATGCCAGATGATAAGGACAAACCACATGGTAACAATTTACCAACATTATTCATTATGCATTATTCATTATGTGGATGCCAGATGATAAGGACAAACCACATGGTAACAATTTACCAACATTATTCATTATGCATTATTCATTATGTGGATGCCAGATGATAAGGACAAACCACATGGTAACGATTTACCAACATTATTCATTATGCATTATTCATTATGTGGATGCCAGATGATAAGGACAAACCACATGGTAACAATTTACCAACATTATTATTATAAAATGAGTTCTTGGCAACGCCGGTGTACTTTCCTTGCGTGCTAGAACCCATAATACTATTTAAAGTTTATATTTAGAATCGGTAGAGTGGTTTATGGCCACATGATCTTTGATCACGCCAACTAACTCAAGTTGGTGAAACCACTATATACCGATTCCAAATTAAAACTTTACCACCGCGGCCTCATATCTGGGTAGGGGCGAGAGGCTGAGGTCATTAGGGTAGGTGGGGAGGGGAATGTGGACTGGGGTCATTTGGATGGGTAGGGAGCATTAAATCAGTTCTGGTTGAAGGGTCAGATTTGAAACTATGGCAGCGTTGTGGAATTTAAATCATCGAGGAATGAATGCCATATATTGAATACTTTTATACATGCATATTGAAGATGGTTTCTAGGCAATGAAGAAATTGGGAAGGGGTACTTTCATTCGATATGTATTTTAAATTATAACAGAGAGGGACTGCATGGGGGTCATTATAGTGGGATGGAAGGGAAATGTGTGTTGGGTCATTAGGATGGGGAGGGCTGGGGACATTAAAGAGGGATGGGAGGATAATATTGGGAGGGGGTAGAGACTGGGTGCTTAATTAATTCACAATTTTGTTAGAAATGAGCCATATGCAACTCTTGTATTTGGGCGGGTTTACTTTGACAGGGAGGCGATTAGAACGAATGTTTTCTAAAACGAATTCAATGTCCCCGGTTGATAAGTGTACATCAACTGATACTACGAGATTTTTGGTATCCCTAGGCAACTTGACATAACCTGAAGGGGCAAAATTAAAATTTTGTTTTCGTTTTGATATGTTTGTTTGTTTGGTTGTTTTTTTGTTTTTTTGTTTTGTTGTTGTTGTTGTTTTTTTTTTTTTTTGGTTTTGTTTTGTTTTTTATTTTTTTGTTTATGGTTTTTACGCCATTGCAGGTTTGGAAATACATGTACTTACTTTCGTTTGCTACATGTTTTGTTTGTTTTGTTTTGTTTTGTTTTGTTTTTGTTTTGGGTTGGTTTTTTTTTTTTTTTTTTTTTTTTTTTTTATATATATATTTATAAGCCATACCAGACTCCGAGAGTAATTGTTAGCGATATAGAGGTGCTGACATGACATGACTTGTTTATCAATTGAATAGACGATCTTTGGAAAAGTTTCAACAGTCTATAGACTGAAAAAGGAAACGGCTGGTTTATAATTGGATTGAACAAAATTATGCGACGTCGCAGTAGGATCAGACATATATAGATAATGATGCCAGTACATATAATTTTCGTGATTTTGTTAAAATTCGAGACGTCATAACTTCCTGAAGTGTTAATGCCAAATATTTTCCTAATCCTGTACGTAATAATAAATTAGTGAGGGAACGACGAGGGCAATAGAATAGAAACCGCTTCAAGAATTTTTTTTTTTTTTTTTTTATCATTATTATTATTATTGTTTTTTATTATTTTTACTTATTTTTGAATTTATGGTGTCGTTTGATCGTATTCGCGAAATTAAAATATATATGTTATTCAATATAAATTTATTGCATCCGACACGGTTTCGGATATCGAATCATCGATAGGGCTCCGATAGAGCGAAGCCAAAGTAATTTAAGTACTTGTCGCCCTTTATTATATATAAAATTTTCAGTTGCGCGTATGAGGAAAAAATTAACTCCGCTCACATGTTTGAGATACAATTCTGGTACGTTATTTTTAGTATGCAAGTAGGCATTGAATCAGATGAAAAAAAGGGGGGGGGGGACGGGACGGGACGGGACGTATAGATATTGGGCCAGATATACAGTTTTATTTTGTTTTGTTTTTTGCTTTGTTTTGGGGGGTTTTGTTTGTTTGTTTGTTTTTTTGGGGGGGGGGGGGGGTATTGGGGGGGGGTTATTTGTTTGTTTGTTGTTGTTGTTGTGTTTTTTGTTGTGTTTTTTGTTTTTTTTTGCTTTTTTTTTTGTTTTTTTTGTTTTTTTTTTTTTGTTTTTTTTTTTGTTTTTTGTTTTTTTTTGTTGTTTTTTTTTTATGTTTATTTTTAATTGACGTTCATAGAATGATGAAGGCGTATTGATGCAGATGGATATAATTTATTTTGCAAGCCCTGAGAATTTCAGATTTTGCTGTAAATGCGCATGTTTGAAGTACGTGTAAACACAATAAACCTGCCAACAGTGTTCAGAGATGGTCCCTATATTAGCAATTAGCGGGCGCTACTACACCTCTGTCAAGTTTATTTCACGGATTTTTTTATTATTATGTTTTATTCTATTTTATTTATTTATTATTATTTCATTTATTTTATCTTTTTTTTTTTTTTTTTTTTTTTTTTTTTTATTATTATTTTTTTTTTTTATTTTATTTTTTTTTTTATTTATTTATTTTTTATTTATTTATTTATTCATTTTATTTTCTTTAATCAAAATATATCATCATTTTCCGAATAAACAAGAAACAGAAGAAGAATAATAATCTTTTGAAACACTTTCTTTGCAGTAGAAGTTCGGGGGGGGGGGGGCAATTGTAAGAAATTCCCGAAGTGTAAACCTGGAAATTATCGTAGGTCATTGATTACACTGCATGCTGTTGGTATGATTATGTGAATTCCAAGACATCGGAAGGTCCAAGATTGATCATGACCGAGATTGAGAACATGACATTATCACACAAGAATTTGAAACAAGGTTGAATTTGAAACAACCTTGTAACAAAAGTTGAATGGTTAACATATACTTGTTAAATCGCGCAAGGATTTGTTACAATGTATTTACAAAATTATATATTGAGAATTGGACGGGCGATGACGAATTCGTAATGATGATTAAGTTTGATTACATTTGAAATTGTGTAATTAATATGTCTTGATTTGAAAATTTATGTTAATTTAAAATGAAAAAAAAAAATAAGAATGAGGAACGAAAATAGAACGTGAAGGTTACGGATAAGTTTGAGTTAACATGGGGTGCTGATAAGGCCGTGTAATTTGTAGGTCGGAGATGCACTGCGCTTTTTCGGCTTTTATGTTATTTACGATCCCCGTCGGGCCATTTGACAACACGGATCTCGTTTCTTCTGTGGTCGCAAACTTTTCAGATAATTTAATGAGCCAGACCGGTTGAGTCTTGGCAGATGGTTATCGTTGTTTAGCGTGGTACTAGTAGGGGAATGTCCATTTCCTATCGCGCTAGGAGAGTGAGTCCCATTTAATGTGGGACAATATAATAATTCCAATTTAATTCGGTGCTAATTCATCTAGGGCGTTTTGATAATGCATCGTTTCCATTTCATGCATATAGAAATAAAATACGTTTAAACTAACCTTAAGCACATACAATGCCCATAGCAAATACATACATAATACAATAATACATGAGCATGATGAGAATTGATATGGAAATTGTGTTATAATTTAGCACTGTTTTCCCAAAATTTTTCAAACAGATTTTATTTTCGAGCCGCTCATTTCTCGTGCATGCGCATGCTTGAACGGTTGAGACGGCACCATATCAATTATCAATCATACGAAAGAAGACCTGAGTAAGCTTTTACAATAAATGAATAAATAAATGCAAAGATAAATAGATAAATGATACCATAAGCCGTTCTTTAAGAACAAAGAATCTGAGTGGCTGATATCAAACTGTCGCGATTTTGATGACATGTCTATCATCTTATATCTATTGTTGTTTGACTATATAGAAGTATATACTCCACATGTAATGATGTAATGATGTAACAGGGAATAGGCAAATAATTAGCTACAATAAATGCGAACGTAAATGACTAAATAAACAGATGAGTAGTTAACTATATAAATAAAGATAAATAGACAAATAAAAGACTGAATAGGTAAATAAATAAACAGATAGATAATTAGTATTACATAGGTAAACAAGTAAATACTGTGTATGATCTAGAGATGCTCAAAATCAAATTACAAATAAATCAAACAGAGACTTAAATGCTAGACATCCGTAACTCTTTAAGAACACTATCTTGAAAAGAAAGTATTGATACACGTAATTGGAACTGTATACAATTGCATGGCGCGAGACTACTACTAAAGATGGAAGTTCGGTAATTGTTTTCGGTATTGTGACACAGGTGAGCTATTAAGTATCTTCTTATAAGACTTAATCAGGAGTGACTATTGTTTTAACCGTGTTGAACAATCTTTTATAGGTGACGCGTTTCCAATCATTGGTAATTTCAGGCAAGCTAGCTCACGTGTGTACAAATAACTCTTACCTTACTGTGTCTGAAAATTGAATTTGGACGATACTACATACTTTACCGACTTTATGTTACCATGAAATGAATAAAAAACTGCAGACAAGGGCATCGCTGAGTAGTCAGGCTGCAAATCGTAGTAGGGTACGTTTCGTCATCACTCCGGTACTCCGACGCAAGTACTGATGTACAGAAAGGTCACTACTGGCACTGGGCGGTAACGTAAACTGGTAACAATGGTTAAAGTTTAATGGTATTTATCAGTCCAATTTCGACAAAATTGTACGTCTTCTCTGGTCTACAGCATTGGTGAAAGTGAGAGCGGGAAGTCTGGTGGAAAAATACCCCTTCTTAGAGTAGTGTGCGTGACCAAGCAATGTCAAGGTTAAACGTGGTACCGTAGTGGAGACCCGGATGTTGCTGTAACTGACTGGTGGAAGATCGATAACTCGCCTAAGCGAAGTTAAATTGATAGGAGTTATCTTCTCTTGCGCCACGATAAATGGAAATATTAACCAGACAAGCAGTAATATTTCATCTTATAATAACATATGTGTGCGGAGTAAGCTTTCTTTCATAGACATACTCGCACCACATAAGCGTTCGTTTCGGAATAGCGCGTCACTGACGTAGCTGCCATTACACCAAGACCAATAAGGTTAAATTTTCAAATGATGCAACTTTCCCCGACTACATAATACAGTTTGCCCTTATCAATATATCAAGAGTATCAAAAATTACCGATATTGGAAAGAAATTCTCTTGCATCTTAAAAATAGATAAATAAAGGAATGAATAAAAAAAAAATCACTGGTCCGGTGTATGCAACTGAAGGATTTCGAAATAAGAATAAATTCAACGGCATCTAACCGCACCTTTCTAGTGCTTATACATCAATTGCATTCTGGCCACACCCCTGGGCGTAATATAAAATAGAGGGCGCTAGGATCTCTTACTCATTTTCATATACAGTCCACTATCGAGGATCACGTGTCTGATGCAATAAAATAACACTAAGGAACATTTGTTAAAATGCCAATAGCATTAAACAATATCATAAATTAAAAAGAAAAATTAATAAATAACCAAATAAATAAAGCAATGAATAAACAACCCTTTTAGTTTAAACATATTTTATTTCAATAAAACGAAAAGGGATTGGGCAACAAGTTTTACCAACATTATGTAAAGCCCTCTCCCTATACATGATACATAGAAATAAATAGTCATAAAGATGGCGACAAGTGGTATCTTCACAATTTTTGAAATAACAATGATGATGATGATGATGATGATGATGATGATGATGATGATGATATTTAATAACAATATATATATAAATATGAATAAATTATTAAGAGAAAGTGGAAAAGTAAAGAAAGGAAGGAAAATGACCCTCAGTTAAATCTCTTGGTTGCTTTAATGTACTTTTGCACAGATAATAAAATTATTGAATTTGTTTCATCGTCAAAATTAACATCTCCAAATAACAATTGCTCTAGAGTTAGGGGTATATAATTTGAGAGTTCATCAATCAAGGAATCACGTTGATTTACATATCTAGGTCATTCTAATAAAAAGTGAAACGCATCTTCAAAAGGATTACCACAAGAACATGATGGAGAAGAACTAATGTTAGATTTAAATAAGTCAGAGTTAAGAGAACTACACATATGTCTAATTCTTGACAGTTGGATATTTGTAAATCTATCACCCACGAGAAAATATTTAGGAATCTTGTAAACATCACTTTATGAAAACTTTTAAATTGATTATAAGAAGAACAATTTCGAAAATCACTATCCAAATTATTCCAAAGTTTCACAGATGAGGGTATAAACGATCTTAATGTACTTTCCAATCTATAAATAGGTAAAGAATAGTCATATGAATTTCTAAGATTTCTAGAATTTGTTCTTCTCATAGGTGTAGTAATGTCAGACAAATATTGAGGAACTAGATTGTTATGAATTTTGAAAAAAAGGCAGAGTTTACGTCGTTCTCGTCTGTCCTTCAAAGGTTCCCACCCAGTTTCCATGTAAATAGATTCTCTTTTGGCAAAAATTGGTAAACCTGTTATTATTCTACCTGCACTGATTTGAACTTTCTCTAATTTTTCAATATCACAAACACCCAGCCCATCCCAGACTTCACAAGCATATTCCAAAGATGGTAGAATGAATGTATTATAAATCTTTAAAAGTGTTTCCTTACTAAGAGTATATTTCAATTTACGTAAATAGTTAATTTGTTTGCTAGCAGATATACAAATATTTTCAATGTGGGAAGTCCATTTACCATTTGACATGAAAGTGATACCAAGATGCTTATGTTCTTGCACATTATGTAATACGGTGTCGCCAAAACGTAATTCGATCGATTCGGATCCTGATGGAGTAATATAGAGAACTTCAGTTTTGGAAGGATTGAAATTTACTAGCCATGATTTAGACCAATCGTTTAAAGCCAAAAGATCAGTATTCATATCGTCGATAATTTCGTTTTTATTGCTGGAAGAAGAGGATAGAGAAGTATCATCTGCAAATAAACGTGCTATACTAATAAGATGGTCGGCTATATCATTTATAAATATTAAGAAAAGTAGGGGACCAAGTACTGAGCCTTGCGGAACTCCGGCATTAGTAGTTCGAAATGATGATGATGATGAATTAACGATGACACATTGCTTCCTATCAGATAAATAATTTTGCAAAAGAGAAAAAAGAGACCCAGAAATACCATATGCAAATAACTTGACTAACAGCCCCTTATGCCACACCCTGTCAAAAGCTTTAGACACGTCACAGAATACTAAACAAGTATTTTTCTTCGCTTCCCTATTTATACAAATATTATGATAAATTTCTATCAATTGGTATACTGTGCAATTATTTGGAAGGAAACCTGATTGTAATTTGTAAAGTAGTTTATTTTCAAGCAAATAATTATGTAAATTTTTGTGAATTATTCTTTCGAAAACTTTCCCCACAGTACTTAATAAAGCAATCGGTCTGTAATTAGAAGGAATGTGTCGGTCGTCTTTTTTGAAAAGGGGCATAACTCTAGCAGACTTCCAAGATGACGGGAAAATACCTAACTCTAAACACTTTTTAAAAATCAAGAATAGCGGAAAACTTACAGTATGAGCAGTGTTATGTAGCATTTGGTGGCTAATGTTATCCAATCCTACTGCTTTATGAAGCTTCAGAGACAGAAGTATATCAGTAATTTCCTGCTGCTGAATATCAATATTGTTTATTGTTTTATCGGTACGCGAAGGAAAATCAGGAACACTTATATTACTATCATCCAAAGTTGAAATACTTGTAAAATATTCAAGTAAAACAACCCTCTTCTGGAAGAGGTCCCTATTCCATCTCCCTCATCAATTTAGGTTTAATCTTTAATGTAAGAAGATTAAGAAAATATTCATGCACGAAGCCTTCTGGAAGTCATTGACAAAATTTTAAAGAAAAGGTTATATTTACTGACATGATAATTTATTTGATCCTTAAAATCACATAGAATTAAAAAATAAATAAATAAAAAATAAAATAAAATAAAATAAAATAAAAATAAAATATCCTAAAATCACATAGAATTAAAAAAAAAATAAAATGAAATAAATAAATAAATGAAATAAAATAAAATAAAATGAAATAAAAATAAAAATAAAAATAATAATAATAAAAAAACAAACAATAACAATAACCCCCTAAACAACAACAACAAACAAACAAACAAAAAACAAATAAAACAACTGTTCCCTTTACAGCCTAACGATTTTTAAACGTATGCTAAATATTTTCCAAACAGTCATAACATAACAGAACTGGAGGGCGGAATCAATCATGGAATACATAAATTAATTTTTCTCTTAATAACTGGCAAAAAAAGTAAATTAAAAAAAAAAAATAAAATGAGAAAAAAAAAAATAAAAAATTAATAAATAAATAAAAAATATATATATATTTAATAATAAAATAAAAAATAAATAAATGAAAAAAAAAACACTTCGATCTACCTTTTCCTTTATATGGGCCGGTTTAATGACACGAAATAATGACGTCAATATTTGCGAACTGCGTCTCGAGATAGGTGATGCACACGAAGCCCACATATCTATATCACATGGGCCAGCTTTGTATCATATAGGACAGCACGTTAGAATGAGCTTAATAATCTACATTAAACGGCGTCATAGTATTGTATCTCGTATCGAAATTCGAATAGTGTTCAAAATATGGTGCGATCTTCATTCGCCTTTACATAACATCCAATAGGATAAATCAGCTTTACGCGATCACACTTCGCCCCTATGGTAAGATGATTAATGGGTCAAAATCAGCGTTATTTACATCTTAGAGTCCTCCATATATCAAAATATGGTACGATCTTTATTCGCTTTACATATCATACAATATGATAAATTAGCATTATGCGATCACATTTCGCCCTTAAGATGATTATTAGGTCAAAGTCAGTTAACGGGTCAAGGTCAGCGTTATATACCTCTTACAGAGCCCCTCATATATCAGAATGAAATTTTCGCTTTAATGACGTTACTTCCACGTTAGAAATACGACATATACATACAATCGATATTGTCGATAAATGTAGACTGCGGTCTAGTGGCATTTTTCTATCATGCCTATGATGCCTTCGAATATGAAAGAGTGGTATTTAATATGGCAGTTCTGTCATGGCGCTCGGTTTCTGCAAAATTGGCCGCTTTGTGGCGGATGCCTTTCGAGGATTATCATCAATAATCCTCGAAAGTCATTATGGCAGAATTTTGCTTTGAAACCTCGCTTCAGTTTCTGTTGTCTTCCAGACTCTGAGCCAATAATTGGGGTTTATTATTGATTTGTATTGATTATCTACGACATATACAATTGAATGTCGTCGTAGACCATTGATTTAGTTATATTGTCAAAATATTGATTTATTGATATTGAAATATTGCACATATTTCATTTCAACTTATGAGCTATTGAGCATTGAACAATGAACTATTGAGCATTGAACTTGATGAACAATTGAACTGAACTTATATTCAAGAACTAAGAAAAATCAACTTACTGAGCATTTAATTCATTTGCCTATTGTGCATTGAACTATTGAATATTGAATATCTATTTCAAATAAAGCCATGACATGAACCGCCAATCATCTTCCTTTGCTTTATTCTGTAGAGATAATTGTTTTCCCTCGTCATAGTCTGTTACACGGACAAGTTGTTAGCGGAGAGAGTTCATGAAATGTATCGGTTGCATCGGATTTGCCGATAAAAAATTACTTGGTCCGATAAAAACTCATGTTGTATCTATTATTTGGACAGATAAAAATTCCAATATGTCTTACAACAGGAACCTGTCGTTTATGAGAGAAAATAGTTTATTATTCACAACCTTAAGCCTCCGTGTTCATCTTAGAAATATTATACATACAAGATGTCGAACACAGTGGCTTAAGGTTGTTCATAATAATCTATTTTCTCTATTAAATCAACAGCTTCCTGTGGTTCAACATTTCATTGGAAGATTTCAAGAACTCTGAACTGAATTATTCATTTTCAAGAATTTCAGATATTGAATGTCCTACGCATTCTCAAAATCCAGAGGAAAAGATTACTCATTAGACGTTTCTTCAAGAAATCAGTCCGTAAATAACTTCATCTAAGAGAGTCTAATAATGTCGAAGGGTTCCAACAGACAGAGGAAATTCGAGCAAAGTTTATAAATGATAACAAGTATATGCAAGTGTTCCAAGTACATGAATGCAAACCAGTATGAAAGTGTTCCAAGTGTAATGCACATTAAATAAAAATCTATTCCGTTTGCACGGTATCTCCTGAAATGTATCGCAGTACTAAAGGGTTGTGGAGGAATTGAATCAATCAAATCTGTAGCACAAGATATAATGTATGGCGACTTTGTTTACAGTTGTAACTTTTCGCGGGGATTCCCCTCTGTTTTGACTGGTGATCAGTACTGAATAAAAGGTGTCACACCATTGGTAAAAAATATTGGACATACATAACCCCCCCCCCTTTTCTTTTCATTTTTATGCGTCCCAAAGATTCGCAAGAGAAAAAGGCCAATTTTACAGACTTCCGTGCATTTCAAGTCAGTCAAAACTTTCAGTGTTCATCTTTTTATTTCCTGTAGTTTCCCATACCAAAGGAGCGTGGAGGTATTGAACCAATCAAATCTGTAACACAAGATATATGGCGACTTTGTTAACAATATATACAGATATAAAACAGAGAAAATTATCATTAAATAGGGAAATTGTTATGAAATATGCATATATGGAAAATGTCAACATCTTAAAAATAAAATCAGAGTATATTTGATAGCGTATGTGGCCAAGTTATTTCGACGTACGAAAATAAGTACACAAAGCCAAACTAACTTGTCTCTTTAAAAAAAAAATTAAAAATCTAAAAGTTGATATTTTGACAAAATTCTTTCACAGCTTCATTTGTAACGATAAATTTAAAAAGAAAAAGAGAAAAAAAAATTGAAATAGGGAAAAAAATTTGTTAGGGTCCCGGCGGGGTTTGAAGCCACTCCCCATGGGTCCATTGGGCATGGAACATACATTATACCTATGTACAATTTTAAAATTATTCCTTAAAAATCCAAAAGTGGATATCTTGACAAAATTCTTTCACTTGTAGGGTACCATGCATAAGTACCTCATACCTAAATAAATTAAATAAAGCCTGTGTTTGTGAAACACGAATGCCCCCCGGTGGCATCTTTGTTAGTATAAAAGCCATTTTCTGTTGAGTAAGTGAAAGGTCAAAGGTCAAGGTGACGAAGTCAATACTTTTTGCTATCAATGAAATGGTCTTCTCACAAGGAATACACATGTGAAATATGAAAGCCCCATCACTTACTATTCAAAAGTTATGCCCAACGTAAAGTTTTTGAAAAGTAGGTCAAAGGTCAAGGTCACGAGACAAAAGTTTTGGTATCAATGGAAAGGTCTTGTCACAAGGAATACACATGTGAAATATGAAAACCCTATTACTTACCATTCATGAGTTATGCCCAATGTTAAAGTTTTTGAAAAGTAGGTCAAAGGTCAAGGTCACGAGGTCAAAAATTTTGGTATCAATGGAAAGATCTTGTCACAAGGAATAGACATGTGAAATATGAAAGCCCTATCACTTACCATTCATAAGTTATGCCCAATGTTAAAGTTTGTGAAAAGTAGGTCAAAGGTCAAGGTCAAGGTAACGAGGTCAAAAATTTTGGTATCAATGGAAAGGTCTTGTCACAAGGAATACACATGTGAAATATGGAAGCCCTATCACTTACCATTCAAAAGTTTTGCCCAATGTTTAAGTTTTTGAAAGTAGGTCAAAGGTCAAGGTCAAGGTAACGAGGTCAAAAATTTTGGTATCAATGGAAAGGTCTTGTCACAAGAAATACACATGTGAAATATGAAAGCCCTATCACTTACCATTCAAATGTTATGCCCAATGTTAAAGTTTTTAGTTCGGACAAACAGACAAACTGACAAACAGACAGACAGACAGACAAACAGACGGACAGGCCAAAAACTATATGCCCCCGAATCTGTGATTCCGGGGGCATAAAAATTCCATGACAATCTGAAGAGTGGTTATAGAAAAGAAGCAGAAAATGTATGAAAATCAACCCCCATCCCTTCCTTTTTACATGAGAAAAAAAATCAGAAAAAAATCAGAAAAATTAAAATTTAAGCATAAAATACATATCAAAGCATTAAGTAAGTTAAATCTGATAAATATGCAGTAAATGAGTGTGTAAAATCATACACTTATTGAGTTATTCAAAGAAATAGTGCAAAAATGTGCATTTCTGACTAAGTCCGAAAAGACGCCAAAAACGCGTAAAAAATTTCACTTCGGAGTGGAACCAAAAATTACAACACTTCTTAAGACATCTTTCTAGATCATTTTGATGCTTTCGGTTTGTCGATATGTACTTTTGTTCTGAAGAAGAAGTTTGTCAAAGGAGGGTATCCCCTGTGACCTACTTTTGCCTTTGGTGGCGCCACCTGTTGACAAATCCGGACGAAAATCAACAACACTTGTATGGGACCATTAGTACTTCATGCCTACCAAGTTTCATCCAAATCCCTTCAATGGTTCTGGAGAAGAAGTTGAAAATGTGAAAAGTTTACGACGACGGACGACGGACGAAAGACGGATTACTATAACAATAGCTCACTAGAGCCTTTGGCTCAGATGAGCTGAAAATGGCCTTAAAATGGTCAGAGGACATTAATGTATACTTGGTTTGGAACGTGGATTTTAAAAAATGATGAGGGTTTTTATGGAAGTTATCTATTCGAATATCCGTTATATCTAAAACGAGGTTTTTCCAGTCATTCAGAGCATGCGGTTCGACTCCTTCTGATTTACACGATCTTTTCGTATAATTATCTAAGGCTTCCGTAAGTACTTCACGGCATTTGACAAAATCTATCTTGGATGGGATTCTATACTTAGGTCCTTTTTTAAGGAGACACAATAAGTGTACATGTAACTCAAGGAAAACATTTTCGCGGGGATTCCCCTAGTTTTTGACTGGTGAACAGTACAAAATAAAAGGTGTCACACCATTGGTCAAAAATACTGGAAAAGTATTTATAGCATATACATTCAATAAAAAATGACAAGTAGTCATTAAACCATTGAATGACTTAAATATGTCAAAAATGAGTAAATTAGTGTACACTTTGAAAGAGTTATACAGAGGAACAGGTCAAATTGGTCATTTCTGACAAAGTCGGAAAAGAATTCAAAAGATGTCAAAAACGCGTCAAAAATTTGACTTCGAAGTGGAACTTAAAACAAGAACATTTATTAAGACATCTTTCTAGATGATCCAGATGGTTTGTCAATATGTGCCTCGTTCCTGAGGAAGAAGTTTGTCGAAGTTGTCGATATTGAAATATATGTTCCATAGTACCAATTTTGTTGTACTGGACACGTGTTTTGGATATTTAAATCCTCGTCAGTAGTTCTTCATGCCAAACAGTTTAAATAAAGCCAAGTGAATTTTCCTGGCGCCGTCTACAATACCGAGTTTTAATTCCTCTAGCCAAAATGAGCGGCTCCAAATTTTGTGTAGGGTTTATTCAGAAGCGTATTAGAGTGAAAAATATTGCCAAAAATCGTTTGAGAGTAGGCGCAAGGAGCTTAATTCTAAACATGACCGAAAAAAAATATGCCGAAACCCAGCTAAGGACAGAGCTAAGCAATAAAGGAGATACCCCTTCGTTTTAAAAATTTAGGTCTAATTTGATGACAGGAAATTTATAATATATTTCAATGCAGTGCGTAAACACTAAAACTAGGTGAGCGATATCCTCGGGGACTTACAGTCCATCAGCAGCGATATCAGCCTAGTGGTTGATACTGTCAATATTGAAATGGAGAGTGCCCGTGACCTACTTTTACTTGTGGTGGCGCCACCTGTTTACGGATATGGAAAAAAACAACATTTGTACGGTACTATGAGTACTTTTTCCCTACCAAGTTTAATTAAAATCTCTTAAGTGGTTCTGGAAAAGAAGTCCAATTTGTATGGAAATATCCCCCCTTCCTTCTTTGCAGAAGAAAAAAAATCATAGAAACAAACAGAAAAATAAAATTTTCAACCAAAATGAATATGGAAATTCCATTTGTCGGATCTTTAAGCCGAACAAAACTTTTGATAACCTATCTATGTAGATTGTATAAATACAAATTAGATTTCAGATCCATTCAGCGGTTCCGAAGGAGAAGAGTTTTGAAGAGGGGTACCCTATTTCTCACTTAAAGCCCGCCATGGATCCGCCCTTGAACGCATCTGGATCCCGAACACATTTTGTGTATGGGACCTTGAGTACATCATGTGTACCAAGTTTCATCAACATCTATCCAGCAGTTCCAGATGAGAAGATGAAAATGTTAAAAGTTAACGGCGGACGACGACGACGACGACGCCGGACGGACGCCGGACGGATTACTATGACAATAGCTCACTGAAGCTTTGCTCATGTGAGCTAAAAATGGCATTAAAATTGTCAGAGGAAATAAATGTATACTAGTTCGGATCATGGTTAAACAGCTCATCAAATATGACAATGAGATACAATAAGTGTTACTACAGGAAACATTTTCGCGGGGATTCCCCTAGTGGATTTCTTGTGAACAGTACTGAATAAATGGTGTCACACTATTGGTTGAAAATATTGGCAAAGTATTTATAGCATATGAATTCAATAAAATATGACAAGTAGTCATTAATCCATTGAATAACTTAAATATGACAAATATGAGTAAATTAGTGTACAAAATCACACTTCGAAAGAGTTATAGAAAGAAACAGGTAAAAGATGTTCATTTCTGACAAAGTCGGAAAAGATGTGAAAACATGTCAAAACTTTGACTTCGAAGTGGAACCAAAAACAACAACACGTATTAAGACATCCTTCGAGGTGATCCAGATTCTTTTTAACGGATCCTGACGAAAAACAACAACACTTGCAGGGGACCATAAGTACATGTACTTCATTCGTACCAAATTTCATCAAAATCCCTTCAGTGGTTCTTGAGAAGAAGTCGGAAATGTGTAAAGTTTACGACGGACGGACGGACGCTACGCTTAGGTGAGCTAATAACCCAAAAATAAAAATTAGCCATGAAAAATATATTAAGCATTTAGCAACTTAAGGAGGTCCAGGACAGCCAGACTTAAATTTGATCCTATAATTTAATTTTCCTAAAATCATAAATGTTAATGATTGAAACATACTTTTTCTACATGCAAAGATACATCAATTTTTACCGTTAGATTTGAAGCCACGAACATACATATATACCCATCGAAAGCCCAAAATGGGCCGTAAATGTGACGTTAAAATTAACACACTTTAGGAAATGAAAAACAGTAAAAAAAATCTTCTGTAGAGGCAGAATACTAACAAGTTCTGTATTTTTCATTTAGATATGATTTGGGCAATCGGATAATTAAAGAATTATAAATGATCACCAAGACTTTTAAAAGAAATTGTCGAAAGGAGATTTTATGTCTATTTTCAAAACATTTTTGAGATGCTAATTCTTAATAATAAAGTCCGTTTATCTGAAACCCTATCATTTATTTTCCGTAAAAACATTATATTGTCTTCTTCATATGTCAAGTGAAACACCGATAAGTTTCTACTGAAATTTGACAGTCAATTTTTAAGTTATAGTGATTTTGTTACTCCCTCCATCTTATTTCTACGTTACCTAATGTTGACGTTCTTGTGAAAAATTATAGCATATAATTCGCAAAAAAAACCCTAGCATTACAGCATATAATTAGCAAAAAAGAGGGTGAGAATTACCATAAAAATGCGTCAGAATTATCAAACGACTTCTATACCGTGGATATGATCCTAATGTCACCAAACGGACACAGGGCTTGGTACTTGACCAATCTACAGTCTTGTACCAGCGCATCCTTAATACTTGTACTCTGACTGACTGTGACGACGGGACTCCATGACGGGCCCTGTCAAAACCTCTTTAGAGAAGACAGGGTCCTGACCACCACAGTCGGCAGAGTACAGATTGTATTACGCATGCCCTCTTTTTACATCCATTTACATATTCATCTGTGTTGCTTGGGCCCTTGTGTTTTGCGGTCTTGTTTGTGTGTGGTCATCTGACAGTGAGGAGGTTGTTTTACATCACAATTGTGCGTTCTCCGAGACCTCTGGGTAATCGGAAAAGTGGGAGGGTTGTGCGCACGTAATTCAGGATAACTACACCGTCTGCTACTGACGTGGCAGATGGTCGTCCTAAGTCGTCACCGTTTGCCCTTTGGTCTCGTTGGTTTATGTGTAGTCATTTTTTCTGTGATTTGACGTTCCTTGAACCACTGAGTCTCTTTCTGTGCGTGTCTTTGTGTTTTACAGTGGGTGTTTTGGGAGGTTGTTGTTGGTGCTGCAACTAGGTGTTGTTGGAGATCCCCTTCTTTCTTTTATCTAAAACGCGCCAATGTCACCGTTTCTATTATGACGTCATAATTGATCTAGAGCTTTACGATTGAGTTCCTTCGGATACTGTTCTGGACCCCCTAAAATTTGACAAATATGCAATACATTGATGTGCAAAATGTGGAAAAATAAAAACGAAGAAAAAAATATTTGGATCAAAAATGAAATTAAAGGTATTCAGAAAATTAAAAAGTGCAACAAATGACAAAATAAAAAGAAATTGGTTGTCGGTGCGGGGCCTTGAACCAACAACCCTTGGGTCAAAGTGCGCTGTAAACATATGTATTCATATTGAAAAAAAGATTCATTAAAAATAGAAAAAAAAAATAAAAAGAATTTCCAAGTCATCTTGCTACGTCTTTCTGTACATTTCGACATTATTCATTGTTTGGATTGAGGATCAGTGACGAGGGTTAAATACCCAAAACGCGCATGTCTGGTCCACGCCTGTAATTAATCTGCTTTTAATCTGCAGACGTTTAAAATTATTGCATAAAATGTATATCAAAGAATTTATTAGCTTAACAATGAGAAATATACAAAAATAATTAGTGCAGAATATCCTACATTATTTCGTCAATTAAAGAAAAACATGACTTGTAGTTAAAATGATTTAAAGAAGATCCTGACGATAATCTCAACAGCACTCACAATACAACACTATGTTGAGCATCGACGGACCCCTAGCAAGGGTGGGACCAGGTGCCCGGGAGGAGAAGCATCCCCTGTTGGCTAGCCGCACCCGCCGTCGATGTTTATGCAAGATAAAGAACACAGTATATAAAATGCATGCACTGTCTGACGTTATGTCTATATAGAAAGTGCTATGGCGACCATGTCAGGGAAATATATTCAAAACACCTACTGTCAAACCCCTTGACAGCAGCAAATCAAAGGACTGAAGGTCCTGAGAGATACTTCTAGATCTACACAAAATTTATTGTCAGCAGATATTAAAATGTTGAATAATTTTATCGTAAGGCAATGATGATTACTTTTTGTAACGCAGGATGCATATATGTGAAGCTCATAATATCTCTATAAACAACACAAACTATGTTTATCTAACATCAGTGTTGATATAAGAAAGGTAACTCTATAATTTAATGCAATTTTTAAGTTATCTTTCCTAACATTGTCATAATCAAAGTAGTATATTACTACGCCACCATTGTGCTGTGAAAACAAGAATTATAGTTGATATTGTGTGGTGCATTTATTCTATATGAAATTGGAACTGTTTTCAAGATAGAGAATTTCCTTGTTCTTGCATTTTGTATGTGGTAGACAGCAAATTCCTGAACTAGACACAGCACTGTATTTTGAGGTGCAAAGCGGCAGTATCTCAATTTGCATACTTTGAAGCAGTTACCATAACAGTAAGATACTTCCTCAAAGGAAGTATCTCAAAAAGTAGCAATCCTTTAAAAGTACCTTAAAAATAGCAATCCACGGATTCTTTGTGTCGCCTTCGAAACGGCTTATTTTTAAAAAGTGGATCAAATATGTAGGTCAAGGTCCCTAGGTTCAAAATTATTGGAACACTAGGAAAGTCTTATCAAATGAAATTGTCATGTGAAATATCATACCGCTTACTTACCAATGAAAGATATGGTCAAAGTTAAATTTTCAGAATAGAGGGTGAATTATCTAGTTCAAGATCACTAAGTAAAAATCTTTTCGTAACAAAAGAATGGTCTCATCATAAAAAAATACACTTGTGAAATATTAAATTGGGATGTATCACTTACAAATCAAAAAAATAAGCCATTCTTAATTTTGTTTGAAAAGTAGGTCAAATATCTAGATCAAGGTCACTTAGTCAACAATTACGGTATGTGTGGAAATGTCTTGTCACAAGAAATACACATGTGGAATACCAAAGCTCTATCGCATACCAATCAAAAGATACAGCCAATCTTAATTTCTTTGTTTCTGTTTTGGTGTTTTTGTGCTCAATCAACTCAAGGTTATCGTAAATTGTTTGTCACTACATATTATTTTGAGCTTTTCTGACATAGATATTTGACCTACTTTTCTAAACTAAGACTAAGATAAGGAATCTTCATTTATAATCAACGTGCACTTTAAAGATTAACAAACAGATCAATTATTATAGTAACAGTATTTATGTCCATTCAATATTTTTATTGATTGGATAAGATATTTGGATAGAAAAAAAATAAAAGTGCAATGATGATTCTTTAGGCTCGTAAATGGAATATATGTGTACTAACAAACATATAATTCATAATTTGCACAAAATAATATATAGTGACAAACAATTAATCATCCTGACGCTTCGATTTGTCGTTGTTTTATGATGTATAACAGCCCTCCCCCCCCCTTCCCTTTTGACAGTAAATGAGACTCAGTTAATAAAATCACACAGTTATATATTTATTCAAAGAAACAGTTAAAAAATTAGCATTTCTTACAAAGTCAGACAATTGTTGAAACAACCTATTAGATAATTCCGATGCTTTCAATTTGTCGATATGAACCTCTATTCTGAAAAAGAAATGTTTCAAGGAAGGATACCCCAGTTACCTAATTTTAACTGTGACGGCGTCACATTTTGAGACATCATGAAGAATCGCACCGCTTGTTGAGAAACATGAAAAAAGTGAAAAAAATATCACTGACAACGGACGGACGACGGACGGGCGCCAGTCGCCGTGCGGCATGTTATGACAAAAGCACAAGGAAGAATTCAATTGAAAAATACCATGAAATTACTAGCTATGGTTTTGTGCAATAAACTTACAGCATAATAAATACGATTTTTTTCAGGATTACACATGTTACAGATAGCGTCATTTCAAAATTACGCTATATAGAAATGCTTCAATTTAATAATTAATATTATTCCTAAGTCACACCTTGCATGTACCAGACAAGGCAGACGGTCGAGTAAAGGATAACAAAATATCCGTTGCTGTGGTTGCTGCAACCAAGTGTTGTTGGAGATCCCCTCCACCCTTGGTCTCCGTTCGTATTCGTTACTCATCCGTTACTCGTCTTTTGAATCCGTTACTCATCTCCGTTCGGTATGTTGGAAAGTGTTGAACATGCTCAATAGTTTCCATCGAACAGAACAAAATTTATAGCCCTTGCTGTGGTTGCTGCAACCTAGTGTTGTTGGAGATCCCCTCCACCCTTGGTATCCGTTCGTCTCCGTTACTCATCCGTTACTCGTCCGTTGAATTCGTTAATCGTCTCCGTTCGGTCTGTTGGAAAGTGTAAAACATGCTTAATACTTTCCACCGAATAGAACGGACTTTGTCGTCCGTTACTTGTACGTTACGTGTCCGTTGACTCGTCTCGGTTACGTGTCTGTTTTGTCGGGTACACGTCCGTTACATCTCTGGTAGGTGTCCGTTGATATCAGTTAGGTGTCCGTTGATGTCCGGTAGACTTAATAATGTCGAAGGGCTCCAACTCTCTACCTTCTTGAAGAAAATTCCAAACCAATTTACATCCACCAGACACGTGTTTCGAATATTAAATTCTCATCAGTGATGCTTTCAGCGGAGCCACCAAAAATAATTTCAGTAGCGCCCTCTTTAATTTTTTGAAGTTAGATCACGACATCTACTGAATGTGAAACGGGTAAAACGGAGATGTAACGGACATCTAACGGATGTCAACGGGCGATTTACAGATTGCATTTATCGTCTGTTCTGTCCGTTTTTAATACGTTGCATTTCCATTTTATCCGTTGCTTTTCCGTAACTCCTACGGTGAAGTCCGTGAAATTTTATAGGTATACCTCAGTTACTCCTACGTTATATATCCGTTCCAAGCTGGTTGCGGGAGTCAATTTTGGCAAAATTATCATTCGTTAGACGTTCGTTCACGCTAAGGTGTATCACTACTATTACGGACACAGTAGTTAAGAAGTGACTCAAATCAGTTTATTCACTTTGTTAAAAACAAGATCAATGTACATGTATATAATTATGCATCTATAGACACTGTTGATGTTTTACTGCCTTGGTCGGACCATAATGGTTGATGCTCTCAGCTTTCCTATATTTCTCCACAAATAGTTATTGGATCCATACGTCCCCGTCAGTACACAGTATGCCCAGCGTTTGTACCACCATCCACCTCCATAGCTACTTGCTTTATTTCCCCCACTCTGATCCTGATCTCTGTCATGTGTTGTAAAGAGCTGGAATTGTATGGAACCACCTGACCTAGCGCCAAGGTCTAGTGTCTGTCCTAAGGTATTAAACAAAACTATATGTAACAGAACCAACAAAAACGATATCACGATAACGTTATTTTTGTCAAAAACCTCTGTATTCTGATTTTATTTAACAAATATACAAGAGTTATCATTGTTCTGTAGCATCATATCCCACCCATCCTGATACGTATTTCGGTACCCTTTTTCGACATAGTAACTTTCATACTTTTTAGCATAATACATTGTTTAGATTTAGGATTTAGGATCACTGATGAGGGTTAAGTAACCGAAACGTGCATGTCTGGTCCACGTTGCCAATTTATTTGTTCTTAAATGATGCTATTCAATTTGAAGACGTTTACATTTATACCACTTGGTGAGTGTCACTGCTGGTGGACCAGGAGTCCCCGAGGGCACATGTAGCCAAGTTCGATCAATTTCAGTTGATCGTTTCTTCAACGCAATCTAAATTTCTGTTATCAAAATTTCTTGAAATTTCTAAAAAGTGGGTCCTGTAGCATCATATCCCACCCATCCTGATACGTCTTTCGGTACCCTTTTTCGACATAGTAACTTTCATACTTTTTAGCATAATACATTGTTTAGATTTAGGATTTAGGATCACTGATGAGGGTTAAGTACCCGAAACGTGCATGTCTGGTCCACGTTGCCAATTTATTTGTTCTTAAATGATGCTATTCAATTTGAAGACGTTTACATTTTAAAATTGTATGCAATACGAAGTATTGCTGATTACAATATACCCATTCCTTCAAGATGATATTTGATTCAAATTCCATCCAAAATTAAACTTCATGTTCACTTCAGGCACGGTCAATTTGATATTCTGCTTTCAATGAGAAACTCTTTTTTTTAAATGATTGTTAAAATGGCTCAAAAACAATATGTCCTCAGTTTTCTTTTGTAGGCCAAATTGTGTATTTTTCGGAGATCAATATGCGCTGTTGATTTGACAAACCGATGCAGCAAACTAAAGAGCAACAATCTCATAATGACATTATCAAGACGCATGATGAGGTTTTATGCTAAGACGTCATCCAAAGTTCGCCGCATTCCATGAATTTGCGAATCAGTTTTATCGAGAGAAATTGGTTTCATACGAAGGTAAAGCCTCTAACTTCGACTTCATTAAAGAGTGTTACTCACTTACAAGTGGGAGTTATATTCGATCACGTCGCAGTGTTCAAACACATGACATCGGATATTGTAAGCATGCATTGCATTGAAGCGGAAGTGAACCGAAAAAGTTAAATTCCAAAATTTTTCATGAGCATCAATTAACTTTGACTTGGGTTAAATTCAAATTCCTCATTAACATTGTAAATGCATAAAACATGAAAAGTCGAAAATTCAAAATTTCATGTTTTATCTAAAAGTGATTTATGGTAATAAAAGAATCTTACTTTAGCCCTAAACTGTTTGTCCTTTCTCTATACCATCATTAATGCAAACAAATAAGGTCAGGTAATCAATAGCTTATGCATAGTGAATAATAATACTACATTAAAATATTGATCTATGCGGTTTTTTTACATAGAAAAAAGGAGTAGGTGCGATAACCTGCCATTTCGGCCCTATTTTCAAAGTTGTTCATATCTATAACCATAATATTCTAGTTTGTAAATGTCAAATGTATGGTGAAACCAAATCAGGAAAGCTTGTGTTGATTTCACAGTCATATACTGAATATTTCAACACTGGAAACGTCTAAAAACGTTAAAACCATTAAAAAATTCAATAAATGAGCGAGATCATGATACAAATTTATGAAATCAAGAAGCGCGCCAGGCCTTGCCAATGATAATTTTTGAACCAATTGATGGATTTCTAATCGACCTTTTGATTTGCATAAAAATATCGTGGGCGAGACCTGGCAGGTAAATGAATTTTGAAGATATCTGTGTAAGATACGATGATTTTCCTTTGTTTTGCGACATGTAGTACAAATGACGTTTGAACATAACGTCATATATCACGCGCGAAACGTTACGAGGGCTCAAAATTATGAAACCGTATTTTCTAAAACATTCAACATTGCAAAAAGTGATAATTAATAATTCGCTTATCAAAAACAATTTTTGTCGAAATTATGAGAGGTTGGCGCACCTAGTCCTTTGCGCATGATATGACAGAAAAAAATCCTTGTATATAGCAATAACATGTACAACAAAATTCGGCTGTATTATTCTGAAAAAATGTCCGGCTCTCTTCGCTCACCGAAGATTTCAATCTGCCTCAAAACTTTTCTTTCAAGACATGGTCGCTTTTATCATGTATATTGAAAAGTTCATGTTTGAAATATCTATAGTGTTGTACGTACATCCTAGTTTAAAAACTTGTTTTACATTTACCTTATGTTCGTTTTGTTAACATATTTGTGTCGCCTACAAAGCATTGCGACACTTAGGGATCACTTCGTCAGTCTGTTTGTCTGTCACACTCCATGTCTTTTGATATTTCACACGTGTATTCTTTCTCTACATACCGAAAGTTTTGGCCTGGTGACCTTGAACTAGATATTTGACCTATTTTTTTCAAAATATACTCTTAAAAAAACCGCATAGTACACTATTATAATGTATTATTATTATTCAGTATGCACAAGCTATTGATTATGTGACCTTATTTGTTTGTTTTAATGATGGTAAAGAGATAGGACATACATTTAAGGACTAAAGTAAAAATTTTTGATAAGAAAAAAAAATATTTAAGTTTAAAACATGAAATTTTGAATTAACGACTTTATGAGCAATTTGAATTTTACGCATTCAAAGTTCATCGATGCCATGTGTTTGAACACTGCGACCTGATCGAATGGCTCCCACTTGTAAGTGAGTTATACTGTTAAAATTCCAAGCATCAAAAAGTCAAATTTAGAGGCTTTACCTCCTTATGTAACAGATTTCTGTCGACGAAACTGATTTGCAAATTCATGGAATGCGGCGAACTTTGGATGACGTGATGGATAAACCATCATCATGCGTCGTGATATCGCCATTTTGAAATTGTTGCTGTTTAGTATGCTGCATCCGTTTGTCCATCAAATCAAAAGATTTTCAAATCATACGGAAAACGAGCCCATACGGATCTTAGAAAAATACACAATTTGGCCTCTAAAAGAAAATCGAGGGCATACTGTTTTTGAGCCATTTTAACTAAAATTTAAAAACACTAAAGAGTTTCCCGTTGAAAACATAGGGTCTGAGAAAACTTTTATGTACATTTGGTTTCATTTTGTCTAAAAGCATGATAAATGTGATAGCGAACAAATACTGTGCGTTATGGGTATTACACAACCTGTCTTTTATGGTGATATGATAAACAAAATAAAAAGGATCAAAGGTAGGCAGCATAACCATCGAAAATGCGTCAGAATCATCAAACGCCTTTTATACCGTGGGTATGATCCTAATGTCACCAGACGGACACTAGGCTTGGTACTTGACCAATCTACAGTTCCTTGAGACTTGCACTCTGACTGACTGTGACGACGGGACTCCATGACGGGCCCTGTCCAAACCTCTTTAGAGAAGACAGGGCCCCGACCACCTGTCCTCTCTGAATGTCAGTCGGACTCCTCGGGTGATTACATACATGAGCTCGCTACAGCCGGCAGAGCACGGACTGTATTACGCATGCCCTCTTTTTATATCCATTTACATATTCATCTGTGTCTATGGGGCCTCTGCGTTTCGCTGTCTTGTTTGTGTGATGTCATCTTACAGTGAGGAGGTTGTTTTACACCACAATTGTACGTTCTTCGAGACCTCTGGGTAATTGGAGAAATGAGAGGGTTGTGCGCACGTAATCCAGGATAACCACACCATTTGCTACTTGCGTGACAGATGGCCGTCCAAAGTCGGCACCGGTTACCAATTGGTCTCGTCGGTTTATGTATAGTCTTTTGTGTTTGATGTTTACATGTCGTGTGTCTCTTTTCCGTCTCGTGCTGTACTCGTCTTTTGTGTTTTTGCATCGGGTGTTTTGGTGTTTTACTGTTGATGCTGCAACGGGGTCTTGTTGGAGATCTCCTCCCTTCTTTTTACTTTTTTTGATGAGTATATTTAAATATCTTTTGATTGGTAAGTGAAAGCGCTTTGATATTTCACATGTGTATTTCTTGTGACAATATTTGTCTTAAGATACCATTATATTTTACACTTCCGTATTATTAATGACCTTGACCTAGACATTTGACCCGCTATGAAAAAAATTAGAATCGGTTGTTTATTTTGATAAGTTAATGAAAGGTCTTTGATATTTCACATGATAATTGCTTGTGACAAGAACTCTCTGTACATAACATACTTATTGGCCTAGTGGCCTTAACCTATATATTTGATCTACTTTTCAGAAATAAGAATACAATTGGCTTTATCTTCTGATTGGTAAATGATAGGGTTATAATAATTCGCATTTGAATTGCTTTTTGGCAGGAACTTTCTACACATATCATAGTTTTTGACTTCGTGACCTTGACCTAGATATTTGACCTACTGTTCAAAAATCAGGAGACGCTGACTTTCCCCGTGCACTTGGTCTCACTTTGGAATGTTATTCATTCCGAGGTTCGCAACCGCTTTTATGGGAATTCTAATGATTTAGTCTTGCCTTCTCGACTTTGCGACTAAATGACAAATATGGATAATGACCATATCCCTGTATACAGCACAAAACCGATAATTCAGAAAATCAGAAACCGAAGGCATACAAAATCAGGATAAAACAGAAATCAAAGCAAACAAACAAAAACCTCCACCACATGAAAAGAAGCGGACTCCCGATATGAGAGTGAGATCAGGTGCCCAGGAAGAGTAAGCATCTCCTGCTTGCATGCAACACCAGCCGCTTCAATTCAGTAGAATTAACTGTCACATCCGGTAACTTCCATTTCGGAAGACATAGAGTACAATCTTTGGTTGGATGGTTCAAATGGTCTATGACAGAATATTATTCACCATTCTGGAGAGTGGGACATCATAGTGTATGACGAGTTCCACATATCGACCGTAGAACTTCTTCAGTGACGATGTAAACGTCTTCAAATTGAATAGCATCATTTAAGAACAGATAAATTGGCAACATGGACCAGACATGCACATTTCGGGTACTTAACCCTCGTCAGAAATCCTCAAATCTAAACAATGTAATATGCCCAAAAAATATGAAAGTTACATATATGAGCTCGCTACAGCCGACAGAGCACGGACTGTATTACGCACGTCCTCTTTTTATATCCATTTACATATTCATCTGTGTTGCTTGGACCCCTGTGTTTTACGGCCTTGTTTGTGTGTGGTCATCTAACAGTGAGGAGGTTGTTTTACACCATAATTGTGCGTTCTTCGAGACCTCTGGGAAATCGGAATAGTGGGAGGGTTGTGCGCACGTAATCCAGGATAACCACACCGCCTGCTATTTACGTGGCAGATGGCCGTCCTAAGTCGGCACCGGTTGCCCATTGGTCTCGTTGGTTTATGTGTAGTCTTTTATGTTTCATGTTTCTATGTTGTGAGTTGGTGTTCCTTGTCCCTTTTGCGTTTCTTTCTGTGGGTATCTGTTCTGCGTTTTTTGCATGGGTGTTTTGGGATTTTGCTGTGGGTGCTGCAACCTAGTGTTGTTGGAGATCCTCTCCTTTCTTTTACTATGTCGAAAAGCGTACCGAAAGACGTAGCAGGATGGGTGGGATATGATGCTACAGGACCCACGTTTTAGAAATTTCAAGAAATTGTAATAACAGAAATTTTAGAATGCGTTGAAGAAACGATCAACCGAAATTGATCGAATTTGGCTACATGTGCACTCGGGGACTCCTGGTCCACCCGCAGTGACACTCACCAAGTGGTATAAATGTAAACGTCTTCAAATTGAATAGCATCATTTAAGAACAGATAAATTGGCAACATGGACCAGACATGCACGTTTCGGGTATTTAACACTCTTCAGTGATCCTCAATTCTAAACAATGTAATATGCCCAAAAAATATGAAAGTTACTATGTCGAAAAAGCGTACCGAAAGACGTAGCAGGATGGATGGGATATGATACTACAGAACCCACGTTTTAGAAATTTCAAGAAATTTTGATAACAGAATTTTTGAAATGCGTTAATGAAACGATCAACCGAAATTGATCGAACTTGGCTACATGTGCCCTCCGGAACTCCTGGTCCAACAGCAGTGACACTCACCAAGTGGTATAAATGTAAATGTCTTCAAATTGAATAGCATCATTTAAGAACAGATAAATTGGCAACATGGACCAGACATGCACGTTTCGGGTACTTAACCCTCGTCAGTGATCCTCAAATCTAAACAATGTAATATCCCTGACTGAAAAGCTTATCTGAAAGACGCCTAGCTCTCGGAACAAAATCCGTATATTTGGTACTTGCTCTGGCATAGCGTATCAACTGATATATGAACACGCCATAAGCAGGCGATTAAGGGATGTTGCTACTCAGAAAAGGAAAGTTTGTAATGCTGAAATTGAAGTCGTCACGTTGTCATAGAGTGAGGTGTTCATGTGACCATCAGTGTCGTGGGACAACATTATGTCCAAATAGGATGCTGAATTATGTGTCTCTGTAGTTTCTTTGACTCAAGCTCCGAAGGATAGATACTGCTCAGGTAATTCGCGTAATTTGGATTATTGATGGACAACACATCGTCTATGTATATGTAAGTGAAGTTGAAGTCAGAAGCTAAATATCTTTTCCCTTCAGAGACCAAAGATTGAATGAATTCAGCTTCGTACGAGTAAAGGAAAATGTCGGCAAGGAGTGGGGCACAATTGGTCTTCATTGGAATTCCGACAATTTGCTGGAAGATCTTTCCTCCAAACACAACAAAAATGTTGTCGATCAGAAAGTTTAACATCTGAATAATATCAGTTTCAGTGTACTTATTTTCAGAATCGGACTTTTCTTTTACAAAGTAGGTTTTGTCATAGTTAACAACAATAAATATATTTGCGCTTACCGTTCTTACTTGAAAACGCATTACTTATAATTTTTGCGAGTGTCTCTTCCAATTTAGAATGTGGAATTGTAGTGTAAAGTGTCGAAAAATCGAAGGCTTTGATCGAATGGACTCTACTAAAACGAGTGGATTTCAGATGTTCTAAAAGTTCCTTCGAATTCTTTAAAATCCACATCTGGTTGATACCATTGCGAGAATATACTGTCGAACAATATTTTTGAAGCCCAGATTTGATTTCAGATAAAACTTTGGTAGAACATTTTGAGGAACCAGCTATGAAACGTTGTTTGTACGGATTCTTATGCATTTTAGGTATGCAGTATAAGTATGGCAAATCTAAATCTAAATTGTTAGTGTCGAAGACAAAGGAAGCAAGAGCTGATTTGTGGTTATCTATTATTTATGGTTATCTCTGATTCGGAAAGGGTGTCGAGCTGTACATCCTCTTTCCTTGCCCAACGTCTTGCATATTCCTGACAAGAGTCAATGATAATTTTAACATTTTGGTTCCATGTACATGTAAAGAGGACATACTTTCTCTGTATTTGCGACCCTTTTTTAACAATTCTCTCAACTATATAGGTACTTCTTTAATGTTTATTTTAAAAAGTTAAAAACAGGCTATATCTTTTAATTGGTTTGTAACAGGGCTTTGATATTTCACATTCGTAATAATTTTCTGCACATACCATAATTTATTGACATGTGACCTTGACCTAGATATTTGACCTACTTTTTCAAACAATGACGATTGGCTATATCTTTTTGATTGGTAAGTGATGGGGATTTGATGTTTCTCATGTGTATTGATATTGATATTTTTTTTATAAAATTAAAAACAAGATGAGCTCGTACTTGATCTTGACCTAGATATTTGACTTACTTTTCAAAAACAAAATAAAGATAGGCTTGACATGTGAATTTGAAAAGTCACAGTTCGGACTATTATATCAAAACTATATCTTAAAAACACAGATGTTGAAAGACGATGGGTTTTGCATTAATTATCACATATAACGTGCTCAAAAAGGTATTGCAAGGGGTAGCCAATTGAAGAGACTACTGTGGCTTATTTCCTATGGGGTCCCCTTAAGACGGAACATATAATAAAATCAATGATTGAAGAATGTTAATGTATATATACATATTAAAATTTTCTTATAATTGATTATTGATTATAATTGATCTGATAATTGCCAGCAGAAATCAAGTACAATAAAACATGTATAGAAGAAGGAACATTAAAATTGGAAATAAAAGATTGATACATTCATAAAATCAAAGCTTCCCTCTTTCTTGCTTTTTCTAAAAGATGAGATTTTACAGATGAAATGAGGGGATCTCCAACAACACCCAGCAATACCAACAGCAACCCCCCCCCTCCCAATAAAAACACCACACAAAACAGACACGCACAGAAAGATACTCAAACGGTACAAGGAATGCCAAATCGCATAGAAACATCAAACACAAATGACTACTCAAAAATCACTGCGACCAATGGACAATCGGTCCCGACTTAAGACGGCCATCCGCCACGTCAGTAGCAGACGGTATAGTTATTCGAATTACATGCGCACAACCCACCCACTTTTCCGATTACCCAGCGGTCTCGAAGAACGCACAATTGTCGTGTAAAATGATCTCCTCACTGTAAGATGACCTTACAAACAGAAAGCATGACGCAGGGGCACTTGAAACACACAAATTGGTATGTAAATGGATATAAAAACATAAGGTGTACGAAATACAGTCCGAGCTCATGCATGTTATCATCGGGAAGTCGGACTGAGATTCAGAGAGGACAGGTGGTCAGGGCCCTGTCTTCTCTATAGAAGTTTGGACAGGGACCATCATGGAGTCCTGTAGTCACAGTCAGTCAAAGTGCAATTCTTAGGAATGCGGTGGTACAAGACTGTAGATCGGTCCAGTACCAAGCCAAGTGTTCGTCTGGTAACAAGAATTATATCCACGGTATAAAAGGCGTCTGATGATTCTAACACAATATCGATTGTAATTCTGTCTACCCTTGATCCTTTTATTTTGTTAATTATGTCACCATAAAATGCAGGTTATGAAATACCGAAAGTAATATACTTACAGTTTCCTTAAAATTGGATTTATTCTTGGATTGTTTGAATGGGACTGGCAGTTAATTCCAATCAAGGGTGGCATTATAGTAACATTATTAACGTCTTCAAATTACATAGCATTATTTAAGAACAGATAAATTTGCAGCATGGACCAGACATCCATGTTTCGAGTACTTAACCCTCGTCAGTGATCCTCAATCTAAACAATGTAATACGACCAAAGAGTGTGAAAATTATTATGTCCAAAAATGTACCGGAAGACGTAGCAGGATGGGTGGGATATGATTCCACGGGATCCACGTTTTAGAAATTTCCAGAAATTTTGTAACAGAAATTCTCGAAGGCGTTGAAGATACAGACGATCAACCGAAGTTGATCGAACTTGGCTACATGTTCCCTCGGGGACTCCTGGTCCACCAGCAGTGACACTCATTAAGTACTACAAATGATTATTGTCTTCAAATTCAATAGCATCATTTAAAAACAGATAAATTTGATGTTTATGATATGTTAAGCTATAAGGTCAAATTTTAGAGACTTGTTGATAGTCACACTAAGATATTTATTTATAAAGTATTCATTGTTAGAAATGAAACTTTTAGACTTTTTATGAATTTATTAAAGATTGTACATAAGGTATATTTTCTATGCCCAATGGACCCAAGAGTAGTAGGTTGAAATCTCTATGGTACAAAAAAAAATATTTTCTTCCCTTTTTCATTTTTAGCTCACCTGAGCAAAAGGCTCAAAGTGAGTTATTGTCATAACGGTTTGTCCATCGTCCTTAAATCTTTTCACATTTTCGACTTTTAAACCAAGTTTGTTCATTTCGGTCGGTTCCCTTCAGAGTCGATCCAAGGCGGGGTCAAATAGGCCCCAGATGGTACCCTCTTAAAAAATCTACTCTAGAACCGCTGCATGGATTGGAAAACTAATGGTATCTGAGTGGTCAGGAAGGATGTATAATTCAAGTCTGTTCATTTTAGCCATGATACACTAGAGAAATGCTTATGTAAAAGAAATTAGCTGAAATTTGTTTCTTATGATTTCTTAAACTGCAAATAAGGAAGGGGGATGGCCATTTTTAATTGCACATAAAATACTTTTTGATATCTATGGTAAGAAATGCAACTGTGAAAGAATTTTGTCAAGATATCAACTTTTGGATCTTTAAGGAATTTTTTTTTAAAAGTTACATAGTACATAGGTATGTTTTCTCTGCCCAATGGAACCAAGGGTAGTGGGTTCAAACCCAAGTGGGACCCCAAATTTTTTGTTTTCTTTTTATATTCATTGTTAGATTTGAAACTGTTAAAGATTTTTGACAAAATATCAACTTTTAGATTTTTGGCACGCATAGAAATAAAAAGAAAAAGGGGGTCATGTATGTCCTTTTTTCGCAATTTCTCTTTTTTACAGGACACCTCCGCCCTAATCGAAAAATTTCCAATTTTTACACATTTTCAAATCGAACTTTAGATTGCATAACAGACAAGATCAATTTCAAAGTTATCACGACTACTGGTCATAATCTATTGATTTATATGCTATAAATACATTTCCAATTTTTTAGCAATGGTTTGAAACCTTTTATTCAGTTTATTTGTTCACCAGTCAAAACGAAGGGGAATCCCCGCGAAAAGTTACACCTTTAGTACTGTGATACCTTACAGGAGATTTATAAAATCTATCATGGAAATAGTACATTTGAATATAGTTTTATTTAATGTACATGTACTTGGAACACTTACATACTTGTTATCAGTTATATACTTAGCTCGAATTTCCTCTGTCTTAGATAAAGTAGACGGACGCTTCATGATTCTTCAGAGTTATTGAAGAAACGTCTGATTAGTAATCTCTTCCTGAGGATTGTAAGAATTCATAGGACATTTTAAATATCTGAAATTCTTGAAAAATTTCATTCAGCTCAGACTTCTTGAAATCTTCTAAAATGTCTGTTCAATGAATATATACAACATGAGTTTTTATCGGACCAAATAATTTTTTATCGGCAATGACACTATCATTATGCAATGTCAGTATGGGTATTATGTGAGCGTTGTGTCCCCTTTGCTCTTGTGTTGAAAATTTGAGGTTTACCGTAAATTTTAATTTGTTGATTTCATTTGACAATACTTTCTTACTGATACTAATTATTTTGACCTATTGACCTTGGTCATTATATTTCATCCACCTTTGAAAAATAAGCCGCTTGGCAGGCGACACCAGCATTCCTTAGATTGATATTTTCATATTGTATAAAATCTGTAATAAAACTTTAATTTTGCGTAATTGAAAAAAATAAGTTACATTTACAGTTGTAAAAACAAAAGAAGTATCCTTGACAAAATACAAACATGTTTGTAGCTTTTATCTGTTCTTGAATTTGAAGACGTTTAATATGTGTACCACTGAGTGTCACTGCTTTAGGACCAGGAGTCCCTGAGGGCACATGTAGCCTAGTTCGATTAACTTCGGTTGATCGATTCTTCAACGAATTTGAAAATTTATGTTATCAAAATGTGGGTTCTGTAGCGTCATAGCCCACCCATCCAGGTACGTATTTCGGTACAATTTTGAACATGATAACTTTCACATTTTTTTTATTACTTTGCATTGTTTATATATTGAGGAGCGTTAAGTAGCCGAAACGTGCATGTCTAGTCAATGCTGCAAATAGAATTTGAAGACATTTTAAAACCTTAGACATTATATGCACATTACTCGTTAGAAAAAAAATTCAAACATCACTCCTGAATATCAAATGGACTGTACCTTATCATTTCAATCACCCTGATATTTTTTAATTTCATGGGTGAGTAAATTTCAAAATTAAACTTCTTTTTTTCTTTCTTCTATTTTGGTTATATATGCAAAAGCTTCCGCTTGTTCTTTTCATTAAAAGCATTCAAACATTTATGTTCTCAAACTTTTCTCGAAATTTATAAAAAGTAGGTTCTTTTGCATCATATCCCACCGATCTTGCCACGTCTTTCGATACTATTGGACATAGTTTTCATAGTCTTTTAGGTTAAGTATCCAAAACGTGCATGTCTGGTCCATGCTGGAAATTTATCTGTCCTTAAATGATGCTAATGAATTTGAAGACGTTTAACTTTTGCCATATCTCATTATTTGGATTGAGGATCACTGACAAGGGTTAATAATGCTGAAGGGTTCCAATTGTATACCTTCTTGAAGAAAATTTCAAACCAATTCTCATGCATCAGACACGTTTTTCGAGTATTAAATTCTCATCAGTGATGCTTCCAGCCAAAGTGCTTTTCATAAGCAGTCCAAATTAAGTTCGCTAGCGCCCTCTTGCGTTATTTTTAGAATTTAGATTTCTGCATTTACTTTACAGAGAATGCGCGGCTCCAAAATTCCTGTAGGGTCGATTCAGTAGCATACATGTACCCCAAAAAAATCTATGTTCAAAATAGCATATGAGGGATGGTGCTAAGATGTTAACCTCCTTGAATTTCGATGATATTTTTCGATGAAATGGTAAATTTCCAAAATAGCAAAAATATATAGATATGATGTCACATTGACAAAGGGCCAAAACGAAGCTTCTTTCGGGTGACAGAGCTGGAAAGAAGTAATTAATACACTTTACAAACAGGTCACAGGAAACAATTCTAACTGCTCCACACTGCAACATGAAATAAGTGTTTATATCAATAATGCGGAAAGGTTCCAACTGTATACCATCTGGAAGAAAATTTCAAACCAATTTTCCCGCACAAGACACGTGTTTCGAATATTAAATCATCATGAGTGATGCTTCCAGCCAAAGTGCTTTTCATAAGCAGTCCAAATAATTTCACTAGTTAAGTAACCGAAATGTACGATTCTGGTCCATGCTGCAAATTTATCTGTTTTTAAATGATGCTATGAATTAGAAGACGTGTAACCTCCTACCAGCATTTCCTTTATATCCACCAAATCGTATCTTGTATCCGTCATTTTCGGAATAAAGGTATAACCAAGCGTACCAGGCCCAGTACCACGTTCTTTCCCAGGACTGTAACTTGAAGTATGCTCCGTAATTACTTCTCCACGTCAAGATATGGAAGTACTCATTGCCTGTATGTAAAGAAGTATGTGCTGGTAAGATTGCACACCGACAACTAAACCCAATTATACAATGTAACCAATCCATAGCAAAGATGAATTAAGAAATGAGTCTTATATCTTTTTCTGTTGATGCAATTATCATCCAAAATATTTGACAAAAAACTACATCAACTGCGCGTAACGCGTTGATGCGAAAGTTTTCTGCCCAATTTTTCGGGTATGTCTTGCAAGGAAAAAAGAAAAAGAAAAATTCCTGTAATCATTAAATCATTACTATTTTGGATGAACATTTGCTTCTCTGCGTCAGAATGTTTTGTTTGCCCTTGTATTTTATTCTAGTTCCATATTTCCATTTATTAAATGATCAGGAATTATTGCCAATTTTGCTTATTTCTGATTGGTGGAGACGCTGTTTGATAGAGTGTACCTCAGAGTGAGTTGACCGCTAACGCTCCAAAGCGGTCTATTCGGGATAAGCGCGAACGGGACCAGCGAGTGCGTTGTTTTTTTTAATGTTAGATCTTTGACTCTGCGTATCATTACAATGCAAATGTTAATATGTTAGATAATTTAGATAATTCAATAAAATAATAAAATCTTGATAATTTGATAAAGCAGTTATTGAATTTTAATTTCGGTCTACTCGTGACTATACAGACCTGGTCTGTATAGTCACGAGTAGACCTCATCAAAAGTCAATAATTGTATAGAGTTTAATGTTTCATTTGATTTATTTTGGTTGACTGATCTATATCTCACCCAGCCAATATTCGCCACTGGCACTGCCAAATCCATACTTGTACTTATTCCAATTCTGATTGAAGTCGACAGATCCATCAAATCTTTTCATTACAACCTATTCATAGAAAAGAGAGATTTATTTCTAATCTACTCTAAAATACAATGTATATTATAATTTGTAATATAAATATAAAAATATGAAGAGAATTCAACCTATCAAGACATAATTCTTTAATGAGTCCTCTTGATTCTTCTAGCATTTCCAATCTCCTCTTCCTCAGTCCTTTAAATGTTAAACGTCTTCAAATACAATATCATCATTTAAAAACAGATAAATATTCAGCATGGATCAAAGTTAGATATGTGGAAGGTAAAATGATCCTCAATGAATATCTTCAAGTTAAAACAAATTGTTTTGTTTTTATCGTCCATCCCCGCCTTCTATCTCCATGTCACAGTATGCATCCATCTCCTCTTCCTTCATAGTAATGTTGTAAACACCACTCGTGTTGTAACCGATAAACTTACCTTCAAACCCCGCCTTTGTCTCCATATCACAGTATGCCTCAATCTCCTCCCCTTCTCAGTTATGTTTTAAACTCCACTCGTGTTGTAACCAATAAACTTACCGTCAACTCCCGCCTTTTGTCTCCATATCACAGTATGCCTCAATCCCCCTCCCTTATCAGTTATGCTGTTAACTCCACTCGTGTTGTAACCAATAAACTTACCGTCAATTCCCGCCTTTTGTCTCCATATCACAGTATGCCTCAATCTCCTCCCCCTTCACATTTATGTTGTAAACTCAACTCGCGTTGTAACCAATAAACTTACCGTCAACCCCCGCTTTTTGTCTCCATATCACAGTATGCCTCAATCTCCTCCCCTTCACAGTTATGTTGTAAACTCCACTCGTGTTGTAACCAATAAACTTACCGTCAACCCCCGCCTTTTGTCTCCATATTACAGTATGCCTCAATCTCCTCCCCCTTCTCAGCTATGTTGTGAACTCCATTCGTGTTGTTACAAATAAACTTACCGTCAACCTCCGCCTTTTGTCTCCATATCAAGGTATGTCTCAATCTCCTCCCCCTTCTCAGTTATGTTGTTAACTCCATTCGTTATGTTACCAATAAACTTACCGTCAACCCCCGCCTTTTGTCTCCATATCAAGGTATGTCTCAATCTCCTCCCCTTCACAGTTATGTTGTACATGTGAACTCCATTCATGTTGTAACCAATAAACTTACCGTCAAACTCCGCCATTGTCTCCATATCACACTATGCCTCAATCCCCCCCCCTTCACAGTTATGTTGTAAACTCGACTTGTGTGGTATCCAATAAACGTACCGTCAACCCCCACCTTTTGTCTCCATATCACAATATGCATCAATCTCCTCCCCCTTCTCAGTTATGTTGTAAACTCAACTCGTGTTGTAACCAATAAACTTACCGTCAACCTCCGCCTATTGTCTCCATATCACAGTATGCCTATATCTCCTACCCGCTTCACAGTTATATTGAAAACTCAACTCGTGTTGTAACCAATAAACTTACCGTCAACCCCCGCCTTTTATCTCCTCCCCTTCTCAGTTATATTGTAAAGTCCACTCGTGTTGTAACCAAGTCACTTACCGTCCATCCTCCGCCTTCTGTCTCCATGTCACAGTATGCTTCTTTCTCCTCCCCCTTCACAGATATGTTGTACACTCCATTCGTGTTGTAGCCGAAAGACTTCAAATCGGAACAATCATGAATCCCTCGAAAAATATTAAATTTAAAGGCACATTAAACATATTTTAGATCAGACAAGTTACTTCCTTATATTGTATTAATTAATAAATCTTATGTTTTGGGTACAGTGAACACGACAGGTTTTGGTTTGATCGGGAAGAGATGGCAGAGTGGATAAGGCTTTCGACTTTCAATTGGAAGACCGGAGTTCCATCCTCGGTGTGGTCATATGAATGTTGAAAGTCCCTCCCTAGTCCCCTGACCGGGGGAGGCTATAAAGGGCCCGTTTAGGTAGCCATGTTATGCTGTGGCAAGGGTATCCAATTGTGGTAGCACTTTATAAAAGCCTTTGGAAATGCGGACTATCCAAGCAGTACAACACATACACCATTCCTGTATACATGCATACACCACATACACAATCAGAGGATGGGCATTAAATGGGGTAGTGCTCCCACCCTTAAGATGACGAATATGGATAATGACCATATCCCTGTTTACAGCACAAAATCGATAATTCAGAAAATCAGAAACCGAAGGCATACAAAATCAGGATAAAACAGGAACCAAAGCAAAAAAAAAAAAAAAACAAACAATAACCTCCACCATATGAATAGAAGCGAACTCCTGATATGGGAGTGAGAGTGAGACCAGGTGCCCAGGAAGAGTAAGCATCTCCTGCTTGCATGCAACACCCGCCGCTTCAATTCGGTAGAGCTGTCACATCCGGTTACTTCCATTTCGGAAGATATAGAGTACAATCTTTTGTTTAATGGTTCAAATGGTCTATGACATAATATCATCCACCATTCTGGAGAGTGGCACATCATAGTGTATGTCGAGTTCCCCATATCTACCGTAGAACTTCCTCAGTGACGATGTTAGTCGGTCGCAAACATATCCCTGACTGAGAAGCTTATCTGAAAGACGCCTAGCTCTCAGAACAAAATCCGTATATTATTTGGTTTTTGCTCTGGCATAGCGTATCAACTGATATATGAACACGCCATAAGCAGGCGATGAAGGGATGTTGCTACTCAGAAAAGGAAAGTTTTTTCTTTTTTTTTTTTTATTGTTATAAAGATACCTGAATTTAATAACAAAATCCTCTAGGTCCAGGTATCCCTAGAGGTTGACGTATAGTACATATTATGTATTTGAAGATTTGTGTAATGTATATAATGAGAGAAGAATTATTCATCCGTATATATCTACTTAATATGTGTATTAATAAAAAAAAAGTGCATAAATAATATACTGGTATGATATTACATGAAATAATATTTTATATGTTTTATCAAGTATTTGAATTTTTGAAATAAATAAATAAATTCAAATTCAAATTCAAATTCTATATGAAATATTAATAAATTTTATATGAAATATTAATAAAACTGTGTATGTTGCTGATTAGAGGATAAGTCAAGGAAGATTTTCCTTTTTTTAAAATAGTTTAAATGAATTATCTGCTTTTCCGCATTTAAGGGTGCATTTGTAATCCGTAATGTTTTGCTATTACAATGTAAACTGGGTGTCCGATTTGTCAAATCGTGCGTCAAATTCTGTCAACGTGTCAAAGCAGAAATATTTCGTGCCTCACTTCAACTAAACCGAACAGAGAGTCTATATCGCTTTTACGTACAGGCAGAAGGTATTCTGGAGTATATTACTATTGTTTGAAGGGCAAGGTATGTTACTCAGACGCTTTGATAGGTCATTTGAAATGTTTTGAATTGATAAATCATTTTATTTTTATCAGTTTATAGTTATAAGAACTGTATGTTTTAATTCATAACATATATATATTTATCTACATAGAAAAAAAAAAGAATATTAGATTAAATCTCCATGTGGTTGAGTTATTTATAGTTCATGGGGGAAAACCAGGTGAATAAGTGTAACTGTTTTATTTTCTAAATCAATATTCAATAATGAGTTGCATTGAATTTTACAGAAGTGAAGAGTATACAGAGCTTTGCAGATGTCTACCCTCCAACGCTTGAACCTCATGGAAAAAAGTCTATCAAGATAAGTTTGAATTTTTGTTATATCAGAGATTTAATTTCATTATAAGTTGGAGAATCAAAATTATTGTGAATGCTGAGTAATTAATGATCATGTATGTTCAAATGCTGACATGATGGCTAATACATGAAATTTACTTATTCTTTTCAGACGATTAATTATTATTTGCTGCAGTCAAGATATATAGAGGAAGAAATAGGAGTGTGTATACAGGATTATATAACCGTGACTAAGAGGGATTTTTCGGATTATTAGCACAGCTTGTGGATATTTTCTAGCAGTGTCGGAGGCTTTATTTTTTTGTAAATCAGTGTTTCATATATTTTTCGTATTTCACATTTGAATATGTTTAATGGATTGATATTTTTAGTTTTTTGCTCACTTATGTAATATGTTTTATAGATTGCATATACAACTGTTATAATTATTTGGTTTAATGATGCATATTGTGGATTAGCTATTTTATATCCGAAGATGTAGTATCTTAGATCAATTAAGTTTTTGTAGAAACCTTGTGATTTATAAAAATCATCGAGAAATTTATTCAATTCTTTTATACTGTCACATTCGATGAAATAATGTTTATAGTCCTCTATGATTAAGCATTTGTTACAAAGTGAATTACCGGTATTAACAAAGTTTGTAATGCTGAAATTGAAGTCGTCACGTTTGTCATAGAGTGAGGTGTTCATGTGACCATCATTGTCGTAGGACAACATTATGTCCAAATAGGATGCTGAATTATTTGTCTCTGCAGTTTCTTTGACTTCAAGCTCCGAAGGATAGATACTGATCAGGTAATCCGCGAATTTTGGATTATTGATGGACAACACATCGTCTATGTATCTGTAAGTGAAGTTAAAGTCAGAAGCTAAGTATCTTTTCCCCTCAGAGACCAAAGATTGAATGAATTCAGCTTCGTACGAGTAAAGGAAAATGTCGGCAAGGAGTGGGGCACAATTGGTCCCCATTGGAATTCCGACAATTTGCTGGAAGACCTTTCCTCCAAACACCACAATCAAACGACTGAAAGTCCTGCGAGTTGGCAAAATATTGAATAAAGCCTTTGTTTGTGAAATACGAATGCTCCCGGCGGAGTATAAACACCATTTTTCTGTTAAGTATGTGAAAGGTCAAGGTCAGGGTCACTGGGCAAATGTTGGTATCTATGGAAAAAATCTTGTGACAAGGAATACATATGTGAAATATAAAAGCCATATAATTTACCATTCAAAGTTTTTTGGCAAACAGATGGACAGGCAAAAAACTATATACCCCCGAATCTTTGATTCCGGGGTGCATAAAAAGTTTTTTTTCTTAATCTCTAAGCGATATTAGTCCCCTACCAGCATAAATCTAAGTCACAACTTTTAAAGTGTGTCTTACATGTACAAGTACATGCTTAAAAGCGCTTGAAATAAAATTTTATGTACCGGTATTCATTTTCATACTTTGATAAGCCAACGCAGCATTCATGAATGACATCACATTTGTCTGAATTGACATTACAATTAAAAGGCACTTGAAAATGAAATCTTACTCCATAAGGTTAAGACTAATAGAATCTATCATCAGGTGTGAGCATTGACAAGGAAATGCACTCCGAATGTCCAGAATTTACTTGTACAATGACAAGACTTGTCGAGTCAATTGGACAAAAGCAAATCCCAGACAAGAGGTATAGATTTAAGGAATCATTCTTATATTTTTTCGGTTGATCGAGGTATCAACACCAAAAATTTAGGGAAAACTGCATTGTGCGCATAACGCAAGATGCACAAGTTTTTCCTCAATTTTTTGTGTCGATACCTGGATCAACCAAAAACATATTACATTGATTACTTATCATTTCATTTTGTTGCTTTCCAACGTTTATTTATGGCTTTGAAACCGTGTTGCTAACGACGTTGCTAAGCACGTACTTCCGTTTTGTGTTGATACAGGTATCAACAAAATTTCTCGGCCAAACGGAATCGTCGTTTTTTAATAATAACAATAGAAATTAAATGATTTCCTTGTGACGTTATCAATGATTTCACCCAAATGATTGACGTTCAATAAGTTTTCTTTACTTTTCTGCCATCTTTTGATAAAGGTTGAAGCGACGCAGTGTGTCGATTATTTTTCTCCTTTCCGGTATGTGCAACCAGAAGTCTCTGGCGAGACTGTAGCTCTCCTGGTTGTTTTGTTTTATTCACTAATGGACAAGTAAATAAGATACATACACATAGGCTGCGTTTGATTTGAACAACACTAGAGTCAAGAGTGTTAGAGAAGCGCATGCGTACTCTGTGTAACTGACTGATTTTAATCGAATGACACGAGTTGTAATCGTGTCGTGTCCAATGTAAACAAAAGACCCCCTAACTTAGCTAAAGCCCCTGAAGTCACAAAATTCAATTTTTTCAATGAATATTATAAGAATTAAATTATCCCTTATATTTCGTTGTAAAAATGTAATTATTCAACACTATTTTATTTTTCTAATGTTTCAAATTCCATTGCTTGTCCTTGTCCGCCATCTTAACACTCGATTACTCCCGGTAAACTGGGGAGTATACTCGTATTACTCGTGTTCAACACTCGGGTCGTGACACTCGTCGTTCGGTTTAACAAGAGTCAAACACGTGTGACACGAGTCGTCTAATCGAACGCAGCCATAAATATCAATTTTCATTTTATTTCAACCAATGACCAAAGGGAGCAGGCGCTCTAACAAATTATAAGTAGCACAACAAAACAACATATCCATTGATAGACTGCAACTAGAATGTCACTCATATAATTCATAATATACGAGATATAGTATTTCAAAAAAGAATGCCACACCGATTTTCCAAGATCCTAGGGGCCAGGGGCTGCTATCTCAAATGAACTTTTAATGGCACAGTTAGACTACAGATCCATTATATTGCATGAAGTATTAACTCTCCATCATAAATAGCGTAAGAAGTGTTGAGAGCGCAATTATATACAAGATTACATAGACGTCTTAAGGGATGTACTGTCCCTTCCGCTGGGTTTAAACTTGTTTAGTGTTGTAGCCGCTTGTACCTTTTTTGTGCTATCGGTATCTTTTTTTCCCAAGCAACATGCATTCACCCTTTATTGGATGGATCCAACATTGTCTGAAAAGTGAACGTGGTTGTTTTCACCCCTTTTGTGCTTTAAAGATTACATAGAGTTAGATAGAAGAAAATGACCACACCCAATTTTCTAAGACCCTGGGGGTCAGGGGCTCAAACAAAATATAAAGTGCACAACTAGACCACAGACCCATCATTTTGCAAAAAGAATTAGGTCTCAATCATTTATAGTGTCAGAGGAGTTGCGAGCACAAAAATGCATAGCGTTATACAGGAGAAAATGAACACACCCATTTTCTAAGACTCTGGGGGACAGGGGCTCAAACAAAATATCAGGTTCACAACTAGACCACAGATCCATCATATTGCTAAAAGAATTAAGTCTCCATCATTTATAGTGTCAGAGGAGTTGCGAGCACAAGATTGCATAGAATTATATAGGACAAAATGACCACACCCATTTTCTAAGACCCTGGGGGTCAGAGGCTCAAACAAAATATCAAGTGCACAACTAGACCACAGACCCATCATTTTGCAAAAAGAATTAAGTCTCCTTCATTTATAGTGTCAGAGGAGTTGCGAGCGCAAGATTACATAGAATTATATAGGACAAAATGACCACACCCACTTTCAAAGACCATGGTGGTCAGAGGCTCAAACAAAATATCAGGTGCACAACTGGACCACAGACCCATCATATTGCAAAAAGAATTAAGTCTCCATCAATCCTAGTGTCAGTGGAGTTGCGAACACAAGATAACATTGAATTATATAGGACGAAATGACCACACCCATTTCCTAAGATCATGGGGGTCAGGGGCTCAAACTAAATATCAGGTGCAAAACTAGACCAAAGATCCATCATATTGCGAAAAGAATTAAGTCTCATTTAATTATAGTGTCAGAGGAGTTGCGAGAACAAGATTACATAGAATTATATAGGACAAAATGACCACACCCATTTTCTAAGACCCTGGGGGTCAGAGGCTCAAACAAAATATCAAGTGCACAACTAGACCACAGACCCATCATATTGCAAAAAGAATTAAGTCTCCATCATTTTGAGTGTCAGAGGAGTTGCGGGCACAAGATTACATTGAATTATATAGGACAAAATGACCACACCCACTTTCTAAGACCCTGGGGGTCAGAGGCTCAAACAAAATATCAGGTGCACAACTAGACCACCGGCCCATCATATTGCAAAAAGAATTAAGTCTCCATCATTTATAGTGTCAGAGGAATTGCGAGCACAAAATTTCATAGACTTATATACATGTAGGAGAAAATGACCACACCCATTTCCTAAGACCCTGAGGGTTAGGGGCTGAAACCAAATGTCAAGTGCACAACTAGACCACATACCAAGTAGAATGCAAAAAAGAATTAACTTTCTATCTCCTATGGTTTCAGAGGAGTTGAGAGCACAAGAATTGTTTACGGACGGACGGACGGACGCCGGACGAAGGGTGTTGACATAAGCTCGACTGGTCAGAGACCAGTAGAGCTAAAAACGTCAAAAATAGTACTTTTCCTATGCCTCATCAAGACTAAACGTCATAGTGGATGATAGATTTGCCATTTTGCTTTATACGAGTACAGTTCTGTAAATATGGGAGAAAAGAATAATATAATCTTACACCACCATGAGGGAGGGATGGCGATCTCTCAACCCGAGTGTATAAATTTTGCAAGTCCATGACGAGGCTTGCCGAGTCATGGACAAGCAAAATTTTCACATGAGGGTTGAGAATTAGCCATCCCTCCCTCGTGGTGGTGTTTGATTGTTTTTCTCCCACGTTATCGACTATCTAGAGTGTCTGTTATAATCACCAGTTTGCCTTGCTTCCATAACGTCGTTTTGGTAGCGATGACGTCAGAGGGTGAGATCGATGACGTCAGAGGGTGAGATCGATTTATCTCACCCCAGGGAAATTTGAGAGTTCTCAGTCTCAAGTGGGAGAATATATTTTCCCAGCGTTTCCATGAATACCCAAAAATCGAACTTCGATAAACAGATAAAGACATACAGTAAATAGACGATCTAGTCTTTCGAATTGTGGTTTTTTATAATCCTTTATACAACAGATAAGAAAATATTCAAATATTCTATCAGTTATTTTCAAGAACTTACTACAAATAAAGTTCGCCGTTCATCGTATGGCCTTCCGAGTGTCCTCTGATCTTAAGACGCAAGAACCATAGCGATTTATATTGACATCAACAGACTATTTTATATCTATCTTTTCATCAATGAAATATAAATCGACACGGTTATAATAACTATCATTAGGTCTAAACTCTGGTAATTCCCCCGGAAAAAAAACCGCATGGCCGGCATAGTGCACTACTTAAAAGTTTAATTCCTACGCGATACGAGAACTATACTCCGAATCTTCATTACAAATACAGTCAAACCTGTCTTAAAGTGACCCTCTTTTTAGCGACTTCCTGCTTTATGCGAACTTTTTTATTCCTCCCGAGCAATTTTCCTATCAAATAAACCTGTATATAGCGACAACCTGTCTAACCCGACAACGACCGTGATTTTTCTGTCCCGTACCCAATTCCGAACCTGTATTTTACGACTTTTAGTGTTGTAGAGGACCAAAACTACATAATATTTTACATTAAATCTCTTGATCAGTGTCTTTCATAATTAAATCTTCTGTGATAGATGAAATCTATGTGATTTTACATGTGCAATACGATTTATCAATAAATACACATTAAATTGATATATGCATTTTATGGTATTGCTCTTATACTACGAAAATTTTGTTGGTTAAAGTAAGATAAGCTTGAACCTGTATTCAGTGACCACCTGTCTTATGTGACCTATTTTCTGTCGGCCCTTGCAAAGTCACATAACACAGGTTTGACTGTACCTACCTACCTAGCTGTAAGACCTATCCATTAGTCTCATTAGCTCTATAGACCATTTTTTTCACACCAATAATTGCATTGGAATCATCATTTACAACTTGCACTCATTGTGTCGTTTAAAATGATTTGTCCAAATAATAGTGGTACTATTTCTTACTAGGTAAGACTACAGATTTTTGACCGTTGCACAGTTCGTACTGGCCCTAACTGGGGCATTCAGTTCCAATGAATAGTTGGCTTTGCCAACTCAAAAATGTTGTCGAAGTACCCAAAGCGGGGACGGTCTGGCTAGAGTACGCTGTAACGGGCAGTTGTCAATCAGTTCCCCGCAATATATGTAAAATAAATACAGTCAACAGTCCCAATAGAGGGCTGCCGGATGCCCAAACAGAGAGACGAAAAAGAAAAATAAAACAGTTGTACACAAACATAAAATTCTTTATATTCCATTGTTGCATAAGCAGGCATACATGCGAATTTGTTTCTTAAACCTTGTACAATGTATGTCTTTTCCTCCGTAAGATCATTTTGATTAGAATGAGATCAAGAAGAAGAATGTTTTCCGTAAGTTTATTTCTTTGAGATAAAGAAAACACAAGGACTAGTCTGCGGAAGCCACAGAAAACACAAGGACTAGTCAGCCACGGAAAACACAAGGACTAGCTAGTAGAAGCTACATAAAACACATGAAAACAAAATGCTTAAATATAGAGAGGATATTATTAAGCACAACAAGGGACACTAAAACGAAATAAAATAATTAATATGCACGATGCAATCAAAACGCTAAATACAATTCAAAGGTTATTACGATCAAGGTAGACATCATAACCATTGATAATGCATCAGAACCACCAAACGCCTATTATGCCGTGGATATGAACCTACTGTCACTAACCGGACACTCAGCATGGTACTTGACCACCGACAGCCTTGTACCAGCGAATTCTTAAAACTTACACTCTGACTGACTATGACGACGGGACTTATGGACCCTATCCAAACTTCTGTAGAGCAAACATGGCCCGACCACCTTTCGTCTCTGAATGTTGGTCGGAGTAATACATGCAAGAGCTCGCTACAACCGGCACATCACGGACTGTACTTCGTACGCCCCCTTGTTCATATCCATTTATATATTCATATGTGTTCCTTAGGCCCTTGCAGTTTGCTATCTCGTTTGTGTGTTCATCTTAAAGTGAGCATGTTACGTTCTTCACTGTCTCTGTGTAACTGGAAAAGGTAATAGGGTTATGCGCATGACCAAACCATTTGCCACTTACCTGGCAGATGACCGTCCTTAGTTGGAATCGGTTGGCTATTGGTCTCGTTGGTTTATATGTAGTTTTTTTTGTGTTTGATGTCTTATTTGATGTTTCTTGTCCCTTTTGCGTCTCTTGTTGTGTATGTTTTCACTTAAGTTGTTTTTGTGTTTTTCTGTGGATGCTGCAACTAAGTCGATTAATCTTAAATGTGATTTTCTGAAATACAATAACAGTGCACCGTATGCGCAGTTAAGCAAGTTATTCTCATCAGTGATGCTCGAGGCAACAAAAAAGGAAATTCAAATAAAATGAAATTTAAGCTTGGTCTATAATTTTTGCCAAAGAACCTGCTACATACAGAGCTATGCTATCAGGGACATATTCTTTATTTTCCCAAAATTTCTATTTAATTCTAAGAGAAATAATTTACAATAAAAATATTGATCTAAGGATCAATGATACATTTGTACCCCCGCACGACATATTTCACAGATAAGCAATGAAGCTACTGTAAGCATTACCGGCATATTTAACATATAAGCAATGAAGCTACTGAATGCGTTACGATATATAAAATTTCAAGGGGCATAACTCCATACAAAATTCAGCAACATGACTCGATTTGAACTTGATCTGTATTTCTGTAAGTCATATGTAAAATCATTATATAGTAAATGTTAATTTCAAGGAATGAATTGATTCTCTGTAACGGTTTCCTTTAAACGTCCAGTAACTGCAAAATATTGAATTTTGATATTTTGAAAGTTTCAAGAGGCATAACTTTGCACATAATTAGAAACATTACCCATATTCGAACTTGACCTGCATTTCTTGGAGTAAAAGCTATATTAAAGAAACGCTTTGATTATCTGTAACGGTTTCATTTAAGTGTCCGGAAACCGTAAAATATTGATTTTTTTCTAATTTCCATGGGATGTAACTCTGCACATAATTGAAGGGCATGACCAATATTCGGTTTCATACATGTCTTCTTCTAGCTGTCCTTAGCTCCGTGGCTATCCATATCCACCCTTAGTTGAGTCTTAGCTATCCGTAGGGAAGTTAGCAATCCGTATGGGAGTGGTAGCGATCCTTAGAGCTATTTTTATCATAAAAATGACCCCGGATTGCTACGGATGCGCTACGGGTTGCTACGACTCCCCTACGGATTGCTACGACTCCATTTGGATTGCTAAGACTCCACTACGACTCCCCTACGGCAATCCTTTCCGTAGCGGAGTCGTAAAAATTTTTTAACATGTTCAAAAATTGTCTTGGCTCTCTCGAATTGCTACGGATAGGTACGGATTGCATCGACTGGCCAAGATAAACATCAAAGAAGTACCCAACCATTATTCAGTCTCAAAGTCGAGAAGGCAAGACAAAATCGTGAGAATTCCCATCGAAACGGTTGCGAACCCCGGAATGAACAACATTCCGAAATGAGACCAGGTTCCCAGGGAGCGTCAGCGTCTCCTGATTCCATGCAACACCCGTCGCAACAGCCCCATGGAAACCTGTCGAATTCGGTTATTGTCTCGATGTGCATTTTGATGTACAGATCAGGTAAGTATGTCTTGTCTGGTGATGACGACAGCCATTCAAACACAATGTAGAATGACACTGATCATTCTGGAAAGGGGGATCTAATATGCTTTTATAATATCCCCGTAGCGACCGAAGAACTTCCGCAATGATGATTTCAGCCGTTGTGTGATATAAACCTGAACAAGCAGATTACTTGCAAGCCGTCTGGCTCTAATGATGAAATCTTCATATTTGGAACATGCCCTCGCATCAGCTGAGAAACAAAAACGCCATAAGAAGGAGAAGACGAAATGTTGCTACTCATGAAAGGGAAGTTAGTTATGTGGAAGCTGAAATCGTCACGCTTGTCATACAGTGAGGTGTTCAAATGGCCGTTTGCGTCGAATGATAGAAGTATATCCAAGTACGAAGCGGATAGGTTGCTTTCTGTTGTTTCCTTTATCTCTAGTTCATGAGGATAGATTTCATGTAGATGGTCCTTAAATTTCGGATTATTGATGGACAACACGTCATCTATGTATCTTAAGGTAAAATTGAACTGAGATGCGAGGTGCTTTCGCCCAGTCGAGAGCAAGGTCTGGATGAAGCTAAGTCAGATTCGTATAAATATCAAAATAAGTCCGCAAGCATTGGGGCGTAATTGGTACCCATGGGGATTCCGACTATCTGCTGGAATACGGTTCCTCCAAACACCACAAAAATGTTGTCATTCAAAACATCCAGCATCCTGATGATATCGTCTTCGGTATATTTTTTGTTTGAATCAGAGTGTTCCTTCACCAACAAGTATCCTCACACCCTATGACGAGGTATTTGTATTTCCTATTACCAAGGAAGGTGTTGCGAATAATATTGGCAAGTCTGTTTTGGAATTTTTGGTGTGGGATGGCAGTGTAGAGGTGGAGAAGTCGAAAGACTTTATGCAGGCTATATGATTGAAATTGGTGGCTTTTAAATTTTCCAAAAGTTCCTTGGAATTTTTTAGGATCCATGATTGAAGACCTTGCTTGATGCGAGTTAATATTTTCGCAAGCAAATGGAAAGAGGTTTTGTGGAGCACCTGGACGAACCGGCGATGAAGCGGTGCTTGTAAGAATTTTTGTGCATTTCGGGAATCCAGTAGGTATAAGGTAGTTCAAGATCAGTGTGTATGTTGGATTTCCAGGTGCTGAATGTAACCCAAGTTACTCTCTCAGGCATTTGAAATAGTATGCCTTGCAAACGAAAGTAAAATTGTTTGCCGCTTTGTCAACAGGAACGATGATATACTTTTCATGGAGGTCAGAAAGTTCTTTGGCAACAACAGGGTCATGAAAAATTGACTCGTGTCTGTTGTTAATTGAATGCCGAAGACTCATGCCGACTCGAGCTACGAATTGCTACGAAATGCGAAATTTACTTCAATCCGCAGCTATCCGTGGCCCGAATCGTGAATTTGTGAAGGGGGCATAAGATGATTTCTTTTAAAAAGACCTCAATCATTGATGTGGTCTTTGAAACATTTACGGGAAACAAAGGAAATCTGCCCCCCAAAACTGAAATTTCTTTAATCAAGTTTATGAAATACTTTAAAAGATAAAACCCCTTTCAAATCTGAAGAATTTTTTTCATAAAATTGCTCTAATAGAGAGATCGATATTTGAGTATAAATGTGCTTATTTTGTATAGAAATTTATAAAAGTTGGAAAAGTTGTCATAAAATATTGTTCCCTCTCCTCTTGGAACTAAACACCACTTCCACCTAAGATGTATTTTCATAATACACATTTTCCGTAAAAGCGGCGTTGTGTTTCATAGGAGGAACAATAGTCAATTTACGAAAATGCGACTGGGCGGGTAGGGGTGATGGAAAAAATTAAAATTAAGAGAGAATTAGTAATTGGCATTTGATTCGTTTTCGGCAAATAGTTAATTTCTTTATAAATAGTTTCGAATTAATCAATTTTCAAAAAAAAATTTTTGTTGTTGTTTACCTTTATCACTAACAAACTCCTTTATTCTAATTTTGGCATTGATAATTCAATGACCCCTTGCAATAGAAGTTAACAATTAGCGTTGACGACTGAAGTTCCAGTCAATCTTGGAAAAATGCTCAAAACTTCCTCAAAACTTCCTCGGTAACATTCATAAAGGATTTAGAAAATGTAATTGTGGTAAATATAAAAGAAATGTGAGTTTATATACTGAAAAAAAAGCTTATTCAAACTATACAATTGTGCGTTCTTCGAGACACTTGGATAACCGGAAAAGTAGAAGAATTGCACTCACGTAATCCGGGTAACCACACCATTGGCTACTTGCGTAGCAAAAGGGCCGTCCTAAGTCGGCACCGGTTGTGCATTGTTTTCTTTGGTTTATGTGTAGTCTTTTGTGTTTGATGTTTCTATGTCGTATGTCTCTTTTCCGTATCTTACTGTGCTCTTTGTGTTTCGCATAAGGTGTTTTTGTGTTTTGCTGTTGGTACTGCAACGGGGTCTGGTTGGAGATTTCCTAGCTTCTTTTATCATCCAGAGTTTGATTTTGTCATTGAAACTTGAAATCATCAGTTACACTAGTCACTAAATTTATGATACTTTGAATATTGAAGATATAAATGTTACGTACAAACTTTGCACTTTGGATCTGAGACCGACCATTCTCCTGAAGAAAGGCATATCATGTGTCCAGTGATATCTGAGTCAGAAGACTTGAAGTAGTTCTCATTGCATGTCAGACTACACAGACTTCCAGGGGTAGTTTTACATGGCGATGAGACAGTCGTAAATTCAGGATTTGGAAGTAAAGATGGACATTCTTCTACAAGTAATTAGATCATGACGAATCTTACATACAAATAATGTCAATGAGTTAAAGAAGATCCTGACGATAATCTCAAATTAACAGCACTCACAATTCTATTTAATTCTGATAACTTTTATTAGTATCTTCCTTATAAGCAATGAAACAAGAAGTATTTCAAGGTATCATCAGTGAATGAAATGACAAATATGGATAATGTCCATATCCCTGTATACAGCACAAAATCGATAATCAAGAAAATCAGAAACCGAAGGCATACAAAGTCAAACACAATGTCGGAAATCCAAAACCGAATCAGAATTAAAAAAAAACCCACAATAAATAGGCGTACATATTCATGAAAAATATAAAACAAGTTCATGTTAAGTATCTGATCCCAAACAATAAAAACTGCGATGATAGGTATCTGATCCCAAATAGTAAAACAGCTGGACGATATAAGAAAAAGCAGATAAACCAGACCATAGAAACATGACAGACAAATCTATCTATCGGAGTTCAATTTAAGATCGATATTAGTTGAAGGTGGCGCTACTAAATGTATGCACTATATTATTAATAGAAATGACGTCGCATTGTGACAATGGGATCAGAAATTAGAATAAGAAAACTGCCAAATTATTCTCACTGTGTATTCAATCAAGAGAGTGAAGTCCGTTTGAAATAATACTACAGGGCAATGCACTCAATAACATCTAGTGTAAAATCGAATTGAAGCTGTAAGTGGCGTTATCTTTAAGATACTTTAAATGATTACATTAAGACGTACACCATTATTTGATAATACAGTATTTGTGATTTCAAAGCATGAGACTGCCTTTTTTAAAACTTTTGTAGACACATGCTATTTCAAAATACAAAAGCAGTGAACATGGAAGACTACCACACAAACAAACAGTAAAAAAGATAACACTCCAACACGAAATGATTAAATGAATTGAACCACTCTATAGAGGACCAAAGTTAATCCCAAATGGAGATGAGATCAGGTGCATCGGGAGAGTAATTGATCTCCTAAGTGCTTGCAACAAAAGCGACTGCCGTGCAGAGATCCGTTGAACGTGTGAAATCCAGGGCATAATGTCCCACCCATCCTGAAACGTCTTTCATTGTTTAGTGTGAGGATCACTGAAGAGGGTTAAGTACCCGAAGCGTGCATTTCTGGTCTATGTTACAAACATTTATCAGTTCTTAACAGCAATTCTCTGTTAGAACCAAAGAATTTCAAGACGTTGGCACGGCATGTCATGGATTTTTGAGATTTTTGGTATGGAAGTTTAATATGAAGCACTAGTATGTAAATCAACCCCAGTTTTTTTTCAAAAAGGTTGCCGTTGCCATGGTAACCGTGTCTGAAGTTTCAAAAATAGGGAAAATCTATAGGACGAGGCATATTTGTAGGCTTCGTTACCATGGAAACAGGTACTTTTTTAATCTGAAATTGCTTTGATTATTTTCTAACAATCCATATTATTATGCATATTTGTAAAGTTTTTTACATTCATCTCGGATGCCTTTTGCATACATGATGAAAAATTGGGCCAAAAAAGGGTATCAAAAGGCTCTGTTTTGGGCACTTAAAGACCCTTTTTTGCATGTTTTTACTGTTTTACAAGGTTGAAAATTTCATAAAAGCACCAATTTTTGAAGTCCAAATTCTAATTATCTAATTAGTATCATCTTTGAGCTATACATTAATATGAAAAATCAATTGGGCTAATTTGTCCTTTTATATGCAAAGCAGCATCAAATTTAGTTGCTATGGCAACAATCGGCTGAGAGGTTTCAATGCGATAGATTTAAACACAACTTCTATCAAACTATCTACACATGATATTGCGACGGGTGTTGCATGCAAGCAGGAGATGCTTACTCTTCCTGGGCACCTGGTCTCACTCCCGTGTCGGGAGTTCGCTTCTTTTCATGTGGTGGAGGTTTTTGTTTGTTTGCTTTGGTTCCTGTTTTGTCCTGATTTTGTATGCCTTCGGTTTCTGGTTTTTGAATTATCGATTTTGTGCTGTGTGCGGGGATATGGTCATTGTCCATATTTGTCATTGGATTAGAAGTTCATGTATACATTTATCAGAGGGGTTTAAATATAAAAATGACCTTGAAATTATTTCAAGGTCACCCACTGAATTTCCAAGGTCATTTAACTTGAAGTGACCAGATTTGACGAAAAATCCTGATTTTTCATGAAATGAAGGAGCCAATATTTTAGAAACCTTGAAAAATTGAAGTTAACAGTTATTTGCCATAAAATGATAAACGTATCACTAATTTTTTAGAACTATTGATAACGTTTCTTCACATCTTCGAATATCTAAATTCTTGGTGAGTATTTTGATAAAAAAGGGACGAAATCTGTATTTTCTTGTTTTTGGACAAAAAAAGATATTCCCATTAAATTTCTCCAGTTCAATAAATTCTAAGATTTTTCTTTCTTATATTCATTTGCTTTCATAAAGAATATGACCTATGAAAATATTCGAATAAAAAATAATTAAAATCGGTAACAAATAAAAAATCAATATTTTATGCAAAATTTGAGTCTCAAAGTATAAATGACCTTGAATATCAAGCCAATGACCTTGAACATTTTAATTCATCTTATGTAAAAGATTTAAGTCATATTTATAAATGCATACATTTTGACAATCTTATGTAACTCTAAAGAGGAATAAAATCAATTTCAACGATATATGAAACAAGCAAAAAGGTATTATGTTGCCATGGCAACGGTCTTTGGCGACAGAATTTAGGTAAAACTATTAAAATACCCACTCCAATTTTTCGATCATTTTATTTGTCAATAAACATATATTTCCTTTGATGAAAATCATTGGTCTCCTATTGGTGCCTTTTGTGATATTTAAGATTGAAAATTGTCAAAAACACACTAAATTGGCCCTTATTTTCACCTCTATTTTTCTCTTCATTTTGACTTATTTTGACTTAATACAATAAGCTTCCTGTAATAAATATCACATAACTAAGTGTACTAAGTAAGAATGGAAGTAAGGAAGAATAGATTATATAAAGATGAACAAGCTGTTACAGCGGTATCCATGGCAACGAAATATCTGGAGATGGCTTATTTCATGGTCCCAACAGAGCTATTAATAGAATGACCTCGTTACCATGGCAACCAGAGGTCACATTGGCCAAAAAGTGTCGTTTTCATGGTTAGTACTTAATATATACCCATTTTACCGAAAATCATTAAAATCCATGACATGCAGTGCCGATCGATTTTGGTCCTTACAGAGAATTGCTATTTAAAAATGCTATTTAATTTGAAGACATTTGACATCAAGTGTCTTCTATGGTTGTAACCTATACTATCTCCACTATGGAACTATTTTTAAAAAATGCTGTAAACGACTATAGATGGGCCAGGTATATTGTAAGCAGCTTTGTATTTTTAATATACATTTAGTACTTACTCTGATTAAGATTTGAGCAAACTGCGAAATCTCGATTTATGACACATTCCTCACTTTCAGCACAACTTATTGTAGAACACTGGTCATTCTAAATAAAATGAAACATAACATAACTGAGAATCGGAGAGGAACACAGGGAAAAGGTGTTACTCAAATTAAACAGTTTGAATTGACTCCCTTTTAAAGCAGATTTTATATAGAATTGGATATATAAAATCTATTTTTTTCAAAAATTATCATGTCTTTCTCGATTCAAAGTTCTTAATTGCTATTCAGGCACAGATTCAAAAGTCACAAAGAATTTTCAAAAGAGCATTCTTTGATTTGTATACTAATCAAATACTGTTGCTACAGCATCTTTGAATGGATAACAACAAATTTAAAAACATTGTTTTCTCCCCATTTTTGTGTCCTATGATTATGTCATAGTATACCTGTATATAAGATTCATTTATCGTTATCTCTTGATCTTCAGACCATTTCAAGGTCATCCGTCCAGAGTTCCAGGACATTTCTAAATTCAGACTCAAATTTAAAAACTGGGTTTCTGATTATTTTGAATTGATCCTTTAAAATTGACTTCGGTCGTCAACGCTTTTTATTGCGAGGGATTGTTGAATTATCAATGTCCAAGAGTAAAAAAAACGAGTTTGTTAGTCAAAAAGTAAACAACAACCAATATTTTTTAGAAAACTGTTTAATTCGAAACTATTAGATAAAAAGTTAATTATTTGCCGAAAGCAAATCAAATGCCAATTACTAATTCTCTGTTAATTTCAAATCTTTCCTTCACCCTTACTTGCCCAATCGCACTATTGCCCCCCCCCCCCCCCTTGAAACACAGTTAACTCCGGGGGACAATATTTATGACAACTTTTCCGATTTTCATTGATTTCTATTCAAAATAAGCATTAATAGTAGTGTAAGGCTCCTGGATAGATGGGTAGTATTTTTAGAACAGGGGAATTCCGGGATTTGTGTGTAGGAAAGGGGGAATTCCGAGGGGAATTCCATATTTATTTATAGAATGGGGAAGTCCATGGTAAAATCCTAGGGAATTTCCAATTCTATATTTAGGTGTTTGGAAAATCCCAGACCTATATTTTAAGTGTTGTTCTAGAAAATCATCTATTCGTGGAAGGAATAATTTCCCCCTACAACTAGATGAAAAAGAATTAATAAAGACAAATTGAAAGTTTATACAACTTTTATTCAACATTGTACATAATTCAGAAAAAGTCTATGCACTGTACTGTGGTCTCACATTCTGACTCGCCATAGGTGAGCGTCCTCTGTTTGCTCCATAGATGGGTCGTCCTCTGTTTGCTCCATAGATGGGTCTGGGATAATTTGGCCTGTAGTTGTTAGGTCCCGGATACGTGTTGTATTCCTGTTGTACAGGACAGTCTTTGGCCCAGTGTCCCGTGCCTTGGCACTTGTAGCAAATGTCGTTCTGCTTCTTGGGCGGCTGAGGACATTCGGTAGCAAAATGTCCCTCTTCATTGCAATTGTAACATACGTATCTGGCTTTCTTCCTTTGGGGTTCATCTCCTTCTTCTGCATTTTTCTTGTTATCCATCAATGTTAGGATGTCGGCTTGCATCTTGGAAATGGATGTCTGTACATCTTCCATCATGGCAGTCATGCGCTGACAATTGCTATGGATGTCGTCCATTTTGTTGTCTGCAGGCTGCTGCTGTACATTGCCGTTTGGCCATTGAAATTCAAAGTTGGTTAAATCAATATCAGAAACTTGTTGAGATGCCATCTTAGTTGTGTCTCCTATGAAGCACATAGCATGAATGACTGGCTTTGAAAATGTGTGTGAAATATATACTCAAATCATTGTTCTAGAGTGTTCTATCTAATTTGCATATGTCCTAGCTCTAAGTGCACTTGAACAACCTTTCACAGCACGTGTTACTTTGACTTTCAAACAACCTTTCGTGTCAACGGCACGCGCTGGCATCTTACCAGTGAGAACTTTCTAGAACATATGCCTTTCAAACGACCTTTCGTGTCAACGGCACGCGCTGGCTACTTGCCAGTAAGAACTGTGTAGAAGTGTCAAAAACATATGACGTCATTTTATCCTGCACCTGCAGCTTTGACTTTGAAACGACCTTTCGTGTCAACAGCACGTGCTACTTTGACTTTCAAACAACCTTTCGTGTCAACGGCACGCGCTGGCTGCTTGCCAGTAAGAACTTTCTAGAAGTGTCAAGAACATATGACGTCATTAATGTTGGGCGCGCTACAGAAAAGTCGGTCAGTACAATAATGTCAGTCACCTGGAATTCTGTAGAAAAAATGGTTAGTACAATAAGGTCAGGCACTTACCAAGAATATTTTAGGTAATATATAACTGACACGTGTCCTTCCCGTTCAAGGTCAGAGTCAAGGTCATGGATGTAAAACTCAAGGTCATACTCAAGGTCAAATGACACGTGATCACGTGATCAGTCACGTGACCGAATGTTCTAGAATTCCCCATGTATATATAAACCCCAATTTTCACAGAGCCAACATCATTTTGTCCTTGACAAGAGACCAAGATGGCTGCTGACAAGAAAACTGTTGCTGACATTAGAGAAAAGACCCGGGAAGATGTTGAATCTACCCAGAGGGAAAAAAGAGAAGAAGAAACCAACAAACAGCGTGACTTTGACGCTAAAGATGTACGGGATTACTACGACATCAATGTTAATAAGGCCTACCAGTCCCGCAAGTTTAGGACCATGGGAAAGAAGTACACCGTCCAGTTTAAAGATATGAGTAGAGACATTTCTCCTACCCAGTTTCCCAACGTACTGCCCAAGATCATGAACACTTTGGTTGACGACCTAAAAGACGAAAACGGGATCAAGGATGCAGATTACGTACGGGCCATCGTACACCATCCTCCGTTGAAGTCTGAAATCTGGATCCCGTTCTCCCAAAGTACCGAGATGTCTATTGCGACTTTTGCGACGTGGGATACTATCACGTGGATAACCATAGGAGTGTCTGCCCCGTCAGATGTTACTGGTGCCTGTCCTCACCCCCTTGCCCCTGGGAAGACGCCAATGTCGAATGTAATAGTTGTGGTGGAAATTTCCATAGCTTGAGATGTTATTGGAACCATTTCAAACCTAACAAGGCCGGTAATAGCGTATGCGACCTGATGACTAGATGCGAGGAATGCGGTAGCTGGATCACTAAACGCCTGAAACCTGTCCACAAATGTGCCGATAAAGACCACTATTGTAGCATCTGTAAGGAGCAGGTGGAAGAGGGACACTTGTGCTACGTGCAGACGGTACCCATCCCGAAAAAGAAAAAGAAGAAGAGCGACCTATACATCTTTTACGATTTCGAGTGCACCCAGGAAACCGGAGAGCATATCCCTAACTTTTGCGTGGTACACCGGGCCTGTGAAGCTTGCATTAACCTTCCTATCGAAGATTACTGTCAGACATGTTCCAACCTACCGGGAGGCGGACGCGAAGTCATTTTTAAGGGAGAGACCACCCTGGACCAATTTATGGTTTGGTTGTTCAACACCTGTACCAATGACGGTAAACACAAGAAAATGTGTCATGAGGGAGCCACAGCCATCGCCCATAACATGAAGGGATACGACGGCCAGTTCATACTCCACTTTTTGGTCAACCGTGCCTGCATTAAACCAGATGTAAGTTTTAATTTTTTAAATTTTTCTAAAAATATATATATTTTTTTTTTTACAAAAGAATAAGATTACTCAAAAACTTTATTTATTTTTAAACAGGTACTGATGAATGGCGCCAAGATTATGACGATGTCTGCGCACGGTGTGAGGTTTGTGGACTCGTACAATTTCTTACCCGATGCCTTGAGCCGTCTACCATCTGCTTTCGGACTGACCGAGTTGAAGAAGGGTTACTTCCCTCACCTCTTCAACACTACAGCCAACCAGAACTATGTGGGACTGTATCCACCTATCGAGACTTACATACCCGACGGGATGAGAGGTAAAGCCCGAGAGGAGTTCCTGGCCTGGTACCAAAACAAAGTCCAGAGGAGAGAGGAGTTCAACTTTGCCAAAGAGATGGAGGAGTATTGTCGGTCTGACGTAGACATCTTGAGACGTTGCTGCGGTAAATTCAGAGGCACCCTCTTGTCCCTCGTCAAAGTGGATCCGTTCGTGGAATGCATTACCTTTGCCAGTACAGCCAATCTAGCTTTCCGCCGCAACTTCATGCCTAGGGAAACTGTTGCCATCTTACCCCCGGAAGGATACTCACCCGAACGAAAGTACTCCATCAAAGCCTTGAGATGGTTGCGATGGATTGCTCACGAGACTAACCAGGACATCCGGCATGCCAGGAACGGTGGAGAGATGAAGATAGCTCACCTGTCCATCGACGGCTACAACATGAACATGCAGACCGTCTACGAGTTCTACGGTTGCTTCTGGCACGGGTGTCCCGAATGCTACCCCAACATGAAATTGGAAGAACATCCGGTCAGACACGACTGCACCTTTCAGCAACTGTATCAAGCCACCCAGGACCGTCAGAACTTTTTGAACGAGTTGGGCTTTAGAGTAGAACACATTTGGGAACACGATTACGATCGCCGATGTAAGGAGGATCCGGAATTCGGAGCGTTCGCCAAGAAAATGGCCGAGGAAATCGTGGACCCCTTACAACCCAGAGATGCTTTATTTGGCGGTAGAACTAATGCCACTAGGCTCTACTGTGACGAAGGAGACATGCGTTACATCGATGTCTGTTCCCTCTACCCCTCTGTTCTAAAACATGGGACTTTCCCTATCGGACATCCGGTTCTGATTACCGAGAACTTTGACGATATCAGAGATTACACGGGCCTAGTCAAATGCCGCATCATTCCGCCACGCAAATTGTACCATCCCGTATTACCTTACCGTTACGGAGGTAAACTACTGTTCCCCCTCTGCCGCACCTGCGTGGAGATGAAAGAAGAGATCGGCCCCAACTACCGATGCACTCACAACGCCCAAGCACGAGCCTTGACCGGAACTTGGGTGATCGAGGAAGTAAAGATGGCTTTGGAAATGGGATATGTTATGGACTGTGTCCACGAAGTGTGGAATTTCCCTCAGACCTCCAGGACCCTGTTCAAAGACTATATTGACACGTTCCTCAAAATCAAACAGGAAGCTAGCGGATTTCCTCCCGAATGTGACACCGTGGAAAAGAAAGCCGAATTCATCAAAGAAGTGTTTCGGAGAGAAGGGATCAGACTCGGAGATGTCAACAAAAACCCCGTCCTACGTACCATAGCCAAGATGTTTTTAAACTGTCTATGGGGAAAATTCGGACAACGCCAACAACTGACTCAGAACAGGTGAGGTTTTATTTCAAATCTAAAATCATATTTTTGTGTATTATCTTTTATTCAAACGATATTTGATTAATACTAATTTATACATTTACAGGTACTTGTCGGATCGTGGAGAACTATTGGAACTGATGCAGGACGATACCAAGAAGGTGATGCATTTAGAACTGATTCAGAACCAGGAGAACGACGAACTGGACCTCATCTTAGCCAACTTTTCCGAGAACGACGACTTTGTACCGCCTTGTAACTTCGGCAACGTAGTGATCGCCTGCTACACTACAGCTTTGGCCCGCTTGAAATTGTACGATGCCTTGCGCCGATTGGACGACAGAGTCCTGTACTTTGATACCGACAGCATCATCTACGTACACGACGATCACAAATGGAGTCCCCCCATCTTAGATAGTTTGGGATGTTGGACCGATGAATTAGGCGGGAAAAAGATCACGACCTTCGTGTCGGGCGGACCCAAGAATTACGCTTACCAATTGAACGACGGTAGTACCGTGTGCAAAGTCAAGGGCATGACCTTGGATTACAAGACCAGTCAAATCATCAATTTCGAAACAATGAAAAACATGGTACTGAATCAAACAGATGTGGACAAGGTCACGGTCACTTACCCATCCAAGATTGTACGCGGGAAAGATCACAAGTTATTTTCCAAGGACATGACCAAGGACTATCGTATCGTGTATGACAAACGTCAGATTCTGGAAAACCTGAATACTTTACCTTACGGATTCTAAAAGGTCAAGGACGTTTAAACATTTTGTATATATAAAGACTTGATTCTTTTCACAACTCATTCAGAATGTTGCTGGCTGTCTTACTGTACATATACTATTGGTTCCAAGGAAGAAGAAGGTACCATAGAGACTTTGATGATTTTTTCGAACGTCTGAGACGAGCCATACGTCGTAACAACAGACACAGATTGATTGAAGCAGCCTGATGTTTTTGACTTTGCTAATTTTGATTGGATACTTTTGTACGGCGGACTGTCCTTACATAGATTGGGATTGGGACGAACACTTTATTTTGAGAACATTTAAAGACGGATCACCATGTATCCTGGTCACCAAAAAGACGCCCAAAGTAGCCATGACGCTGTACTGCCCTCCTACCCACTGATCGAATACTTGTCGTTTTCACTGCATCACATCATTACCTGTATCATAGGCATGAACTTACGGATGTCGGGACTGAGACACAAGTGTCCGGGATGTAAAGACAGACAGTGTTTTTGGAGATTTTGTGGAGCTTACAACGCCATGTTTGAAGGCGGTAAAGATGGAACTTTCATGCAAGACTTTATATTTTTCTTACGTCTCATGTTTAATGATCCACAAGTGTTTGATGATGACATACCTATGATGTATACATTAGTTCTGGCTTACATTCATTCTCTTGAACCTACGTTTGAAGAAAACTTTGTTTGTTCTTTATAAATAAAATGTTCTTTGCATTCTCTTGTCATTCTTTCAACATGAGTACTCACGTACAGACGTTAGACGATTTGAGTGCTTTCGTGTTTAAACACGAGTTTACCATGGTGGTCGCCGGACCCAGTCGTTCCGGTAAAACCGAATTTGTCAAACAATTGGTTCGATACAAGGACGAGGTCATTCATCCTCCTCCTCAAAAAGTAGTTTGGTGTTATCGGGAATGGCAAAAAGCTTACGAGAGTATGCAAGGTCAAGTCAAATTTGTCAAGGACATTCCACCAGAAGACGAAATCTTGGTGTCAGACCTCAACACCAGACACTTGTTGGTCTTTGACGACATGATGGGTGGTCATAGCGGTGAATACATTGTAGATTGGTTTACACGCAAAGCACATCATCGTAATACCAGTGTCGTATACATTACACAAAACGTCTTTGACCGCAGTACCCATCACCGCACCATCAGTCTCAATACACATTACATGGTCTTGTTTAAAAATCCCCGAGATAAATCACAAGTTGAAGTGTTGTCCAGACAATTAAAACTTCCCTGTTTGAATTATGCGTACCAGGATGCTACCAGTAAACCCCACGGGTACTTGGTGGTAGACATGACACCCACTACTCCCGATACTTTAAGGTTGAGAACAGACGTGTTCCACCACCCCCTGGCAGGAGGGATCGTGGTGTACAGTCCTAAAAACATATAAAAATGAGTGTGGTACCTATTCTGACGTCAGTATCACACTGGTAGAGACTGCGATCGCATCAAAGAAAAATGGCGTTACCTTCGGCCTCTAGTGAACTGGTGAAAAGAAAACTACGGAACGAAAAAGATGATAACAAACGTCAAGACTTGGTGGATTTGGGACGTCAAGCCTTGTTGAAATGGTTCAGTATGGGTGCCCGTAATATGATCAACGGGAGTTTACCCTTGACCAAACCTACCCAAAACTACGTCAAGAGAAATTTCGAGCTCTTGAAAACCTTAGCGGATCGACACTCGTCGGCAGACGAAAAACGTCAAATCATCCTGAGACGAGGAGGTGCCGGGTTTTTAGGTGGCATCATCATCCGTACCATGCTACAATGGCCACAACGTGAACCTAATCGTCGGAAATATTATACGATACGTTCCAAAAAGAGTGGAGGATACAAAACCGGTTCCCCTCAAAAATCTTCTAGAAGGAGGAGGGCACCTAAGAAGGCAGCACCCAAGAAAAAGAAGACAGCAGCACCCAAGGCAGCAGCAGCAGCAGCAGCACCCAAGGCAGCACCCCAGAAAAAGAAGAAATCACCCCAGAGGAAGAAGAAGAAGACCCCACAAAGACTCATAGCTACACCTGTTGGATATGCCAGTGCCGACGAGTTTCAAAGAACGGGAAGAGCTACCTTTCATCCTTTGACGTCCACCCCTTTAAGTGCACCGGCCACGACGGCTTTGCAAGCATTAGACCGTCAAATAGGTCTCCCTCCCCATTTACAAGCCATGCTGCCCCTATCCCCGCAACCGGGTCCCTCTACCCAACGCCTATCCCCGCAGCCGGGTCCCTCTCGCCAACGCCTATCCCCGCAGCCGGGTACCTTTTTTCATTCCCGCCAACACATACGCTTATCCCCACAGTCGGGTCCCACCCAACACATACGGTATGCCCCCGGAAGAAAAAACGTCAAGTTTACGGCGCGCAAGAAATTGGGAGATGGAGGGGGACCTTGGAAAATGGTCAAACGTGTATAAAAGGCAGCGAGGTGGAATGAATAGGTCATAGTGTACTCAGACATAGATGGAGTAACATGGGCAAGAGTGGATTAAAACCGCATGCGGATATCCTAAGACTGTTGGCTAACAAAGGATATTCCACCAAGTTCAAACAACGTGTGTTACAAGAAGCACCTAACGCTACCATTAGTAAATTGTGCGAGTGCATTTACAACACTTTAAAAGGGGTGGTACCATTAAGCAAGTGTCAGAAACGCAAGTTGGCACCTAGCAAGCACGTGTTAAGGCAACTGGTGCAACCGGGATTGTCCGTGCAACAACGCCGCAGAACACTGGTCCGTCAAACCGGTAAAGGATTACCTATTTTACCCTTGATATCCATGATCGCACCTTTATTACTGAAAGGAATCTAAGATGGCCCGCAAGATGGTATTGGTACCTCAAAGCTTTTTGGAAGAGATGCAGCAGAGTCGGGAAAAAGATATTTTATCTTTACCCCATCCTTTACCTTATCCCCCCGAAGTAACGGCAGCCGTCAAAGCGGGTCAAACATTAGACACGTTGAATCAACGAGGAGACTTGACTCCGGCTCAACAGGCTGCTTTGTATGGACAAGAACTGCATCGGTACCGGACCTATATACATAAAACCAAAACGAAACCAGCACCTACTGCACCTACTAGTACAGCAGCAGCAGCTTCCAATGACGTCGCCGTGGAACCTCCGGCCGAAGAATTGATCGATCAGATCGTGTCCAGTGCCCCTAAACCCATGCGTGGAAAAGCCAAGATGATGCTACAACACATGCAACGTCATCCTCAAATATTATCGTGGGATCCCGAAGGACGGGTCAAGTACCGGGGTAGAGTGATTCCCAATGCCAACATCATCGATTTGGTCAGTGATTCCGTGCGTTCCACGGAACGGAAAGGATACCGTCCTCAAGGCATCGAACTCTTTAGTCGAGGATTGAGTGAAATGAATATGCCCAGAGATTACGTCAGAAATGCCAAATTCATCAAACATTTTAAAGTGGCACCCTCCCCCAAACCGTCCACTAGCCAACCGGCCGCTTCATCGACACCTACTTTACCCACGCTGGCAGCGGCGGCCCGCAAAGATTCGGATGACGAGGATGAAGACGAGAGTGGATTTGTCGACGCTTCTACCATTTTAGCCACACCTCCACGTATAAAAACACCGGGCATCGGGAAGAAAAGTCAGTCGGACTTGGAGAAAAGTTGGTTGAGACTCCCCACCGGCTTTTCCTCACCTCAAAAATGGTTGTTCGGAAAAAAATAGATTTACCTTCTGTCTTACACCGTTTGTATTACGATCCCGAGAGTCCCGTGGCTTTTGCCGGCATACAGGCTTTGTACAGAGAGGCCAAACGTATTTATCCTAAAGTGGTGCGCAAACAAGAGGTGGTGGATTGGATACAAGAACAATCGACGTATACGTTACACAAACCCATCAAACGTAAATTCAGACGTAGTCGTACCATCGTGTCTACCATGGACGAACAGTGGCAAGGGGATTTAGCCGATGTCTCTAGCATGAAAGACTGGAACGATAAGAACACCTTTTTACTCTGCGTCATCGACGTCTTTTCCAAGTATGCCTGGGTGGAACCTTTGAAAAACAAAACGTCAAAAGAAATGATCCGAGGGTTTGGTGCCATCTTGAAAAGAGCTAAAGGACGGAAACCTAGACGTTTCCAAACGGATAAAGGCAAAGAATTTCTCAACAAGGAATTTCAAAAGATGTTGAAAGAAGAAGACATTCATTTTTTCACTACCCATAACACGGAAACCAAAGCCAGTATCGTAGAACGGTTTCAAAGGACCTTGAAAGGACGGATGTGGAAATATTTTACCCACAAGAAAACTAGGAGATACGTGGAGGTCTTGCCCCGTTTGGTTAAAGGCTACAACAGTAGCAAGCATTCCACCATCGGGAGAGCCCCTCGGGACGTGACGCACCAAAACGTCTTGGACGTCTGGTTGTATGCCTATGCCCCTCAAAGAGTCCAGAAGAAGCAGAAACCTATATATAAGGCGGGTGATCGCGTCAGAATCAGTAAAGCCAAACACACTTTCGAGAAAGGATATCTCCCCAATTGGACGACGGAACTGTTTACCATTAAACGTCGAGTGGTGGGACGCGTACCTTACGCTTACGTGGTTCAGGACGATCACGGTGAAGAATTGGAAGGTACTTTTTACGAATCGGAATTACAGAAAGTGATCAAGAGAGACGACGTGTACGAAGTGGAAGACATTTTGAAAACCCGGAAACGGAAAGTGGGCAAGAAAACGATAGAGGAAGTGTTAGTCCGGTGGAAAGGATATCCTCCTAGTTTTGATTCATGGATCCCCCAGAAGGACATGATACGGTAGACGTGGGATTGGGGAGTAGAGAACCCTCTACCACCTCCGTACGTTGGAAATGGTGTGGTGAAGCTCTACCCAAAGGACAGATCGTCTTCTTTGCTCAAATGATTCTGGCCATGACGGTCATTATAGCCAGCATCGCTTGCTTAGCCCTGGACAAAGACAACAAAGAATTTTGGATGGTCATGTTGAGTGGTTGCATGGGTTATATAATGCCCAGTCCCACCTTAAAGATGTCAGAATCTAAACTACCTGGAAGAAGGACACACCAATAAGGATCATCATCATGAGTGACTTTTACGTCACTTTACCCAGCGATGGATCGATGCGAGATTTCCCGGAAAATACCATTTCAACGTTTCGAACACGATTACCTCAAACTATGAAATTAGAGGAAAGAGACTGGGAAGTGGCCCTTTCGGAAGTAGTGTATCCTACCGTTCTGAATAATGTGGATGACGGCTGTAATTACTTTGAAATTGTGGTACCTTATTACTATCAAGCTGTTGGGAGTTTTAATTTGCACGCTTCGGATACCAATCGATACCTGATTACTATGAATAGTAGAACACCCCACACATTGAGTGAGATTCCAGGACTAGCACGACCTATCAATGATGAAGGTGTAGTTCAAAACCCTAGGGCCAATATCTTCAGGATAGCGATTAAACATGGTTTTTATCGATCAGCTCGGGAACTGGTGGATGAAATCAATTACGCCTTGGAACATGCCATTGATCCGGTGATGAAAGGCTCTGATGCCAATCCCCCCAACCCTAACAAGATTCGATTGACATACAACACGGCCTACAATCGTGCGGCGTTGGAATTTACGGGAGCTACCATTAATCTGAAACATTTTTATTTCGTCCGATTCTGTAATCGGTTAGCCTTACAACTAGGATTCCTTACCACGCAACACGGTAGTCATCCCACTCATTGGTTACGTACCAACCAATTAGCCCCCGTACCACCGGACGTCTACATGGGTATGAGTGGCTTGTACTTGTACAGTGATGTGGTGCAAACACAGATTGTGGGTTCACAGAATCTACAGTTGATGAGAATCATTCCTTTTGAGAACCAGAAAGAGAACAATACCAATGGCCATGCGCAATGGGAAGGAAGACATCGGGAGTACCTTCCGATCAGCAAGCATTATTTCGACACGATTGATATCCATATAAGGAACGACATGGGAGAAAAGGTGCCATTCTTTTCCGGTAAAGCCATCGTGAAACTACACTTCCGGAGAAAGCAATTATGATCGTACATCGAGGAATTCCGCGACAGAGAGGAAGAGGGGGAGGGTATGTGGGACGTTGGATGAGACCTTATCATCAGACGGGACGAGGATTCATGGATATAGCCAAAGCGGCCATGAAGCGAATTGGTCCCCAAGCTTTAAAGTCGGCTTTTCATGTGGGACTAGACCTGATGCACGGTAAACCTATCAAAGACTCGTTAATGACCCGGGGTAAACAATTTGCATACGCGGCCGCCAGGGAAGCCCCCTACGTGATGAGAGACGCCCGTGCACCCAAGAGACAGGTACAGACCCATCAAAAGAATATGAGACAAGCCGTGGTAAATCGCATGAGAAGAAAGAAGAGAAGAGTACCACCACCACCACCAGCATCCTCCGCCGCCCGACGTACCCATAAAAGCCGTGTCAAAAGGTCAAGGCCTCATTTGCAAAGAGGTCGTGGAAGGAGAAGGTCAGCAGCTTTCAGGAAGAGGAAAAGGTCAGCAGCTTTCAGGAGGATTCTGGGAAAAGGATTGAGAAAAGCCAGTAGGATTGATAGAAAAAAAGTCAAAAGAATCATTAAAAGAACGATAGACATCTTTGATTAGTGTCCAAGATGATGCACCGCGAATCATGCGAATGTTCGACGGAGGGATTAGAGATTGATCGGGTTCCCCAAACCATGAGCGTTTTAGAGAAAGCTCAATGGGAAGAATACTATCCTCTCAATGCCATAGACAACAGGAATGCCGGAGCACCAGTGGAATTCGAGATCAAAGGTCACGGTGAAGACTTTTTGGATTTGGCACAGACTTACGTGTACATCAAACTCAAGATTACCCAAACCAATAACACCGATTTGGCCGACGATACCCAGACGACCCCGGTCAACAATTTCTTACACAGCATGTTTAACGAGATCGATCTGTCCTTGAATGGAAAAATCATTTCACCCAGTACCAACACGTATCCGTATCGAGCCTATTTGGAGACCTTGTTGTCTTACAGACCCGATACCTTGAAGAAATCTATCAAAGCCAGCAATCTATGGGTCAAAGATGAAGGGGGAAAGATGGAAACGGGGAATCCCCACGAAGACGACAAAACTGCCGCCGCATACAATGCTTCCCTGAAAGCCAGACACAATTTGATCAAGGAAAGTAAGGAAGTGGAACTGTTTGATCGTCTCCACTTGGACATGTTTCAACAAAAGAATTACCTGGTCAACGGTGTCGATGTACGTCTGAGATTCAATCGTGCCAGCACCCCTTTCTGTTTGTTTGGCACTGCCGACGGAAAAATCAAGATTTCCAGCATGATGTTATTTGTACGCAAAGTGCGTCCGATGCCCGGTATCATCAATCGAGCCAACGCATTGTTGAATAGCAGTACGGCCAAGTATCCCTTGAGACGGGTAGAAGTCAAGTCCTTCACCATTCCTGCCGGTACCCGCTCTAAAATCACGGACAACGTCTTTGCCGGACAATTACCCAAGAGAGTCTTCCTGGGCATGGTGTTGAATACAGCCTTTAACGGGAGTATCGATACCAACCCGTTCAATTTTCAACATTTCAACTGTACCAAGGTGGAGATCAGCCTGAACGGAGAAACACAGAATACCCGCCCTTTTGAACCCGATTTTGCCAATAACTTTTACCTGCGCTCATACATGTCCCTGTATCAAGCTTTGGGACGTATCGGAGAAGACTGGGCACCCGCCATCGGCTACAAAGAATACGGTGAAGGATTTACCCTGTGGGGTTACGATTTCACTCCGGATCAGAATGCTCAGAGTTTCGAAAAATTTCACCTGATAAAAACCGGGAACATGAGAATAGAACTGCAGTTTTCAGCAGCCTTGGCATCAACCATCAACTGTATCGTGTACGGAGAATTCGACAACGTGTTGGAGATCAACAAGCAGAGAGAAGTCAGTGTGGATTACTAACAAATCATGCAAGGACTAAACACCTCTCAGATCTACGATATATTATCCCAAGATCCCGACGTGGGACCTCATTTTGGCGGGGTGTATGCTAGGGACCGTTTACCCTCGACGTCTATAGGTCAAACGTTCGTCTTGAATACGGACACGGCATCGGAACCAGGTGAACATTGGGTGTGTATCTACATCGATCCCCGTACCGGGATAGGAGAATACTTTGACAGTTACGGATTACCACCCCTCCGGGAATTTGAAAGGTTTATGGCATCGAGATGTCGACAAATGACGTACAATCCAGTGTGTTATCAAAGCGACGAGACCAGCGTATGCGGACATTATTGCATTTATTTCCTGAAGAAGAGAAGTCAAGGACTTCGGAACCCGTTCCAGATACTACCTCATCCCAAAACACCCCGGGGGATGGAGAAACTTTGGAACGACCGTTACGTGTACCAATGGTTTCGGAGACGATATCGGATCCCCCCCAGTCCCTCCCCAGAAATGCCAAAAGTGTCGACCACGTCGAAAAGACCGCCACAGGACTTGCTCGAAACTATGATGGCCTTTTTATTCTTTGAACATTTCATGTTGTATATATTTCTGTATTACACAATAAAATTGTAAGTGTCTGACAATGGGACGACCCTAATCCTTGTCGGACACGTTGTGTTAGCGGGGTACCATTAAAACAGTTGCAATTGAATCACGTGACTTTTTTTTTCTTATAAAAGAGCTGTTTTCTTCTCCACACCATCATTTGTTCACGATGGCTGGACAAGGAAGCACCTCTTCGATCGACGCTAGTGGTTTTGCCAAGCATTCTATCCAGAACGATATCGAAACCGATTCGGTACCTTCTTACTATAGATTATGGGAAGAGAAGTCTCCTCCTCCTCCTGCTACTCCTACTTATCGCCGCAGTATAGAACAAGAAATAGTTCTGGCTCCCGAACCTCAGAAAGTCTACAGTTTACAACCGTTGTATCCAGAATACGTGGGATATTCAACACGTCTCAAAACGTTCAAGGACTCTTGGCCTAGATACTTGCGAGGTCCCAAGGTCGAGGACATGGCACGTTCTGGATTATTCTATTCCCAGATTGGGGACAAGGTCGTCTGCTTCCAATGTGGATTAGGACTCAAGTTCTGGGAACCTAACGACTGCGCTTACAAAGAACATGCTAGATTCAGTCCTCAGTGCAAATATGTCAAAATGGTGTGCGGTTAAAAGGTCAAGGACGTGTACATATATGTATATATAAAAGACGTTGGATTGTTGTTGGCATCAGTATCAAATCATGAATCCGATAAAGATACCAGACGAGGACACGTATAATCATACGGTGTATTACACGGACGATTATCGACCTAACGAATATCATACGTATGGACGAGTGAGGAGGGAATTGCACTTGCTACCTTACGATCCAGATTTCATCGGGTACCATTTAAGGCGACCCGTCCAGCAGACGCCTACCCTTCAAACGTTAGCTGCCAGAGTAGTCATTAAGGAAATTCAACCACCCCTTCAAAGAGAAAAACTATTGAAACAGATACCGCAACAAATCCGGATTTTAATCAATCAAGTGCACGTGGACATGATCGATTACTGGTATCATTGGGCATTCGGCACGAGAGGACCTCGAGAGTACGAGTACGGTATCCGGGTGGCAGATAACACTTTCTTTCAAGTATCGGACAAAAGAGACAGACTCATCATCAAACCCAGTCAACAGAAACGGGTGTGTTGTAGACTCAATCACCAATGTGCCTACATGAAAAATGTCAGACGCCGTGCCGCCAAAAGACTACCCATCCTATACTGTCCCATCAACGGCAGATGCATGTGTACGTGTCGAGACGCGTACAACCGCGTGTACGTGCCACCCACGTGTACCGTTACCGACATGAGACACATTTACTGGGCCAATTCGTTACTACCTGCGACCTTGAGAAGACACGACCTGGAAGACAAGATGGATGTCCTGGGATTTCAAAGGTCAAGTGCACACGGATTTAAACTGAAGAAGTAACAAGGTCAAGGACGTTCCCGTGTACATATATACAAGAAACTTTTTGAACAATACCATCAAATTATGGATCCGTTGAAGAAACCAGACGAGGGATGCAAGTTAAAGTTAATGAGTCAATTCAAAATGCAATCTCTACAAGACATCGCCGCTAGAGCAGTGATCAGAGAATGTAAAAATCCATTGAAGAGAGAACTTCTCTTAGAGCAGTTACCTCATACCATCAGGATTTACATCAACCAAGTACAAGAAGATTCCATCGATTCGGTCGACGATAGATTTATCAAAGTCATGGAATGTGACGGAGAACGTAGAATAGATAGAAGAGAATGGGTTAAAAAAGGAAACAAGTTCAAATTATCCGGATGGGGACTTAGTCTCAGGTTTACACAATTAAAGTCGGTGATAAGATTCCTTGCCAATGGTATCGATGACGATGACTTAAAAACAGTAGAATTACCTGATGTCTATGCCATTGAAGAATTACCCGACTCCAGAAATTTCTATTTTAAGATTTCAAAATAGTTCTTTGAGGTCAGATGTGGCGGTGATAATTTCAAGGTCGTTTCAACATAATATAAGGAACTTTGATTCAAGCGTCACTTCATTCAGACAAAAACTTCAGAATGGAACAGACGTGTGAACAGAACGCTGCTGCTGCTGCTACTGTCGATAAAACTCAAGACACTAAAAAAGATGACGACACGGAACAGAGATGTGAAAGACTGCGAAAAGAAATAGCCGCTTATCAAGAACAAAGGCACAAGATGGGGATCGATTCATACGATGACTTTATGAAATATCAAGAAATTGTTCATCGCGAACAACTGGAGAAACAACAGAAACGAGATGTCAAACAACTGATGAAATTTCAGGAACAAATGGATCAACACTTGGGTGGCCATTTCGAATTGGTGGACAAACCCACGAAACAATGCAAGTTCGAGTTCGTTCATCTCGATGACGGTTCCGTCGATTTTGTAGCGACCCGGATCGGACTGAAAGTTTTGAAATTCATCAAAAAGAAAAAGGAACCGAAACGTCTGACCCAGAAAAAGATGAGAAAGGAAAAACCCGAAGTCAAAGAGGTCATCTATGCGGCCATTCATCCCGAATGCGTGGGTGCCGACGATCACCAAAATCAACAAATGCTGGAAATCTGTCCCAAGTGCAGACGATACAATGAAGAGATGCAACAGTGACTTTTTTGTAACATAAACATTTTGTCCTTGAACATTTGACTTTGACTTTGTTTGTCATATGAATATTTGTCCTTGAACTTTTTGTTTGTTCTTGAACTTTGTCATTAAAGTATTGAATGTCACGTGATCTCTTTTTTTCTTATTTATATAGAGAGTCAACAGTAAACTAGTTACATTTCAATCATGTCTGTCGAATACGTAAGAGGTGATCTTTTGACTTTAGAAGTAGAAGCCATAGCGCACGTCGTCAATTGTCTTTGCGTACGTCCCCATGGATTGAGTTTAACCATTGCCCAAAGATATCCAGAGTCCGATGTATACGGTCGGAGAAGGTCACAAGGGGGTAGAAACTTGGCTGTCTACCCAGATAGAGGCACACCGGGTACCATCGTCACATATTACAGTCACCATAAATACATCGTATCCCTCTTAGCACAATGGGATTACGGTACAGCATACCAAAGACATAAACGTCACATTCCTCCCTATCGGGATACAAGGGAAGAACGTACACAATGGTTTCGAGAATGTTTAGAAGCATTAGGTGACCTTGAGGTAAATACCATGGCTTTCCCGTATAAGATGGGATGTAACCTGGGCGGACAACCTTGGCCTTTGTACGAGGAGCTGATTGGACAATTTGCGCGCCAAACGGGAAAGAGAGTTCTGATAGTTCAGAAAGTCGGTTAGGGGCTTTCCTCGACGTCCGCAAGTACTAGCATAAATAGGAGGAGAGTTTTTTAACCGCTTCACACAGACTTTTGATCGGAGATGAGCAAGATGGAGTTTACAGCGAGATTATCGGAGGACGAGAAGGCGGTTTTGGATTTAGTTTTTATTATGGAGAGAGATGATGGGGCAGTTACATCAGCCCCACCACCACCACCACCACCTCCACCAGCAGCACCCCAACCAGCGTCACCACCATCACAGCCGGAGATGACCAACCAGGAAATCATTACCTGGTTGGAGGGACTGCTCGAGGAAAATAGACAGTTGAAGGAGGAAGTCACGAGGCTGGAGGGGAGACTAGCAAGGCAAGTAGAAGTGACGACGAGGAGGAGATCTGGGAGGATGAGAAGACCACGCAAGTGCCCCTATTGTTAATAGGGTGGTCACCATCAAATTCAACGGCCCTTTTAAGGGCCAACCATATGTTTAGAAAAGTAGTCAGAAGTAAGTCTAAAAAACAAAACACCAGTTCCACATATTTTATTTTTACACAACATCTATATACATAACATTACACATCAAATGTCACTTTTTTCTTCTTCTTTTTGAATTCTTCCACCAAGTCCCGTTGACTTTCGAAACGATCCCAGGCCACGTATTTACACCATGCCACCACTCTGTCTTTGATTTCTTTTTCCAAGATTCTCGAATGGTGACTTCTACAACACTGACAGTAAGCAATGATAGTCATATTAGGGTCTTCGGGATGCACCAATTTCAATCCGTCTTGGGGGTCACTACATTCGTCGTTGAAACACACCTCTCCCAATCTCACGTCTTCTTCCGTACATGGTACCCAATTCCTTTCGTCGAAAAAAGAATTGACTTTTTGTTCTGCCCACGTATTGAAATGATCACCGTCAAAATTGTGGGGATAAGTACGATCTTTCATGATGTAACGTGCGATGGATAAACTATACATCATTTTTTATTTTTGCGTGTGTGTCTTGTTTCAATGCAACTTGTGAAATGAACTCTTAGTTGTAAGGGACTGGGGTTTTATATTGATAGCGTCTGAAACTATGGTTACTTTTTCGAAAAATGTGGGTAGCCCTTAAAAGGGCTGTTTTGTTGTGACTAAAAAAGTCATCTACTGCTGGTGGATACACCTCTTCGACTTGCAGGTAGGGCAAGAGGACAGCCATTGTTCCACCTTGATTTTAGCTGGTACTGATGGCACCTTGAAAATGGGTTCCGGGCATAGACTTATTTCCCGCTCCCAATCCTCCTCCTCGTCGATGACCATTGCTGGTGATGTAGGTGGCTCGACTATTGTACTGCTGGTGGTGGTACTGCTCGGCTCAAACATGCGGTAACTATACCGCCTCTTCTTGACTTCTTTCTTCTTTTCCTCTGCCCTAATCTCCTCGTCCCAATCTTCTTTATGGCCGGGATAGGGATAGTTTTCCCGATACAACATTTTCTCCCCCATCGCCTGGAAATACTTGGCCATGGCCAGCAGCTTTTCGGCATGCTCCGTCAATTTCTGCGATGTTTCGAAATACTCGTAGGAATTCATTTTCGTCTTCTTCTTCTCGATTGTTCTCGCAAGGAGTGAAGCACATCTGCTCAAACCTCTCCTATTTATGCTAGTACTTGCGGACGTGAGAGTACGCCCCATGTAAACAATGTCTGGTTTTGGCGGGAATTCTAAAGATATGGTGACTCATCATACAATAAGGTGACACTTTCTAAATCATAGAGTATTCAATCCTATATATGTAATCATACAATAAGGTCACATTTTTTCTAGAATAAGACACATAATGAAAGAAAAGGTCATGCTTTCGTGAAAATTCGTGGTATTTTTGATAAAATACATTAAATGGTATCTTTTAAACCCATATTTCATTCATCAAGTATGCTTTAAGAAGATGTATTCTCATGAAAACCGTCACTGTAAAAATTTTTGAAAGGTTCAATCCCGCTTGACATGTTTTGGGTTTACTCTCACGTCCGCACTATAGGTTATAAATACAGCGCGCACTCGTCAGTTCAGCAGTCTTTCCTGACAACTCAACATGGAAGTAACTGAAAGCGATTTCCCAATCTTGATGTCCATCCTCAACGAACAGCTGGAATTGGACAAACAGACCAATGGTCAACCACAGCAACCACAGCAACCAATACCACAACAAGTCATACCGATGGAGGTACAGAACCTTTATCCAACCCTACCAGCCAAGGTCGAACCACCCAAAAGACCATCGCAGCCCGACCCTAAGAAGGTGAAGCACATAGTGGAGGAGAGGAGGAAATGTTCGGAAGAACTTCGCATTAAATTATTACAGCAAAACCAAACAGTAATAATAGAGGAATTGAAGAAGACCAGAAAAGTACTCAAGACGATGTACTCCATCCTACAAGGGATGCAGAATGCCAGGGCAGTCCCCAGTGCTCCACCCGAGATCAGACACGAAGATCACTGTTGTCTATGTACACAGTAGAAATCAACAACAACAAAAACGGCCCTTTTCAGGGCCACCTCTATTTTTAGAAAAGTAGTCATCAGAATCATCTAGAATTTTCCTAAATATAGGTCTGGGACTTTCCTAAAACCTAAATATAGAATTGGAAATTCCCTAGGATTTTACCATGGACTTCCCCATTCTATAAATAAACATGGAATTCCCCTCGGAATTCCCCCTTTCCTACACACAAATCCCGGAATTCCCCTGTTCTAAAAATACTACCCATTTATCCAGGAGCCTTACACTACTATTAATCTATTACAGCAATTTTTGAAAAATTGATTTCAATACAAAATAAGCATATAACCAAATAGGGGATGCTTACTTCTCCCACCTCTAGCTATGTATTAGGATATGGTCATTATTCATATTTGTCATTGCTAGGGTCCGTCGATGTTCAATTTGATACTCTATTGTGAGTGCTGCTGAGTTGTCGTCATGATATTCTTTATCTCCTTTATACTCAAATATCTCTCCAGATTTTGAAGGGATTTTATCTTTTGAAATAGTTACTTTACAATATCATTATTTTTGGCATATTTTAGGCATTTTCGTTACAGGTCCTTTGGTATCAATTAATTATAATACATATTTCAAGTAAAAGCAGAAGCAGAGTGGAACTAGGCGAATGATATCCCCGGGAACAGTCCACCAGAGGAAGTACCAACCTTACAATAGAAATTATAAATACTACAATATATGTTCTATTGTAATAATTTAGTGCACCATATACATGCGTTTTTAGAGTCTCATCCGTAGGTGCTGAAAATCCGATTTAGAATTTGTTTTCTCTTTAAGACGGCCTTTTAAAAAAAATCCCAAATGGTTCAGTAAAACAAAAACCGCCTAAAACGTAACATATCTAAACATATATGTGGAATAGTCTAGGTTGATTGTTAATTCCTCGAAACCTCTAACACGTTCAATGAATAGTGGATTTATAGTGAAAATTCTTAAGGAAACTAATTATTTTCGTGTGAATTTCTTATAGTCCCATAGGAAACTCCAATTCCCACGGGTATATCAATTCCTTCGAGGATTCTAATTTCTCGTGAAAACTTATTTGTACTTTCTTTTCTCGAGGAATTTTTTATTTATGTTTAAAATTATCCTGGGGATTCACATAGCTAAACTTGAATCGCAATGGGGAAACTAGTATCCTAGGCAAAAAATTCCATGGGATACATAATTCAAGAAGTTTGTTTCCTAGCGGATGTTTTCACCTTTAAAAAGTCATGTCTCTCATGTCAGGTGATATATTAAAAGATAAATTTAATAAAGGTAGATTTAATACATCATACTTTATTGCTGATCTTTTTGTAAGAGTCCCAACTCATTACCTTCTTGAAGAAAATTCTTAACTAAAAGTATACAAATATTGCGTTTCTGACATTAATGCTTTAAATTTATCATTATGTCTAGTAGTATATATGCCAAAACTGAACAAGAAGCATATTTTCAGCAAGAATTCCAACGCACACCAATACATTTTAAAAACTTAACCAAAAACTAAGTATTGTCACCTTATATTTGAAATAAAAAATTATTATTACTTGCGTTGTGACAAATAATTAATTTGGATGTTCTCTGTTTTGGACAAGAATATTTAAGTCAATCAAAATATACACTCACCCTTTTTATGTTACTTTTGTCCATGTAGGCGGCATCATGATCCTCTATTGCACCAGTAGGTACTTGGCTCAAAGAAACGGCATTTAACTGACAAGTGTTATTTCTTGCATGAAAATTCAGAGATTTACATTGAGCTCGACTCGCACATTTAAGAGCACATTGCCCCAAGGAATTAGAGTCAACAGATTCATATGAAAAAGTTGCATTCAAATAAAAACCATGCTTGGTATCGGACCTTTTATAATTTATAGCAACTCCAGCTTGAGAAAAACATAAATCAGGAAACAAAGTCACAAAAGCAGCGGTCAACACGTACCTCATTTTGCACAAAATGTGAATAAGTTTCTTGAAGTTCTCGTATGGAGAAAATTAAACAAGAGAAATGTTAATCAATATACAGCGTAGCTTAATGTATTTTATTAGGTTGCTTTTATTTTTTCTATGACGTACAATGCTCTTTTGGATGACGAAAATTTATAATTTATATCTGCATTGTAGACTATCTTGAATTATCTCTGAGAAGTATCAAGCATTCTATCTAATGAAATCAATTAATGTTTTACTAGATCAATATCAAGAGAATCCCCCAGGTTAATGTTAAACGTCTTCAAATTCAATAGCATCATTTTAGAACATATAAAATTTCAGCATGAACCAGACATGCACGTTAAATCATGATATATACTGACATATTCATGACGCATCATAGCATTTCCTAAGAAAGGTATCGGAAGTTGGTTACTTCAAGAGGCTTTGTCTCTATTAATAACACCGTATCCAAAGGTTCCTGAGATAAGTTAATATGCACATACATGTAGTATATTTGAAGTTGACGTACTTCGGTTAGGGGTCATATTAAAGAAATCAGGTGTATTTAGAAATTTTAAATCTGACCACTTAATGGAGGAAATGATATTGGAGAGCAATATATATATGTATTTTCAGACATTAAGACAAATAAATTCCTCACAGAAAGTATTCTAAGGCCATACAAAATTTTCTTGTGAAAAAAGGTTTGTGAGCGAGCGAAAATATAATTAGGGAATAACTAGCTTCTGACGTTAAGTTAGCGGGCGGTAAATGCTGATTTTACGGTCGCAAACTGAGTTTTCCTGGCGACGCGTTAGCGGAGCCAGAAAAACGGATGTTTGCACAGTAAAATCAGCATTTACCGTCCGCAAACATAACGTCAGTATCTAGTTATTCCAATTCTAATGCAATCTAAATTTATGTAAATATAAAGCGAAATGTGACGTTAGCAATGTCAAAGCCTAGTGTGTTCTCGTTTTACTGCCGTAACCAATGAGCAAACAACCAATGAAATTCGACCTGATAGCGACATTGCATTAAAAGCTTTGTGTTTTCACTTTATCAATTTTACATCATACATTTTATTTGGCTATTTCGGAATCTCGTCATTTCATCCAAAAATATCGAAATTAAAGGAGGTTAACATCTTAGCACCATCCCTCCAATGCTATTTTGAACATAGGTATAGAGGTGAAACCCTTCCGCATTATTTATATAAAAAAATATTTCCTGTTGCAGTGTGGAGCAGTTAAACTCGTTCTCCTTGACATTGGATGTTTTAAGTGTATTAAGGAGGTATTGAGCACTTGGACGCCGAATTCACTTTTTATCAAAGTTTCTGATATTATATATTTCTTGCCCGTCCTTGATAATACAAACTTAGAACTATTTGATTCTATCCAAAGGAAAATTTTCTGTGAGACTGAAAAATGCATTTCTCAACGTTTCCGTGAATTTCTTGATGACGTCATAATATTAAAAGTATCTTTCCAGTTCTGGCGAAGGTATTAGAAATTAATACTGATTTAGCTTTAAAAATGTTAATAAATATTGCACTTACATATGCAAAAGATGAGATGAATTGTGTTTTAATCAAAGGCCGGATACTGGAATTAAAGATGACATTGTCGCTAAAAAAATGCAATTTTGAGCCAATTGACCGTAATTGATAGTTAACTAAAATGAATCCTGTGGATGAATCTTTGTCACAAACTTACAATATGATCAGCAATACCCAGAGATGATTTCATGATTAAATGAGAAAAAAATGAATTTAGGATCAAATTATTACAAAGCTTTATAGATTCAAATTTTTTCTTCCAAAATCGTTCATTTTCAATTAAGTGACATCCAATTTTTGCAACGTAAATTTGCATTTGTCAACAAATACACCGTGATAAAGATTGAATTATCTATTTTATTCATGTAAAGTTTCAATTCGATACGTTCAGTATAAGTATTTTTATCGCATTTTGAATGTGAAGATTCGTGACGCCATTTTCCCCGATTACGTCGAAATGACGTCGTAATTTGGTCATGAATAAAACTCAAAAAGTTCACAGTTTTGAAAATCGCCATAATTTGAGCCAAAAACCTCTAGTTTGCTAGGGGTCCGTCGATGCTCAAATTGGTGCTCTAATGTGAGTGCTGTTGGGATTATCGTCAGGATCTTCTTTAACTCATTTGTGTCACACTTATGCCCTTTGCCGTGTGAAGCTCATAAAAAAGTTCCCCGCGAGGGGTTTGACAGTAATAATAAGTGTTTTGAATATTTTTTCCTGACATGGTCGCCATAGCATTTTCTATAAAGACATTACCTCAGACAGTGCATGTATTACATATATTGTTTTCATTTTTGTGCATGAACATCGACGGCGGGTGCGGCTAGCCAACAGGGGATGCTTGCTCCTCCCGGGCACCTGATCCCATGTCTAGTTTGCTGGGGGTCTGTCGATGCTCAATTAGGTGCTCTGTTGTGAGTGCTGTTGAGATTGTCGTCAGGATCTTCTTTTATGAATTAACTCATTTGTGTCACACTTATGCCCTTTGCCGTGTGGAGCTCGTAAAAAATTTCCCCGCGAGGGGTTTGACAGTAAATGTTTTGAATATTTTCCCTGGCATGGTCGCCATAGCACTTTCTATATAGACATAACCTCAGACGGTACATGTATTGTATATATTTTTTATTTCATTTTTGTGCATGAACATCGACGGCGGGTGCGGCTGGCACACAGGAGATGCGTACTCCTCCCGGGCACCTGGTCCTAACTATAGCTTGCTAGGGGTCCGTCAATGCTCAATTTGGTGCTCTAATTAGAGCGTTGTTGGGATTATCGGCAGGATCTTCTTTAACTCATTTGTGTCACACTTCTGGTTTTAATAGCATAAATCGTTATATGGCCTCGAAGCTAATCTGGCTCCGGTCTTTATTATATAAAGAGTCAGAGACTGATATCGCTAAAGTATCTATGATAATTAAAATGAAGGCAAGTTTTAAGGCATCATTATATTCTGTCAGATTTTTGTAAAATTTTCGTGGGTTTCTTTTTTTTTAATATGCCTATAAAAATCAAACTGGATGGAGTCACAACGTAGAGGTAATTTACGGCGATGGGCTCAGAATGGGGACTTGTGAAATTCAGTTCTTCGTGATGTTGATTTCTCAAAAACGGAGCGCGAATCCCTAAAAAAAATTCACATATTATTTAGATAGATATTGCCTTCAAATCAGCATAATTTTTAATTTAAGAAATATTCTCGAACAATGGTCAAAATGGGATCAAAGTCCATCTGAATGACATGTCAAAAGTTCCCTATTTTCGCTTTCACTTACGTTTTCAGAGTGACAATGGTATTGGAAAGGTATAAATCATTCGATCAGTACCAATGAAATCTACTGAAAATTATCTTTCTTTTGATATATCACTTTCTATATAAGCCATTTATTTTTAGTCAGTAAATGACGTAAGCTTTGGGGTGTAGAACACCAGTTTTTGAGGTCAAACAAAATATCAAGTGCACACTAAGGCCACAGACTGAGAACAATGCTAAAAGAATTTATTTTATACTCACAATATTCGCGCTCGAAAGAAATGTTTAACGGAAGGACAAACAGACAGACAGACGGCCGCGCGTGATGAAGCTGCTTTTAGTGTCGAGGAGAAAACATTTTAGTGCCATGGAGAACCTATTTTAAGTGACGTGAAGAATCTACTTTTAGTACCGCTGAGAACCCAATTTAAGTGCCATGGAGAACCTGCTTTTATTGCCGTGATGAACCTTCTTTTAGTGCCGTGGAGAACCCTGCACTTTTAGTGCTGTGGAGAACATACTTTTATTGCCGTGGAGAACCTACATTTAGTACCGCAGAGAACCTTCTTTTAGTGCCGTGGAGAAGTTGTATGATGCCATAGAGAACCTATGTTTGGTGCCATGGAGAACCTACTTTTGGTGCCGTGGAGAACCTACTTTTGCACCGTGGAGAACCTACTTTAGGTGTCAATGAGTACCTACTTTTGTTACCGTGTAGTACCTTCATTTGTTGCTGTGTAGTACGTACATTTGTTGTCGTGTAGTACCTACTTTTGGTGCATTGTAGTATATACTTTTGTTGCCTTGTAGTATCTACTTTTTGTGCCGTGTAGTACATACCTTTGATGCCGTGTAGTACCTACTTTTGTTGCCGTGTAGTATCTACTTTTTGTGCCGTGTAGAACCTACTTTTGTTGCCGTGTAGTATCTACTTTTGTTGCCGTGTAGTATCTACTTTTGGTGCCGTAAAGGACCTTCTTTTGGTGCCGTAAAGGACCTTCTTTTGGTGCCATAGAGAATCCACTTGTGATGTTGCATTCGGATCCCCTCGCCCTTTATTTTTAACGGCATAAAAAGACTCGGATGCCAATGGTGGAAGGTTTTACATCAAATTGATGTAAAAGTAAAAAGGCACTTTTTCAACATTCAAAATACTCCAACTTGAGTGGGTAATGTTGTGAGTAACATATTTGTCAGTTACGATCCAGTGTTTAACTTAAATTTCATGATACATTATATCAACGGGGAACTATTTCTTAAATGGCACCGTCTGACGTCCGAGTCTTTTTTTTTCGAAGAAAAAGGTCGAGGCTAATCCGAATGGCGATGTTATGGAAGACCTAGTTTGATTGTCATGGAGGACCTACATTTTGGTACCATGAAGGACCTACTTTTGGTGGTGTGGAGAACTTACTATGGAAGTTATTGAAAACCTACTAATGGGTGCCACTGAGAACTTACTTTCGGGTGTCAGAGGATTTCAACACATCTTTAAACGGGGAAACTTCCTTTTATGAAATACAAGTTCGCTAGCTGATATTAACTATATTTTCTCTCATATTTGTTACAGAGTAGGCCCATGAAATACAGCTATGTGAGCTACAACTGTATCACATATCACGTGACTTAAGAAATGAATCTTATATTTTTTCTGTTGATGCAGGTATCACCCGAAAAATTGGACAGAAAATTGGACAGAAAACTGCATCAATGCGCGTAGCGCGTTGATGCATAAGTTTTCTGTCCAATTTTTCGGGTGATACCTGCATCAACATAAAAAATATAAGATTCATTTCTTATCATTTAATTATCATCTGTTTATGAAAAACAGACTGTTTTCTTGGATCTAAAAACAATAAATCACCGCACTATATTCCGTAACTCGGAGGGTTTCGCAGTGATACGTCTGCGAAAACAAGTTATGGCAGCCGCCATGATTCAAACAGCGAACGGTCGTCTCTCTATATCTTTGGAATAAGGACCAGTTTGAGCAAATTCTACATGCACTGTTAATTTTTGGGTAAGTAGAAAAGAAATGGTACCCTTGAAATGATAAGCAAACATCAACAAATTGTATTTTCAGCAACGAGTTAATTCGTGTTTGAGGGAACCCTCGGTTCTAAAAATACTGCTATAAATAGACTTCCGTGAAAAATTGTGTTGATCGATGTATCAACAAAATTTTTCAGCCAATCAGAATCTTCGTTTCTTGAAAATGACAATGGAAATTAAATGATAGCTGTATTACATATCACTTAACACTATTGTTTCGATTGTTTACGCTTTTGTGACGTCATGATTTCGGCCCATAAAAACAAGCAAGCTAGCGGCGACATCGCAATAAATCATCGAATTTAAGATAGTTTTTCAATGTAGATCTACTCTTGCGTTTTATTTTGAAAAGCCTTATATTCGTAGTTTATTCTTATAGAACAAACCATTTTCGGGGGCGCTGAATTCGAATATCGCAAAATTTTTGCGAATAGATAAGCTTGACATTTTTCAAATTTCGTCCCTTTTCTTTCAGTTTTGTGTTTGACCCCTAGATACATGTATAACATAAAAATACTCTTTCATGTTCCTCTATGAAAGATACATCGTTTCCAACCGCGGGGTCTCAGCAAATTGCAAAACCCTCGGCAAGCCTCGGGTTTTACATGATTTTAGACCCTTCACAGAAGACCACGACAGAGCCTTATAGAAGATAACATCTCAGCACATTATATATAACTGTTAACATATCAGATTATTTCTGACCAATTGTAAAATCGAACAAAAATCAAGTGGCTACATCCTTAAAATTATTAATTCAGCGATTCCAAATAGAATGGAAATCGTGGTGTATCAAAAATGTCTTCATTTTCAAACAGTGTCCGTGAAATGGTGCGAGTAATTCATAAACCAACCGATTTTTATGTTTTCATTGGTTGATATGGGGACAAGTATTTAAAAAGACTTTTGAGGAATTCAAAAACAAATAAGTTAAAATCAAATCAATACAAATTCATGCTTACAGACCCTAACTAGATTCCTTTGAACAAAACCATTCTGAACTGCAAAGTAAAAACATATTTATTATTTATATATTGCACAAATAACAAAAGAATAATCTTGCCTTTTTCCCTTGTGTGGCTCATTATCATAGACACTCAATTATGAAAACAACTTTAATAGACACAGCTAAAAGAAATAAAATTTACGGGATCTTACATTATTTTTCTGCATCACACTGCTATTATAAGTCAACCCCAGACATTGACAAATGGCATTATCTGTTTTGGTGTAAATTATTCATGGAATACTAAGACAGTCAAGTGCTTTATTATTATGGTAATGTGGCTGATGAACTCTTGCTTTGTTAATTTTGTTCTTTCTTTTGAATATTATATCATATAAATGAGCCATTTACATCAATATAAAAACACGGGCTTAATGCTTCCCCGTATTTTGCGTGTATAAACTGTATAAGAGCATATATAGGTCAAGAAGTAAAAAAAATTATGGTTTGTTTAGAAAGGTCAAGTCACAAGAAAAAAAGTATGAAATTTCAAAACCCTATAACTTATCAATCAAAAGATATAGGCAATCTTAAATTTTTTTAAGTAGGTCAAATATCTAGTTCAAGGTCATAAAGTAAAAAACTATTGTATGATAAGAAAGAATTTGTTACAAGGAATACACCTTTAGAATACCAAAGCCCTATCTCTTACCAATCAAAAGATATAACCAATCTTATCTTTGTTTTAAAAGTAGGTCAATATCTACGTCGAGGTCACAAGGTCAAAAATTATGGTATGCTTTGAAAGGTCTAGTCACAAGAAATAAACCTGTGAAATATCAAATCCCTATCTCCTACTAATCAAAAGATTTAGCCAATCTCAATTTTTTGAAAAAGTAGGTCAAATATCTAGGTCAAGGTCACTTGGTCAAAAATTATGGTATGTGTAGAAAGGTCTTGTCACAAGGAATACACATGTGAAATATCAAAGCCCTACCACTTACCAATCAAAAGTTATGGGCTGTAACATCCTACATGTAAGTGTGACAGACAGACAGACGGATGGACGGACTGGCTGACAGACAGACAACAGACAAAATGATCCCTGAGTGTCGCTATGCCTTGCAGGCGATAGAAAAACAGGGACGCATTTGGTCACTGTGATATGAAATAGCAGATATCTGTTCTATTTACATAACACATAACTTTGTTTTGTGTTGAACTGACTGGCTGACAGACGAACAACTGACAAAGTGATCCCTAAGTGTCGCTCTGCTTCGCAGGCGATACAAAACAGGGACCCAATTGGCCACTGTGATATAAAATAGCAGATATCTGTTCTACTTACATAATACATCTTTGTTTTGTGTTGAACTTCAAAGTTAATTCCTATAAAGAATCCTCATCAGTGGGACGTCAAGTCAAAGTAAGAATTTCAGTGTGGCAACATCCTACTTCTGATTACAATTACACTGTAGTAAGCTTCTTTAAATTTCGTCTGAGCTAATTCTAATAAAAGTCAAAGAGCAGAGTATTCTTTGAATTTTTCAGTATGTATCTATTTCAACTTTTACCAGAACAGTTTTAGGAATGTAAAGATACACATGTAGAACATATATGGGTGTCATATACGGAAGTACTAGTGCCTTATTCATCCTTTTTTTATGAATAAATGAAACATTTAACCGAGAACTTCAATGAAAATTTGAAGATAGATTTACTTGTGTACTTATGCATAAAAAGGAAGAACAATACAGCAAATAGACACTGAATACAACAACAAAAATTTAATATTCTGATTTCTTAAATCTAAAATGATAACTTGCACCATTGCTACTCAACAATAACATGGTAGATACCTATTTTACATGAAATAAGGTAAATAAATTTTAATTCAGTCTATATAGTTACATCAATATAACATACTATCTCTGTCCAAGAAAATAAAAGACGGATACAAAAAAGGGTTGCCAATGATGCTTCCATAAATAATATTTTTCATATTGGTGTTGTAATATTGAACATTAAATACAGTATAACTCACATTGACCACTGACACTTTAACTTCTTTATAACCAATGGATCTTTTCTTATTGTATACTTATTGATAAAAGCTCCATAAATATGAATTCCTAATTCAAGTTATAGTTTCTGATAACCAATTTGATTGCTATTCCGCTCAAAAGCATTATTATTTACTTGCATATACAATGTACTCACTTTAAAGAAGACATCAAGATCTTGTTCAGAAAGATTATTTTAAAATAGATATATCAATATTACTCATGGAATCTATATACTACGACAACTACTAGAATTAAAGAGAATTCTATTACTTATGTGACTTCATGAAATTATGTTGGACATAAGATTTGTCAGCCGAGCATTAAAGACACATCTATTATTTTGTTCTTCTTGAGGATTCAAGGAAACTGCTATCAATTCTATCATTACATTAATTTAGATTTACATGTACTTTATAAATATATTTGTTTCTTACATTCAGACAAGAAAATTGGGCAAAAGATTCTTTAAGAACTATGAGTTTAGATTTGGCCCCATATAAAAATTTCACATCATTCCAATTTTTAATTCATTATCTCTATTAGGAAATAGTTCAATGATGTGAAAATAAAACAAGAAGCATGATCGGATTTCAGTGATGGCATTCCTATCATACAAACATTGATCATATGAACCTAATAACAGATATTTGTGGTTACAGAGGAATGTTATCATTATTTTGTCACATATTGTTCATTACAAACAAACAATAGGAAGACTCATAAAATATAGCAAGCAAAAGTACCTTACAAAACTTTATTAAAGGTGGTTAATGTGACCTTTGCCATTGATAACCAATGGGATTCTTTTTGTCAAGGTCGAAAATTAAACCTACCCACCCAACTAGCTACAATGTAGCAAACTTTTAAATATTTCATTTACATGGGATATACATGCATATTATGCAGATACTGAAAAAATAATGCATCGAGGTTCAATGCTTTAGAAAATTTAATTGTCAATGCATTGAAATAAAAAAGAGAAATGTGGAAGGATAGGGAGAAAGGGTAGAGCATAAAATCTATTGATTTTACTTCAGCAAGTAACTGTGTCCTTGACTCAAAGACCTTAAAAATCATTTGCATTTTCTTTCCTTTTGATTCTTTTTGGCATTATGACCTTGAAAATAGCTTAAGCATACAATTATGACAGATAATATTGTTAGGATTCTATCCCTAACAAAAGGTTTATAAAGTGATCACAGAAGTGCAACCTACATGTAGCAGGCAGCATTACACTACAATACTTGCATCTTTTTATACGCCATTAAAGGAAGTTAAATATGTATAATATCAGACAACATGTACATCTTTAAATAATGTGAAACACATGTATAATGATATGTATCTCACAACAGCAATACTACATGACCTTGAAAATAGCTTAAACATGCTATGTTGCAAAATACAATATAAAATAGAAAAGCTAAATGAAATATATATCACAATTCTAACTAAATGATTTACTTTTGGTTTCATGAGGGTATGTGGGTAAAATTGTCTGACACCAAAACATTTCAATGTATATTGACTAGAGGTTATACATGTATAGAACATTATGATGTAGACAAGAACATTTTAGAGTAGAGATTACTCAATTTCTATAAAAACCTAGAATAGTATGTCAACAAAAAGATTTATATACATGTATATATATCTAAAGAATATACGAATCAAAATCAGGTTCCATACAACTATACGTATAAAAGGTAAACTTGAGCATGCTAGTATGAACAAAATTATTTGACTTTACGTAATTCAGCTCTGATGATCAAGATTACTAAACAACTTGCTATGACAAGGCTTTTACCATGACGATATTGGGAGGAATATGAAAATATAAATACCTACCTGTACATGTATATAATCACTTGTGTACATGCATCTCTAGATACATTTATCTATACTGTGATAATCTCTATTCATACATGTATATCTAAAATGACGGCAAGTTTGACAACAGATTGAAAATTGCATTCATTTGTTCAGATCAGATTACATGAATTCTAGGGCAATTTATGATAAAAGAGTACTTAGTATACATGTACAACATTACCAGAGCATGCTTCTATGAATCTACATCAAGAATTTACTTTACAAATATTGCAACAAAGACCATAGTACATATAAACAGCAGTTACCATAGTTACAGTACTATAAACAAAACAAGAAATATTCAAATGCCTTCTTACCCTATAAATGTATAGAACTATACGTAATTTGAACATAAAGTAATGAAATATGACCAGACTATTATCAAGCACTATGACGTAATACTTTAGTATCACATAGTGTAAGATTTGTATCATTAATATCAAGCACTATGACGTAATACTTTAGTATCACATAGTGTAAGATTTGTATCATTAATATCAAGCACTATGACGTAATACTTTAGTATCACATAGTGTAAGATTTGTATCATTAATATCAAGCACTATGACGTAATACTTTAGTATCACATAGTGTAAGATTTGTATTATTAATATCAAGCATAGACATGCAGGGGGTGAAGTCCAAATCATATCCTCTAAATATAAGTCTTTCTGTCATGAAATGTAGAAGCTTTGTGTACGTTATATAACTTGCATTCAATGCTTGTCACCTGATGTATCACTCATCTATGTTTCATCACCATAGCACTTCTGCTCTCCGACAAAATGTCAAAATCAAATCACCTTAATATGATCACTGAACCATTAAATATAGGATGAGTTCAACTTCTGGAACTTGCATCAGATTCATTATCGAAATATATTTGGTCACTCTAGTACTTACAGTTTTATAGCAATCAAAATTCTTCTAATGCCATCACAATGACATTGCAACAATAGAATATTGCATAAGCTGCCTATCTTTTGAGAGTTAAGCTTAAATATACATGACTTGGATAAAAATGACACTACATTATTAATCAGACTAAGAAAATAATATATGATTTGAGGCAGATGGTCATAATTCACAGTAGATAACAGATTTATGTCAGATAGGCCAAACAAAGACATCAGTTAATATTGATATCACAGTAAAATAATAGGAGCTACAAGAAAATTATACTACTCATAGCATTTAGATCTTTAAGGCATATGTAATTAGAACAATGTATTAAGCAAAATAATATGAACACTATGTATAATAGGGTCATCTCTGAACATTAGGTGGGGGAGGCATACCACCCCATGATTGGTTAGTTTGTGCAGGATAGGGTGAAGAACCTGACCCTCCAGGGTAAGGCGGAGCACTGCCATGGGGAGCTGAGGGAGCAGAACCAGGGTAAGAGGGAGCATTGCCCTGCGGGGCTGTAGGACCAGATCCAGGATATGGAGCTGTACCTTGTTGCTGTGGGGCCCATGATGGGGCAGGTCCACCTACATTTTGTCCTTGTGGTGGTATTTGTCCCATAGGACCACCTTGGTTAGGACCTGGTCCTTGTACACCTTGGTTAGGATTATTTCCTGGTACGGTGACGTTAGCTTTAGGGGGTTTAGGAGCTATGTTGTTAGCTTTCATATATTGTATAATTTGGTCTGGTATCTCGGCTAACACTTCCTTGGCCAGGGCTGCTTGAGCAATATTACTGTTCCCACCTCCTCCACCCAGGAACTCACGGAATGGCACAAACTGGAGAAGAGATAAAAGGCATCAGTTAATGATATAGCAATATAGACTAGTCATGAAGGTTCCTCTACTATAAGGAACTAAAATGGGACTTAATAGAGCTTCACAAAATGACATGTTGCAAAGAAGAAATTAAACAAATCAATTTTGACCTCTTTGTTGGTCGCATGCTCAAGAAAAATCTCAGGTGAGCAACTTGTTCAAAGACCCATGTATTACAATAAGAGTTAAAATTCCATAACTAGCAGGACAGGAGGACTTGTGGCAAAGAGAACTCAGTTTAATGAACGGATGGACAAACAGACAGAGGGATAATGTTCACAGGCTGAAAGCAAAATCTATATGGTACACTGATTTTCTCCGAGAGGAGCTATAAATAAGTAAATACTGGTACATCTAATTCATTAAAGCCATGACATCAACTACTGTATCAGTGAGTTTAAAAGATTTATCTAAGTTTACCTGAACAATATCTCTGACAGCATATTTCCCGTTACTACTGAGTCTTCTTTCATCAGCATCCAATACATTCATTGCTGAAATGAAATCGTATGACTTACTTACATGTACTCATTGTGAATAGTAATTTAAGCCCTGCTCACAACCTGTCGTGAATTTTTTTTTTTTTTTTTTTGGTCGGTGCATGTTTTATGAAGGCTACGGTCGTTACGTTTATCTCAAGACTTTGGGAAGCATGTAGTAAGAGAATAGATAGCATGTAGACAGCATATACATGTACTTGCATGTATGACAGGTTGTCACCACATCTTTATCGATGTCCAAGTAACAAATCAAACCTTTAATCTTAATTTAGTAGGTGAAAGCCAATTAGGTGAAATTATGACCACTAGACTGATGGTCAGATAGACAACAGAAAGACAGACTTCACACAACCTAGCCACTATATGAGGCCTTTTCATTGTAGGGTGACATCAAAAGAAATGGCTAATTGTATGTGTCCGAATTCTTTCATTCCTTGTTTGGACAGATCAAAAATAATATGCAGTACATGTACCACATTATTATCTTAATGAGATGAGAAATAAATCAACGTTCATAGTGATAGTGATAGGATGATATACTAAACAACATGCACCTTGAGTCACAAAGAGGTACATTTCTACTTCGCTACAATAGCACTTAAAGAAAAAATTGTTATAGTGAAATACTTACCATCAAACTCTGCATTACCAACTCCAACAATAATTATTGACATGGGTAAATTTGAAGCCTGAAATAGATGGAAGTACATTCAATATGATATCATCTTAACATAAATATACCAGAAAAGTTCAACCATCATTGAATGAAAGGTACATACAAATGTATATATATGCAGTGAAACATTAGGCTGTTATATGACTATAAAAAGTTTGTCTAATTATAGTTACAGTCCATACAAAATATAATCCCTTATATCTGTTTCTCAATGGTACATGTATCTCATACATGTAGTTCATGCATTAAGGGGCTGTTTTAACGTTCCTGATTGACAGATTGGTTACACTTACAACATTCTTATGAAATGAACATGGTGTCATTAAATTCAAGGACGTTTTACTTTTTTTATCAGGGTACTTTAATCAAAGTTTAAGTTTCCTTGTATATTTGTGTCATACATTTTTGTCATACTGCAAATCACTTATAAATTGTCATTTCAAAATGGTGTCAACAGTAAAATTTCTAACTTTTTTATTTGTTGATAGATTGTAATATTTTCTTCACCATTAAAAATTCGTACCCATAAGTGGTTTATTCTTTTAGTGGCACGAAATGAATAAACCACGAATGAAATTCATTTTAGCAGAAAAATAAAATTGAAGGATCTGAAGCGAGAGAAAAATTCAAAACGTCTGAAAGCTTTTACGGGAAATGTGCGCTATGATGTCAAGAAACAATAAGGTGTCCGTGACATCACAAAGCTCTATATTTAACAGCAGACGGGTAACATAGTCTCATAATTACAGCTAAACAACCAATGAGATTCCTCGAAATTTATTTGCAGTGTGACAAAATTCTATGTGGCACTACATGCCAAAAGTCAAGGTCTCATGAGACTCAAATGAATGTTCTGGTCATGAGAAATCTGCATGTGAATTATAAAAGCCATACCCCTTATAGCAGATGAGATATAGCCCAGGTTAAGTTTTTAAAAGTAGGTCAAACTTCAGGGTCAAGGTCGCTATGTAAAAAGTCAAGAACACAAATGAAAGGCATGGTCGTGAGGTATCCCTTTGTGAAATATCAAAGCCCTAACCCTTATACTTCATGAGATATAGCCCAGGTTAAAATTTTGTCCAAGCAACAGACGCCACCAACGATCAGGCTATAGCATTAGCTCCCTGGACATTTGATACAGCTTGCTAAATAAATTTAATCTTGCTACTTACATGCAAGTTATAAAACATACTAGATAATCAGAGATTACAAAGCTCATCTCATGGTGGCATATTATCATGGCAGCAAAATTCAATTTAAACATTTTTCTTAGTATACTGGCTTTTTAAAGCAAAACCACTTAAGTAGAAAAAGTGGGTCAAGGTAATTTTATGAAAGTTTGATCAAAGATACATCAAATATGCAAGTTTGGTACATGAAGCACTTATACTTTGCTCAATATTGGCTTTTAAAAGCAATATCACTCAAGCAGAAAAAGTAGGTCAGATGCTGTATCTGATAAATGGGTACATCTCAGCATCCCAAGATGAGTCACTTGAGCAAGTTTTGTTACTGTAACATCAGTACTTCGTCAGATACTGAGCTACCCCAAACTTCTTAAACGAGTCACTTGAGTGGAAAATGTATGTCAGATGCAGCAACCAATGCATTGGTCCATCTCAGCATCCCCAAGATGAATCACTTTAGCAAGTTCGGTTACTGTAGCATCAGTACTTTGTCAGATACTGAGTATCCAAAATACTTAGTTGCAGTGGGTAAAGCATAAGCTCATCTCAACTTCAATGAGGTGAGGTAAAAATTCAAAAAATGTTTTAAATGTTAAGAATGAGATGATTGACTTACTTGTACAATAGCCTCTATGGTTTGTGGTAAGTCTGTTATAACCCCATCTGTCAGGATCAGTAACACAAAATAATTAGATCCGTCACGCATGGATGAGGCAAACCTACATGTAAAGTATAACACACAAAATGATTAGATCCGTCACGCATGGATGGGGCAAACCTACATGTAAAGTATAACACACAAAATACATGTAATCAGATCCGTCACGCATGGATGACGCAAACCTACATGTAAAGTATAACACACAAAATAATCAGATCTGTCACGCATGGATGAGGCAAACCTGCATGTAAAGTATAACACACAAAATAATTAGATCCGTCATGCATGGATGAGGCAAATCTACATGTAAAGTATAACACACAAAATGATTAGATCCGTCACGCATGGATGAGGCAAACCTGCATGTGAAATTAACACACAAAATAATTAGATCCATCACGCATGGAGTGGGCAAACCTACATGTAAAGTATAACACACAAAATGATTAGATCCGTCACGCATGGATGAGGCAAACCTGCATGTGAAAATAACACACAAAATAATTAGATCCATCACGCATGGAGTGGGCAAACCTACATGTAAAGTATAACACACAAAATAATTAGATCCGTCACGCATGGATGAGGCAAACCTACATGTAAAGTATAACACATAAAATAATTAGATCCATCACACATGGATGAGGCAAACCTACATGTAAAGTATAACACATAAAATAATTAGATCCATCACGCATGGATGGGGCAAACCTACATGTAAAGTATAACATACAAAATAATTAGATCCATCACGCATGGATGGGGCAAACGTACATGTAAAGTATAACACACAAAATAATTAGATCTGTCACGCATGGATGAGGCAAACCTACATGAAAAGTATAACACATAAAATAATTAGATCTGTCACACGCATGGAGGAGGCAAACCTACATGTAAAGTATAACACACAAAATAATTAGATCCATCACGCATGGAGTGGGCAAACATACATGTAAAGTATAACATACAAAATAATTAGATCTGTCACGCATGGATGAGGCAAACCTGCATGTGAAAATAACACACAAAATAATCAAAACTATACATACATGTACCCTCAAATTTCTGATAACAAGGTAACAAATATCTTCAGCATGACTTTATAATATATTAAAATCAACTTCACATATTTTACTACTACATTTATACATGCATATACAATGTACATGTACATACAAGTATCCATACAATAATTGAAGTAACAATACCTGGCTACATGATTGATAACAGGTGAGAAGTTTGTAGGTCCATATAGCTGTACTCTCTGTATAGAAGCATAGTAAGCCTGGAGAACACCCTGGATACCTTGACAGTAAGGATTCTGAGGGTTAAAAGTCTGAAATAAAATTAAGGTATATATCTAAATATTTTAGTATTGAAAGCCAGATTTTTTTTATCAGTAGGATTACAGATCTGGTAACCGTATTTTTTGTTGATCTGCAAAAACAATGAACAAATTTTTTCATTTTTTTTAATATCCAAACCTAGCAATCTATGATAACAAAAAAGAAAATCAAAAGTCATTATCAATGAAATGATTTCAAATAATTGTATTCCATAAATCATGTTATAAACAATAAAAAAAAAAACAATCGCCACATTTTATAACGTGAGTTCAAGATCAACCATGTACTGTATATGGAAAAAGAAGAAAAACTTCGGCTGTGATGGAGATTGATATATCTTCACATGATCTGACATTCCTAGCTTAAATTTAAAAGTTTTAAGATGGTTATAATAAGATCATGAAAGTTTCAGGGACGTGGTAAAGGTTGCCTTAGATGAACGTCAGGGGTACCATATCAGACTGTCAGCGTGAGGGGCCTGACGAGTGATGCTGCCCAGTCAGATAGGCGTACAATGTTATGCTCTTCACACACTGTATAATATGTACACAATGAAGAATTTTTTGTCAACCTGTGTTCATCATTAAATATCTAAGTTTCAAGTTGATGTCCTGTGTTAAACATCTATTCAATTTATATGTTCATTTCAGAAAAAACACAGGTTGAACCCAACCAAGGCACAACAGAGCATACTTGTGCTGATTGCCAAAACTGAATGGCATCTACCATAGGAAATCAATTTGTAATGTACATTAACACATGTATTTTCACTTCATCATATTTTGGATGTCATGTATTTTGGATCCAATGGTGATTTGGTAAATTGCTCAGACTATTTACACACCATCAGTTTCTACTTAATACATGAACAGAAATGGTGTGGAAACTAAAGACAAGAAGAAGTGTAAACATACCAAAGGAAATTCATGTGATACTGATCCATCCTGAAGTTTAGCTCCAAATCCAAGTACAGGAAATAATTTGTCACTGAAATTTAGATAAGCAAGATTCTATTCTATACTATTCTATACTACCAAACAGACAACAAGTCAAGACAACTTTTTTGCGGTCATTGCTTTGAGGTGAAATACTGATGACCTATCATCAATAGATTTAGTTTAAACTGTATTTATTTGAAGATCACATACATGTATATGGTAAATTACAAGATATAAAGACAGGATCTGGAAACAAGTAACGAAATTACTTATACTAATCCATCTCCTATATATAGATTTCAATAAATCAACTTCCATTTATATATATATACTGAGCAAAAAAAGTTAGTACCCACTTTTTCGTATATATTTTGCATGGCACATTCAATCAAATTTTGTGTAGGCTAGGTATCCCCGAAAAACTTCATTTTGAAATCAGGTATAAACTGACATATACATGACGTCATCATCAACGGTTGAAATCAAAGGGATTATGTCTATTTTACCTCTTCTAATTCCAATATTTCTTGTTTCAATCGAATAAAACTTTTGGATTCATCCCTTCATTGTCTTAGGCATCCTTACAAAGTGTTATGAATTGTCAGCATCCCGCATGACCTTCTCGGGACTTCCGGTGTATTCTAAGCTTGTTTTTCTTGATTTTTGCGTCATTCTACTGATTTTTACACTATCTGTTTATGAATTTTTTGTTGATTTTATTGTAAGGTAGTCTCTCTAGGTTTTTTATTGACACTATCCCAATGGGAGCAGCCAACCAGACCAAACAAGCATAGCATTTTCCTTTACAAAGCAGAAACTTTCTACTTCGACACACATGAATGAATTCAGTGCCTTAGTCTTTATTGAATAAAAGTCATTAATTTGAGGAATTTGACATTTCATCTGTATATACTACAGTATGTAGTCGGTCAAAATAAGAGAACTTACTTTTTTTTGCTCACTATATATACATACATGTAATGGATGAGTATTAGGACATGGCTGCCTTACTTAGGGTGTTCATGGGCGTACTATTCTTGTTGCTTCTAGCAAACTTATGATTCTTGGAAACTTTGCTTATGTCCAACTAGAATTATACCCCCATGAATAATAACATTAAGAGAAACATTACTTATAATTAGTACATTTGTACTAAATGTTAGGCACCCAAGACGGCAAGATTTATTCAAATATAGCAAAAGTCAAAAGGTTCATTCTCCATACTTTCAAAACTGAGACATGACATCACCAGCATTATACAATATAAATCCATGTACCATATGGGAATTTAGCATATGGTCTTTCTTCTCCAGTGTAAATATGAATACACAGTCATTACAGAGACTATAATATACATGTACATACCTATCATAGTCCTGTATAATCTCCCCCACAGCTTGTATGGCCATTACATACTGGTTGGGGCCATATGGACTGATATAGTGTAAGGAGTTGGAGTTTGAAGGATTCCCATTCGATGCAGTAAAATCTATAGCTACTGTAAAATTCAATTGTGTCCTGAAAAAAAGAAGTAATAAATAACATCTTATTTGAAATGAATTACATACTCCCTATTAAAATCTTTGTTAATAAAAGAAAAATAATAAAACAACAAATTATCTTGTGTTGAAGGCAGAGAAAATTATTTCAATATTAATTCACTCTTATTTTGTCATTTCACTCTAAGCTTTTTAGCACACCTGAGAGAAGCTCAAGTGAACTATTTTCATAATGTGACATGCAGCGTCCAGTGTCTGTCCAGCGTAAACTTTTTTACATTTTCAACGTCTCCAGAACGGCTGAAGGGATTTTGATGAAACTTGGTAGGTATGAAGTACTAATGATCCCCTACAAGTGCTATTGTCAGGATCTGTTGATAGGTGGCACCAACACAGGCATTAGTAGGTTATTGTGAGTTCCCTCCTTTGACAAACTTCTTCAGAATGGAAGCACGCATAGACAAACCGAAAGCATCAGGATGATCCAGAGAGATGTCTCAAGAAGTGTTGTTATTTTTGGTTCCGCTCTGAAGTCAAATTTTTAAGGTGTTTTTATGTCTTTTCAGACTTGGTCAGAGATGTCTTTAGAAGTGTTGTTTTTTTTCAGTTCCACTCCGAAGTCAATTTTTTTTTCATTTGACAGACTTCTTCTTGATATGCTTAGTCAACGTAGTTTTCAGGTGAGCAAGTGTGGACATCTTGATTCCACATCTCATGACACCATGGGAGATAACAAAACAAGGATGTTTACTGTTTATAGTGCATCTCATGATTTTCCTTCACATGTAACTGAAAAATTTCTAGTTCAACATTTTAAGTACATGTCCAGTATACCTGTGTAGTTCTAAATTTTTTATAGTTAATACATACCCTCCTTTCAAATAATCTAAGAATGATGGCTGTATCTCTACTTTGCACTTCATTAATTGCACCTGTCAAAAGTAAGCAAATACATGTACATGTATGACCTAAGTTATGTCTTTCTATTAAACAATGTATTCTTGAAAATCTGTATATTCATATACATGTAAATATGTATATTAAGCGGTTACCATGTACAGAATAGATCTGCAGTATACTGTAGAACATACCTGCCCAGAGTTTTTGTAGCTCTTTTTCTTTGCCTTTTTCTTTGGATTTATTACCTAAAAAAGTAATAGTTTATACATGTAATATACATGTACATGTACATGATGTGAAAAACTTGAATTCTATTAACAAGAAAATTCTTCATGAAGCTGCAAACTTTAAGATGAAATACATTATATCTGCTCTTGTAGGAAGTTTTATTTCACTCCAAAGTGTTATACTCACATCAAATGTAGCATGGCTACCCTTGGATAACTCCTGAAGATTTGTTGTAAATTCTCCAATCAGATCATGGCTGCTGGACAAAGAAGATATCTTAAACTTGGTATTTGATAAGACTTAGTCTTCTTTTTTTTTCATTTTATAATATGTTGAATCATTTCTTATCTATCATAAGCATCATGAGAAGAAGATTACTATAATTGAATGTATACATGTATTTGTATGTAGAATGTGCTGTTTTGAAATACATTAATATTATCATACCAATTAAAAATGTCTGATTGCCTTGAAATGTCAGTGAGAGAATTAAAAGTATTTTTAATCAATTAATTGAAAATTCAATAACTAATTTGCTTATATACATGTATCAAGTAAAAATTAGACTATGAACATGTACCAAAGTAGACAGATTCGAAGGATCTTGAAATTTGTTTTCGTGATGGACCAAGATCACTAGAAATCAGCACTGATATATAAAGATTTATTAGCTACTCCCTGAATATTTCTTATCCTTTTTTCTGTAATCGAAGAAAGGCAACTCAAATACATGTAAGTGCAAAGTTTTTTTGCAATTATCTTCAGGATAAGACACATAACAAAATTTCATTTTGTCAAAACAGAGGATTTTCTTATCAAATATAAGAGAAAAGATAGGACATTATTACACGATTGTTTAATATGTCTGTGTGCCTTTTTCACTTACCTTCCATCACTGTCCCAATCAAAACATTCCACCTTGATTGACCTGAAACACAGATTGGGTTTCCTTAATATGGTCATATAAGGTACATGTAAATCAACAAAGCTATATAAACCATTGACCATCTTATTTTGAAAAGAAGCACTGCTGAAATCTAACAAGTAGCAACAATTTAATACCTGTGATCTTCTATACATAAGTATGTAAACAACAAAAACCAAGCCATGATTTTTTGTGAATTAAACAAATTACAGAGATCACACCTTGTGGCAGACTCTTAAACTATGAAATCATAATTACATAGTCTGTCTAAGCATTGTTTGATGGGTCCTTGAATACACAGCCAATTGTGCCTCACATGAAATTTATATGAAATGAGCATGATATAAATTTCACATGAAAGTTAATGTGAATTTCATATATTTCACATAAATTTTACATAAAATTTATGTGAAAAAAATTCACATGAATTTCACATGAATTTACTTCACATAAATGTTACATGAATTTTTCTTTGTGACCTTCATGTAAAATCGACTTTACATGCAATTCATGTCAGAAACTTCACATTAATTTCATGTAAAAATTTCATGTAAATTTCATGTTGGTGCTCATTTCACATAAATTTCATGCGAACTTTTACGTAAATTTAATGTAAATTTCACATGAATTTCATATGAGGCACAATTGGCTGTGATATATGATGTCACACTGATAAGTCCATGATTCGAAGCAATATCAGTCATTTGGTGATCCTTCAATCATTACCTCACTGATACCTGGCTCCACAATAATTTGATTTATTCATGTGACTAGGGAATCATTGGACAATATGACATTGCTAGCTGGTTGATATCTCTTGATTACATGTATGTTATGCGTATCATATCATACACTATACATGAATGATACAAAGCCTACCTATTGTAATCCCCATTACATAAAGTTTTGACTGGTACTGTAAATGGCCTCCATGTCGGATTTAATGTGTTCTTTATCACCTCTGTCTTATGTGTAACTGTGTAGCTGAAAAATACAATTCATCAATATCTAAAATTGAAATCAATGCCCTTACATGTACATCATATAGAAAATAATTTGAATATGAACATGGATAATTTAATTTTCATCTGCGGAGTCAGTTACAAAGAACAGTCAAATTACAATGTAATGTATAGAGAAATAACATTTATTCAAAAATTCATAATAAGAAAGGTTGTGAATCTGAATCATACTGAATCCTTGATTCATAAGTACTTCATACTGAAAATACATCCCAACTATACATTTGATACCACTGTCAAATACATATAATGTGCAAGAAATGTTAAAGTATGATATTGATTCTTTTTACCTTCTATCTTCATTTGCTCTGTAGAAAATCAAGAAAGGATCTGATTTTCCAAGAAAATCTTTCTTGTCCAGTTTTGTGGCAGAGAAATGCAAAGTCACAATTTCCTGTAAATTAAAAATAAACTGATTGATCTAATCATAATCAATATTAACTTCTACAGATGAGCCAAGTTTTATTTTGAATTTGATAAGAAACCTTGCTACTTCAAAAATCATAGACTACATGTTAACATTAATCATTTCAGAAAGAAAAAAATATGAAAATGTTATGATCGCTGAGCGATATAAGTCCCCTACCGGCGGCATATATTTATGTCCTGCAACTCTGCCTATGAATTACTCTTCAATTAAACATGAGTTTTAATTAAACTTACTGTCTGTGCAGCTCAGTTCTGAGGTTTTATCTGCTTTATCGATTCGAAAAAGAGGTCAAGCGTGACAAAAGTTGAACTTGCTCTGTAACTATCCAAGACTAAGCTGAGTATCAAATTTTACGTGAATATCACTTTTTGTTGCAGAAAAAAGTCTGGAAAACTGACAAAACTGAATTGTGCAAGTCATCAAGGGGCATAACTCCTCGAAAAATAGGTCAAGCATGACAAAAGTCGAACTTGCCCTGTAACTATCCAAGACTAAGCTAAGTATCAAATTTCACCTGAATATCTCTCTTTGTTGCAGGAAAAAGTCCGGAAAACTGACAAAAATTGAATTTTCCAAGTCATCAAGGGACATAACTCCTCGAAAAATGGGTCAAGCGTGACGAAAGTTAAACTTGCTCTGTAACTATCCAAGACCAAGCTATGTATCAAATTTTCAACTGAATATTTCCATATGTCCCAGACAGAAGTTCGGAAAACTGACAAAAACTGAATTTTCCAAGTCATCAAGGGACATAACTCCTCAAAAAAAGGTTAAGGGTGACGACTGTCAAACTTGCTCTGTAACTATCCAAGACCAAGCTGTGTATTAAATTTCATCTGAATATCTCCATCTGTTGCAGAAAAAAGTCCGGAAAACTGAAAAAAAAAACCTGAATTTTCCAAACATCAAGGGGCATAACTCCTCGAAGAATAGGTCAAGCGTGACAAAGTTAAACTTGCTCTGTAACTATCCAAGAACAAGCTGTGTATCAAATTTCATCTGAATATCTCCATCCGTTGCAGAAAAAAGTCCGGAAAACTGACAAAAACTTAATTTTCAAAGTCATCAAGGGGCATAACTCCTCGAAAAATAGGTTAAGCGTGACGAAAGTCGAACTTGCTCTGTAACTATCCAAGACCAAGCTGTGTATCAAATTTCATCTGAATATCTCCATCCGTTGCAGAAAAAAGTCCGGAAAACTGACAAAAACTGAATTTTCAAATTCATCAAGGGGCATAACTCCTCGAAAAATAGGTTAAACGTGACGAAAGTCATACTTGCTCTGTAACTATCCAAGACCAAGCTGTGTATCAAATTTCATCTGAATATCTCTATCTGTTGCAGAAAAAAGTCCGGAAAACTGACCAAAACAGAATTTTTCCAAGTCATCAAGGGGCATAACTCCTCCAAAAATATGTCAAGCGTGACAAAAGTCAAACTTGCTCTGTAACTATCCAAGACCAAGCTGTGTATCAAATTTCATCTGAATATCTCCATCCGTTGCAGAAAAAAGTCCGGAAAACTGAAAAAAAAAACTGAATTTTCAAAGTCATCAAGGGGCATAACTCCACGAAAAATAGGTTAAGCGTGACGAAAGTCAAACTTGCTCTGTAACTATCCAAGACCAAGCTGTGTATCAAATTTCATCTCAATATCTCCATCCGTTGCAGAAAAAAGTCCGGAAAACTGATATTCGGACAGACGGACAGACAGACGGACAGACGGACAGACTGACGGACGGACAGACAGACCGAGAGGAAACTAAGAGTCCCCTTCGGCGTTGCCGGTAGGGGACTAAAAACATATGATATAGGTAAATTGTCACTAAGAGAAGTGTTATAATATAATAAAGATGACGTCCCTAATCAAAACAATAGGACTAAAACTTACCTTATTGCTACTAACTTCTTCCGTTCTCACTTGAAAAATAAACATAGTGTAATCAAAGATTACGAAGCTCACCTCGCAGCAGCAAAGTTCAATTTAAAAAATTCTCTAAATACATGTATATTAAGAAAATCACTCAAGTGGAAAAAAGTAGGTCAAGGTCATTTTATGAAAGTTTGATCAAAGATACATCCAATATGCAAGTTTGGTACATGTAGCACTTATACTTTGCTCAATACTGGTCTTCAAAGGCAAATTCGCTCAAGTGGAAAAAGTAGGTCAAGGTCATTTTATGAAAGTTTGATCAAAGATACATCCAATATGCAAGTTTGGTACATGTAGCACTTATACTTTGCTCAATATTGGTCTTTAAAGGCAAAATCACTCAAGTGGAAAAAGTAGGTCAAGGTCATTTTATGAAAGTTTGATCAAAGATACATCCAATATGCAAGTTTGGTACATGTAGCACTTATACTTTGCTCAATATTGGCCTTATAAGGCAAAATCACTCAAGCGTAAAAAGTAGGTCAGATGCTGCATCCGATGCATGGGTTCACCTCAGCATCCCAAGATGAATCACTTGTGAAAGTTTGGTTACTGTAGCATTGGTACTTTGTCAGATACTGAGTTACCCCAAAAACTTTAACCAGACATTGACAAAATCACTCAAGTGGAAAATGTAGGTCAGATGCTGCATCCGATGCATGGGTTCACTTCAGCATCCCAAGATGAATCACTTGTGCAAGTTTGGTTACTGAAGCATCAGTACTTTGTCAGATACTGAGTTACCCCAAAAACTTTAACCAGACATTGACAAAGTCATTCAACCGGAAAATGTAGGTCAGATGCTGCATCCAATGCATGGGTTCACTTTAGCATCCCAAGATGAATCACTGGTGCAAGTTTGGTTACTGTAGCATCAGTACTTTGTCAGATACTGAGTTACCCCTAAAACTTTAACCGGACGTGGACACGGACGGGGACGGGGACACGGACGGGGACGCCGGGGTTATAGCATAATCTCATCTCAACTTCGTCGAGGTGAGCTAATAAAAATTCACTTGATATCATTTGAATAAGTAATAAAAGATTCAGTGTTTATAGCGAGGGCCTTTGCGAGCAAAGCTCCCATTTACATAAGTATGGGAAAATGCATGATCAAAAGATATACATACTAAGAGCTGAAAAAGTTTGGTAACAGGGTCACAGATACAGATAAAAGAAAGGAGATCTCAAACAAACTCAGATGCAGCACTCACAGCAAATCCCATAACACCCACTGTAAAACCACAGAGCACTCACAGAAAGAGAAGTAAAAGGGACAAGGAGCTTCAACTCACACCAAAGAAACATGAAATACAAAAGACCACACATAAACCAACGAGACCAATGGGTAACTGGTGCCGACTTAGGACAGCCATCTGCCACACAAGTAGCAGATGGTGTGGTTATCCAGATTACGTGTGCACAACCCTCCCACTTTTCCGATTACCCAGAGGTCTCAAAGAAGACACAATTGTGGAGTAAAATAACCTCCTCACTGTAAGAGGAACATACAAACATCATGATGCAAGGGCCCAAAACACACATGGATATAAAAAATAGAAGGCATACGAAATACAGTCTGTGCTCTGCCAGCTGTAACGAGCTCATGCATGTGATCACCCAAGGAGTTCAACTGACATTCAGAGAGGACAGGTGGTCAGGGCCCTGTTCCTTAAAGGCCAGGTTTTTTAACCGAGTGGTAATTAATATGCACACCCGAGTGATCTTACCATGTTAGGCATGATATAAGCGTGTCTACTGACCAGTGATATTTCTAGAGACAGGAGCGATGGGTGACATCAAAGACATGCATGTACAACAGGTTTACATGATTATGCTAATTAGATATACCACAATTTTATCTATTTGAAGCTGTCAATCAAAAATTGAAAGGGTAATATAGGATACATGGGACAAATCAGATTGCGATTAGAGATGTTAATCCTACAGAGGTCAGTGAGGAAATGACAGGAAATTTACCTGTCTTCTTTTATAGTCCCCATCCAGCCTTTAAACAACAGAGCAGAAGAACATACATTGACAAATTCGCAATTTTATGGCATAATAAAAATAAGTGACACATGGCATGCCAAATTGTTCGTCTGAAAATCCGAAATCCAGCAGCAACTAATCTGTCATCTTTATCACCAATGACACATCAGTACATGTACGTAACTCTGCAGTATACTTAATGTCATTATTCCTATATATGTGACATCATGGTAGCAGTCCGCATATTTTCATGTGTAAAAATGGTACATGTATGTAGTTATGCAAGAAGTAAATGTAACGCCAGATGCTGGGATTTTCTAGCGCTTTTCACGAGCATCAAACAAACAAGATAGATGATCTAAATAAGTATGTAGTAAAGAAGATTTTTTTTAATGGATTTCAAGGTCAGTAGAGAGGAAATGGGAGGCATTTCAGACTCCCTATCTTAAGATCAACATCTGTGTATAGGCAGGGACTGCATGATCTAGACCCTTCATGTGGGCCGGATCCAGATTTTTTTTTCACAGTGGGACGGGCGTACTTGGGGGTCCAGCCCAGCTCCTAGAATCCCAAGGTTAGAATTTTGAAATGTGCTTATTTTTCAGGAGGAGAAGATTTTGATTTTGAGATCAACAAGTCCAAGGTTTTACAAATATTGTACCTAGTATATTGTGTCTTTTTTCTCAGCTCGCACATAAGGCTTTGCCTTGATTCGTATACAAATTATTCATAAAGAAGTCAAGATGGAAGGACAACTACACGAATATTATTCAATGGAAGAATAAGACATCGACTTAACTCAATCTATAAATTGTATATACATCTTGCACACTCAAAAAGAATCATGCACTATTATACATGTATAACTAGAACAAGAAGCTTTTTTATTTTAGTGAGTAGCAATATACCTGAACTAAGAATTTACCTGTGATCTGTCCTTTATGAACACCTCTGTAAAGATGAGGAAGATTATAAATTAGTTATACAAATATAACATGTCCTAAAGAACTAGACGACTAATGATATTTCATTTCTACATGATGTATTAGCTACCCATCACTATCAAGTGGGATACAGGAGTACTTTTCAGAATCCATAAGCCAACAATATTGATCTTCCTAAGGCTTATCAAATATTTAGATCAGAATCACTTTAAGGGGGTTAGAGTATCGTTATTTTGACACTGTTTGGACGGTCAAACTAACTTTATTTTTTCTCTAAACTAAAAATCTATCTTCAGATATTTTAAAATGTATAAAATATATGCATCGTGCAGGGCATCTTTAGGGTCTAATACTTGCATGATATTACATTTATTCAAATCCAGTCAAAATTCATTCATTTATTTCCACAAGATTGTAAAAATGAAAGGACTGAAGTAAGACAACCTTTCAAACCTACTAAACCTGTTATTTCAGTACTTCTCTTTTCACATTTCAAAGAATAAGAAAGTAAGTTTTTCATATTTGAACATTTTGACATACGCATATTAAGTGTGTTACTTCTGATTATGTGATGCAAAATGAACTCTCTACTATCATCATCTTGACAAGATCTATGAGAAGTGTATTATTCAACATACTCTAGCTTGCGTTCCATTTTACCACTTGAGGCACCAACAATCTCTCCAAGTGTACAGTCAATTCGCCCTAAAAAGTCCTGTAAATGCACATTCATGATAAATAATGAGAGGCCTAAGGAGGCCACATCGCTCACCTGAGTTCGAAACAAAAGAATGATAGAGGACAATTTAGTGAAGCCTTTGAGTAATTGCTACCTTTAAGGTTCAATGAAATTATGAGCATTAGTTTTGGAGATGTCTAAAATGTGTCAGCCAATCAGAGCCCTCAGCAGCCATATTTGTTGACCAATCAACACGAAAAACACAAATTTGGTAGAGGACCTTGAGTAAGGTTTCATGAAATTCTGTGCAGTGGTTGCAGAGGAGAAGTTGAAAATGCGTCAGCCAATCAGAGCCCTCGACGGCCATATTTGTTGACTGATCGGCACGAAAAACACAAAGTTGGTAGAGGGCCTTGAGTAAAGACCATACAACGTTATTTTTTACAAGATACATGATACGATGTGATACACGCATGATATGATAGGATACACAAGCAAACGCGATAGACCTGATACACGATAGGAAAAGATACAAAAGGATACAATACAATGCACGTTACACGATACAGGAATGATACGATAGGATACACTAGCGAACGTGATAGACCTGATACACGATAGGAAAAGATACAAAAGGATACGATACGATGCATGTTACACGATACACGATACGAAAGGATACACGTTACACGATGCACGATACGAAAGGATATATGTTACACGTTACGAAAGGATACACGTTATGCAAGACACGATAGAATAAACGTTAAATAATGTATTAGTAGCTTGTATCATACGGCGCATAAACATGATAAAGTAAACAATTCAACTTGTACGATATGATATGATACAAAATGTGTGAGTTATGTACGTTTATTGTTAATATGTGTGTGATAATAACTAGTATTCGTATTAGTAACAACACACACACACACAATTGTTTCGTTTATGAAATCCGTGACTCGGAATCTATTATTTTCATTTACTCTACCCAAGTTGCCATAAAATGAAAATAAAACGTGACCTGATTGGCAGGGCATATTACCAATCAAGTGAGACGAATTGGCTGTATGTAAGTAAAAAAAAAACACCGCTAAAGACAGTATGGCCAGATTGCAAAGTAAGTTTTTGTCACCAACTGGGTCAAGGTCAATAGGTCAAATATTACAGCACACATTGAAAGGTCCTGTCAAAGGCAACCTACATGTATAATATAAAGTTTCTACTGCATACAAATCCATAAATTTTACTTAAACCAAAAACTTAAACTAAAATCTTTAACTAGGTCAAAGTCCAAGGTGAAGGTCACTAGGTCAAATGTTACAGCATAAATTGAAAGGTCTTATGATGGGCAAGCTTCATGTATAATATAAAGTTTCTACTGCATATAGTTCCTTAGATTTTGCCTCAACCAGAAACTCTTATCAAAATGTTGACGGTAGACAGACAGACAGACAGACAGACAGACAGACAGACAGACGGACGGACGGACGGACGGACGGACGGACGGACGGACGGACGGACGGACGGACGGACGGACAGACAGACAGACAGACAGACAGACAGACAGACAGACATCATCAATCTTTAGACTGGAATTGCTGTGCATTCCGGCCAACAAAATAAATGCATGTTAATTGATGTGTATGTATGTAGTAGTACTAATGTAACTTGGACATAAGGATATATCCTATGCATGTTGACCAGGTAACATTTGAAGGCATCGATCAGTCAAGGTTTTTTTTACCGGCTATTCTACACCTACCTTTAAGTTGTTTATTCCCCATTACAGTAAAATTAAGTATAAAGAAGAACATATATGAATATCTATTATTCCTTAACAATGCATCCTTTCACTAAAGAATCCATAATGAAATCAAAACCATCCGAATATAAACACGATAAAAGGAAACGAAATTCTGACAAAAATGACTACCTGATACTACAGGATACACGTTACACATTATACGATACGATAGGATTCTCGATACACGATGCACGGTAGGATACGATAGGATAAGAATTAAGGTGATATCACACGTTTCGTGTTATACAACACTTATTTTCAGAGAAAAAGCATAACTCTGATTTCCTAATCTAATTCAGATGTAAGGGACAATATTAGCAGGTCACCATCCAAAATTTTGAGATTTTGAAATTGATCAGACTTTTTAGCCATCCATTGATTGTCATGGAAATGCTCATTTTTTTGCCTATTTTTTTTCAGCCCAAGATTTTCAAATGAAACTTCACATATGATTCCCTCATCATATTGTGCAAATTCTTATAGAAAGAAATCATTCAATGACCACGTCATATGTGGCAAAATCTGACTGAATGTGTAAATTATCATGTAAAAAATCAAAAGTGCAATTCGAGTTATCTTTCTTTACTATGTGACCATAGACAAAAGCATCCGACTTTATATGATTATCTTTTTGAAACATCACAGCAGTGTTCCTTCACTCACAAAGATGTCAATATGTAAATAAATAGAGCCGAATACAGATTTTGTGTGATAACACGACAGTATGTGAACATGTGTAATGATATAACATGCACCACATGGGTAACTATATTATAAGTTTCTCTACATTCAAGCACTTTACTGACACCTGACTTATTTCTGAATAGATACGACATATGTATGTAGGTAAAAAAAGTTAAAAAAAAAAATCAAATTAGTTCAATTTCAGCAAAAATTTGACTTTTGTTGGTCACTCTAGGCTTGCCATTACTTTGCAAAGAAAAAAAAACCATTCGTATGTACATACGAATAAAAATTTCATTATTACTCCTGCGCTCAGGCTCGAACCGCGGTCTTCCCGCATAGTGGGCAAGAGCTCTACCTCTGAGCTATTGGGTCGACATTCCAATAAGGTGATTATAACAAAGCCAGAACATCAAGTCTGATTCAAGACATTTTAAGCTACAAAAATCGGAAATCTTCAGCGTGGAGATTTCTTAAAAATTTTCGTCTAAGGGAGGCTACTGAAACGCGTGTGATATCTCGTTAAGATAGATATTATACACATTAAACGAAATTATAAATGCACAATACAATATGATACCCGCATGAATAAACGCAGGATACGATACGATCAAATTGACAAAATTAAAGTTGTATGGACTGTACTTGCTTCCTGTAAGGTTTCGGGAAATTCTGTGCAGCGGTTGCAGAGGAGAAGTTGAAAATGTGTCAGCCAATCAGAGCCTTTGGAGGCCATTTTTACTGACTGATTGGCACAAAAAACACAAACTTGAGAACGGACCTTAAGTTCTTGCTTCCTGTAAGGTTTCGTGAAATTCTGTGAAGCCATTGCAGAAGAGTTGTCAAAAGGTTAAAAGTTTATGCCGGATGACGGACGAAGGGCACACTATGACAATAGCTCACTCGAGTTTCGCTCAGGTGAGCTAAAAACCTGTAATGACAAATTCATGATAGCAAAATCAAACAATTGAAAGAATGAAGACTATAGGATGACGGTGTTATAAAGTGTTGGCTTCTTACAAATTGTTACCTCTCTTAATTCTATGTATTATACATAAACATAAATACGTGTAGTTGCAACAATGAAGACAAGAATTACCCTATATGATTAGCCTTTAAATAATTTTCCACATATCTCAATACATGTACAATATAAGAATTGATATTACTTGTCTTAGATCATATCATTTAGGTAAATAAACAGAGTAGATCTTTGATGAACAAATCACACACTACATAACAAATTATTTTCATACAAAAAAATATAAAATCTTACATGTGATTCCAGTTTCTGACTAGGAGAATCCACATCATAGCTGAAAAAAGAATAACACAAGACATCACATTAAATTGTCAAATTACATGTATGTATATTCTTACATAATTACATATGTACATGTACATGTAATTGTTTAATTGATAAGTAAGTTCTTGACATTTATGAAAATTAGATTTACAGGTAGCTTTAAAATCATCATGTAACATAGAATGTACAAATATTTTATCAAATGTATGAAAGAGAGAAATAATTTTTTATTATACTTTAACTTTGTAAATTTAAAATTATTTGAAATGACACTTGCTTTCTACCTTCAGTGCTGAGAAAGTACCTGTTTTAACTTACATTTCAAAGCGTAGTTTTTGACTTTCCTCAAAAAAGTACTTCATATTGAATTTTTTCACAAAGTCTGGGTTCAGTGTGTCTTTTATCATCTCAGTTCTTCCAAACTGGAAAATAAATGGCATGATTAAGATTTATGAATTATATGTACATGTATCATGTTGATTCATTTCTTCCTTGTTTGCTTTAAAATCTATCATACATTTAACCGAAGTCTTTAACTAGGTCAAAGTCCAAGGTCATGGTTACTGGGTCCAATGTTACGGCATAAATTGAAAGGTCTCATCATCGGCAACCTAAATGTATAATATAAGGTTTCTACTGCATACAGTTCCTTAGATTTTGCTTAAACCGGAAACTTTAACCAAAATCTTTAACTAAGTCAAAGTCCAAGGTCAAAGTCACTAGGTCCAATGTTACGGCATAAACTGAAAGGTCTCGTCATGGGCAACCTATATGTATAATATAAGGTTTCTAGTGCATACAGTTCCTTAGATTTTGCTTTAACCAGGAACTTTAACCAAAATCTTTAACTAGGTTAAAGTCTAAGGTCAAGGTTAATAGGTCAAATGTTACGGCATAAATTGAAAGATTTCCTCATGGGCAACATACATGTATAATATAAAGTTCCTTAGATTTTGCTTAATCAGGAACTTTAACCAAAATCTTTAACTAGGTCAAAGTCCAAGGTCATGGTCACTAGGTCAAATGTTACGGCATACATTGAAAGGTCTTGTCATGGGCAACCTTCATGTATAATATAAAGTTTCTACTGCATACAGTTCCTTAGATTTTGCTTAAACCAGAAACTTTAACCAAAATCTTTAACTAGGTCAAAGTCCAAGGTCAAGGTCACTAGGTCCAATGTTACGGCATAAATTGAAAGGTCTTATCATGGGCAACCTAAATGTATAATATAAGGTTTCTACTACATACAGTTCCTTAGATTTTGCTTAAACCAGAAACTTTAACCAAAATCTTTAACTAGGTTAAAGTCTAAGGTCAAGGTCACTAGGTCAAATGTTTTGGCATAAATTGAAAGGTCTTGTCATGGGTAAGCTTCATGTATAATATAAAGTTTCTACTGCATACAGTTCCATAGATTTTGCTTAAACCAGGAACTTTAACCAAAATCTTTTACTAGGTCAAAGTCCAAGGTCAAGGCCAATAGGTCAAATGTTTTGGCATAAATTGAAAGGTCTTGTCATGGGTAAGCTTCATGTATAATATAAAGTTTCTACTGCATACAGTTCCATAGATTTTGCTTAAACAAGGAACTTTAACCAAAATATTTAACTAGGTCAAAGTCCAAGTTCAAGGTCACTAGGTCAAATGTCTTGTCATGGGCAAGCTTCATGTATAATATAAAGTTTCTACTGCATAAAGTTCCTTAGATTTTGCCTCAACCAGAAACTTTAACCAAAATGTTGACGGCAGACAGACGGACAAACAGACGGACATCGTCAATCTATAGACCAGAATTGCTTTGCAATCTACTGCATAGTTTCTGCAAAGTTTCTACTGCATACAGTTCCATAGATTTTGCTTAAACCAGGCACTTTAACCAAAATCTTTAACTAGGTCAAAGTCCAAGGTCAAGGTCAATAGGCCAAATGTTATGGCATAAATTGAAAGGTCTTGTGATGGGCAAGATTCATGTATAATATAAAGTTTCTACTGCATATAGTCCATTAGATTTTGCCTTAACCAGAAACTTTAACCAAAATCTTTAACTAGGTCAAAGTCCACGGTAAAGGTCACTAGGTCAAATGTTACGGCATAAATTGAAAGGTCTTGTCATGGGCAAGCTTCATGTATAATAGAAAATTTCTATTGCATACAGATCCATAGATTTTGCTTAAACCAGGAACTTTAACCAAAATCTTTAACTAGGTCAAAGTCCAAGGTCAAGGTCACTGTATCAAATGTCAATATATAGACCAGAATTGCTGTGCAATCCGGCCAAAAATCACATGTTATATAATGATAGAAATAACTAAAACTTCAATAATTGAATGTACAAAATCATTTGTACATATTTGTTAGTAAAAATTTGTATTCGCGAAAACAAAGATATCCTATTTTATCATAAAATCGCGAAAATTTATGCACGCGAAAAATTTCTGGTTATATGGTATTTTTTACCTCATGATAATTTCCACTACGAATATCCCGAGTTAAGACAACACAAATTGGATCAGACTTGGAAAGGGTATCTCTATCTTGAAGATTCCTGAAAGAAAATATATATACATGTAAGTCTTAGCACATGTGCAGATACGAAATGTATGCGTAACACTGGAAATAACAAGGATATAGTATATGGTGACAATACAAAACGTATCATCAATACATAATTTTAGAAACTTGGGTACTGCAGGTTAAAAGTACGGCAAATAATGAGATTAATGTGCACCGTAGAAGCCATTAATTAATAAAACAGTACAAGTACAATCTCCGGTTAAATAATACAAACTTGCTGGGGGCTACAAGACGTTAAGACACCTCCGGTTGTAATGATACATCCGGGACTAATTAACCAGGTATGTAGCAATTTAATCAATTAATGAAGCAAAGTAAACAAAATAGTAAACATTCGAAAATTTTGAGACAAAAAATATAACGTGGCAGCCTTCAAAAATCATAATAGCATGGTGGTAAGTCCGGATAGCGTACTTGACGGCTGTGATCAAAACATTACGAGTGTGAAACATACATTTAAGACACATATCCCCAAATAAGGAATCTAGTGGGAAAATTTTTTTATTAGTCTGGCGGACTAATGCATGGATTTTTTCATTAGTCCGAAGCAAAATCTATTACTCACGGACTAACGGACATACGTTGATTTCGAGCCCTGGTGGCCAAGACCAGGCACCTGCTCAACTACTGTCCGTGCAGCTCACTTCAGAAATCGGAAAATTGAAGTTTTCTCTACTTTGTCGTCAATTTTTGCCTTTTGTGGGGAGATAGATCTCGAACTCTCATAACTAACAGTGTATGATATATGTCTGTAGGACCAATACTACGCTCACAGTGAAAGAAATTAGTTTTTGATAGGGAGTTTTCTATGTTAATTTTAGTGCGACGTCGCCGATCTTTAACACTGAGTCTATGGAGAATGTCAACAAAGTCGCGCTAAAATTAACATAGAAATCTCCCCATCTTAAACTATTTTCTTTCAGGCATATATCACACACCGTTATTTATGAGAGTTCGAGATCTATCCCCTTATCTAAATTTTAACTGGAAAATATGCCGATGAAGTAGAGAAAACTTCAATTTTCCGATTTCTGAAGTGAGCTGCGCGGACAATAATTTACTCCTTTGGGATTTAGCCCGATTGGCTTTGGACTGGACCTGATAGTGTATACAGTGGTTATGCAGTGTATAAAAATGAATAAAAATGTTAAATCGAGTGAGTTCCTAGGGTCATCGAAGCTGAAATTTTATATTAACTTTTCTGTTCTGTCGTTTACCTGCATGAAACACTGACTTCTACTTCTGAGGAAGGGGCTGATGCTGTTCCTGGTTGGAAAGCCATGATGAAATGAATTTAAGTACTTTTTACATAAATAAATCTGATATCGTCTAAATATGATGTTTTTCAATACGTAAAATCAGTTGTGACATGTAAAATTAGTTAGGACCCATCCCTTGAGAAAAAGAAACTTCCTCAGCTTCTTTAAGCGTCTAACTGACTCAAAATCTACCTCTGTTAAACGCTTAAAACTTATAATAAACGATAAAATTCAGACGATCATATTTATCCGGAAAACGTTACTATCGACACTAAAAAAAAAAGTGGTTCAGGGGGTGCAGAGGGGGCGTCCGCACCCCCCCCGCCCCCTCTCCCCGGCACTGACTCAAAATAAAAAAAAAAAAAACAACCCTACATTTTGGCCCATGTTCAGTAAAAATAAAATTCGCCCCTTGACCCCCGGCAAAGGGGGCGCTGGATCCGCCACTGAATATAAGCAAGCTGTAAATCCCTGGCCTGGTCTGACTGAACACATCTCAGGAAAAAATACAGTGTTAGAGACTGAGCCATATATCTTACATCTGTACCTACAAACATCGGCTCCAGACCACTTAACGGTCACTTTTAAACAGATAAAACTTGGACACAGAATTATCGATACCATTTCATATAAAACCAAGGCATGTAAATCGATGTACTAACCCAAGCTGTATACAAGGATTTTAACTATTTCCAATCTGTGACCTTTGATATTTGGCCTACATGTATTGACATTTGACATTATACAATTATTGACTGGGAATGAGGGCAATATATGATTTGTTGGACCTGAAGATAAAATATTGCCCGAGGCCGAAGGCCGAGGGCTATATTTTGTCTGAAGGTCCAACAAATCATTTATTATATAGTCTGTTTATATTCCCACTCTCATTGGCTGAGAACTGTCACGTGGCGAGTCATTGTCTCATCATATTGACCTGTGAGGGGCGATTTCATTAAATATCACTACCGCGAAAACTCTTGCTTCCGGTTTACCATGAAATATCGAAAACGCGCGAAATTTATATCTGTGACGTCATTAACGTCATTTTGTAAACAACAGCAAGGACCATGAAGCTGAGCTCAAATTCTTGAATTTTGACCCTATCTACGGATTTTGACTCTGAAATATTCTTCATTTGACTCATTGAATGAATTCCATTACGTTCAGGATAATTCAGCGACAGAAAATGCTGATATTAACACGTCTTGAAAAATTTTCAAAGAAAATTCGATGTCAGCCATTTCGAAAAGGTACCTTTATAAATACTGATTAAGTCCACTATATAATAAAACAATTATGGACTTTTCACTCGGTGAATATGGTGTGATATTTTCTGAATTTGAAAATATTGACCTCGGCTGTCGCCTCGGTCAATATTTTCAAATTCAGAAAATATCACACCATATTCACCTCGTAAAAAGTCCATAATTGTATAATATTACCCGAATTCCCAGTCAATAATTGTTTTGTTATACCTTACATCAATACTGCAGCAACGAACCGATTAGCCCGGCATGTTTACATTCATTTTCTTCTATAAGAGAAAGAGCGCGGAAAAATAGGTAGAGCTAATAGCGTCATCAATGACGTGACGTCACATAAAATGTACCGTTTATCGGTCAATATTTTTTGAAATATTGCCCTAGGGCCAATATTGATGTAAATATTGACCGCTGGGTCAAATATTCGAATTTATAGGCATTTTTCCTATGGGGTTTTTTATATAGAGATACTGACAAGGGTATAACAAATGCACCTTTGACCTTGATTTTCCTCTTGTCATGCAAGAAGTGTATGAAGTTTAGGAAAGATCAAATGAATACTGTGCCCTCTTAAGATTAATTAAGGCTGTATAGAAGGTTTTCAACCATTTCGAATCTGTGACCTTGACCAATGACCTTGGCAATCAATATGATTTTTTTCCCTCTTGTCATAAAGAATACGTGAATGAAGTTTTATCAAGATTCGATAAAAATGTGCCCTCTAGGCTGTATAAAAGGATTTCAACCATTTCAAATCTGTGACCTTGACCTTTAATCTTGAAAATCAATAGGGTCCTTCCTCTGGTCACAGTTTCATCAAGATCGGGTCAAAACTGTGCCCTTCAGGCTGTATATAGGATTTCAACCATTTCTAATTTATGGCCTTGAACTCTGACTTTAAAATCAATAGGGTTCTTGCTCTGGTCACAGTTTCATCAAGATCGGATCTAGGCTGTATAAAGGGATTTTTTTTCCACTTTCCAATTTCCATTTCCAATCTGTGACCTTTGACCTATGACCTTGAGAATAAATATGGTTCTTCTTCTGGTCACAAGAAAATATATATGTACATGTATGAAGTTTTGTCAAGATCCGATCAAACTGTGCATTCTAGGCTGTATACCAGTATTTTAGCCATTTCCTATCTGTGATCTTGACCTTTGACCTATGACATTGAAAAAAATAAGTGCATGATATCGCTCTGCTTAAATTAGATTGGTATATATATATAGCCTAATCACCTGAACTGTGTGACAAGCATCGGTCAATTGTTAAATTCAGACGCAGATTCGTTCAATATCATGATATTGATCAATGATTAATTTTATGGTTGTTGTTGAATTAATCATTGCATTAAAATACTAAACAAATTTGAAATATTTTTCTCTTTAAAAATATACGCACAGAACATCTTTACGATGGGAAAGGAAACAGGACGTTTCGTCCACAAACGTTAGAAATACACAGTTTTAGGCAGAATCATGTGATAAGAAGGCTCGGAGATATAAAATGCACAACTTGTTTCATAATACATCGTATGAAATGAAAATTCATTTGAGATCCTTGATGTATTACAGCATTTTATATCATCATGGTAGTTTTGATGGCTATATGTTCCATATTTTCATCATGTGGTATTTATATTTACAAATTATCAATATGGAAATAGCGATCTATGTGTCAGAAGTTCTTTCAAAATATTATATAACCAGGATGTAATGTTGATTCTGGTTGGCCGGTGCGCGAGTCATTGCTTTCCGATAATGACCGCTGACGGAAGATAATGATTCGGTGTGGTATTTCTCCCTCTATACATCACTTTGTCCTTAACTATACATTTGAGGTAAGCCATTCTCAGAATTTTGCTTTCCTGAGTGGTAATATTCCTTCGTCCCCTGTCTATGGCGTAATTCATATTGTAGCTGATACTCTATTCCAGAACAACTCAAACTACATCAACTTTGTTCTGAGGAAAATCTTGAAGACTAACCGAAAATTTACTGAACAAATTAAGGGTTCAATTGTGAGTAACTGACTTTGTCACTACAAACATGTTTTTGACGATACAATGAAAATATTAAAACATAAAAACATCTCGTTGTCCTCCAGTTTGAAAGATATTTTAGGTTATATAACCATCAAAAGCACCAAAGTCGACAAATTCACTGGATATGACTTTTTTTCTGCAGGAATGTTGCTAGCAAACAGGAGATGCTTACTCTCCCCAGGTACATTATTTCATATCTAATGGTAACTCACTTTTACTTTTTTGCAGAACGTTCATTGTATTCTTTGTTCTGGAAATATTGTCTCTGTTGCTTACTCTTTGTCGGTGTGGCAGTTTTCTGTGTTCACTGTGCTTTTATTGTTATTATGTTATTTTTGGCAGGCTTTTTGGATCACTGCATTGCATTTTCGAGTTATAGTGAACACCTTATTTCTTCGTTAATTTTATGCAAGGATGTGGATGGGCATTTTATTTAAAGGTGGCATAACTCATACTGCTTTTTAGTAATTTCGTATAATCTAAAAACAAGGGGGGGGGGGGGGGTAATCGCTCGTTGACCACGGTATGAGACCCTAGAATACGGAAAATACCAAAAATAATTGTAAGCAGCGCCACCTTGAATAAATTCGAAGCAATTCCGTTGACCCAAAAGTCTGCCAAACATATTAATAATTTCTTGTGGAATCTGCTATTACAAAATATTATTAGAATATTTCCACAGCAAAAAAAAAATACAATCAACTGAAACATTTTGTTTGTTTTAAAAATATTTTTAAACTTAATGAAAAAAGTAAGACTAATCAGAAGTGAGTTAGATCTATTTAGCAGTTTACATGTGTGTGTCGCCGTGCAAATTATTTAAACATCGCCACCTACAATGAATTTCCATTTTACAAAAATAAACAGCACTACTTACTTAGCTCGTTCCGAAAAAGAAAGTGATACATGTATGCGGTTAATTTGTTAAGTTCGGTGTTTTTTTATGGTTCTAAGCTCGGTGTTTTTTATGGTTCTAAGCTCAAATATTTTCAAAAATGGAAGATAACATAACGTTATCATGTTTAATATTTCCCTTGTATCGTCAAAATGTTTTGTTTTGTTTTGTTTTTTTTTTTTTTTTTTTTTTTTGTTTTTGTTTTTGTTTTTGTTTTTGTTTTTTTTTGTTTTTGTTTTTTTGTTTTTTGCAGTGACAAAGTCAGTCGTTATCAAATGTACCTTTTGTTCAGTAGTTTTTCGGATAGTCAAGCATATTTTAGTCTTTGTTTGATAGCTACTGCTGGAACACAAGATGACTTTTTATGGCCTATATATATATATGTCTCTATGATGCTCTTTTGTATACATGTATGTACTCTGCCTTTTTATTTATTCAAGTCGGTGTTTTTGTTTGATGACAAATAAAAAATATGTTGTCTTTGAAATCAGTGCTTTTGTGTATGAAGTTAATTTTTGGTGCAAATTGAGCTTTTGAAATTAACGTTTCCACGTTTGGAGACATTTCATAAATACACACCTTGCCTTTACTTTTTGTAAACACAGTGTTAATTTCTACATTGTGTCGTTATGGTTGATGATAGTTTTGGTGTACATGGTCCTTTTTAATGGCGGCATTTTATATATGATAATATTTTTGCTGCACATGTTCGCTTTAAATGGTTATAATCATTTTGGTTGATATTTTTATTTTTTGGTACACTGAATGTCTTTTAACGATGATGACCTTATATGTGGTGACATATGGTTTCGCTACATACGATTCTCTTATATTGCGTCTATAAACATATATGTTTGACTTGGTGGACAGAATTTCAGGCAACCTTATCTGTATGGAAAAGAAGTATCCAGTGTTACAATGAGCCAATCCGTCAACAAACATGACCACTATAGGTTTTACGTTTGATGACACTTTTGGTACTAATGATGGCTTCAAATGCTCCATTAGCATCTCGAGTGACGTTTGCTGGTATTTTAGGTAAACATGGCGCTTGGTATTTCATTGGCGAGTGATATTTCATTGGCGCTTGATTCATATTCGGCAGCACCTTGGGTATATTTAAAGATTCTTTTGGTAGTCATTGTGTTTTTGTTGTCATTTTGAAATAATATCTGAGTCTTCCTGTGGATGTTGTCACATTGCGATAAGACATGTTTTGAACTTCTTCTTTTACTGGTAAGCAAAGCCGTAATGAAAAACAAAATATTTTTCAAAATTTATCATTTTTTATTTTGTACTCTTTGAGTACTTGTACATTAAAATTAACGATACAATGATGAAATATTTAAAACAAAATCACTTATATATATCCCCTGCAAACACACATTCATCTCAGCTGGCAAAGTTATTCTAACGAAATGGTATAAATCTATAACGCAAAATAATCCTTGAATATCATTCATCAGCTTTTAAATTAGAACTCAAAAGGAACAAACGAAGAAACATAATAACAGGAAAACAAGTGATGTGAAAATCATATTTGTGTCTATAGTTCAAACAAAATAATTCACAATAAAAGGAAAATTCAAATACCCACTTCTCCAATGAAATTGCCCTTTGAAAGGTTGAAAAATCATTGGTTATCATGCACACTTGCAATTTTTAAAATACTCTCACGGCGCGATACATTATCATAACATTCAAGTAATGAAAGTTTTCATATACATGTATATTGTTTGTAGCACGTACATTTTTGCGATACAAATGCTCCTAAATGCAAGAGATCATATCTGACATTTCGCTCTCAACCGAATACTACATGTACTATACTTCAAGAAGCTTCTTAATGGTGACATAGATTACATAGAAAACTCTCAAAAATATGTTTTCTTTATATCATTATGCTTTCAAACGTCACAAAATAAAAGGCAAAATATTTGAGGATTGATCAATGCATATGATCGTCCGTTTTCGTACGACGGAAAAGCCTAACGAATTAATTTCAACTTGTTCAATGAATAAAATGGCGGTCGTAACAAATACTCTGAATGTCTCATTTCATGAAACATTAAAAAAAATAACATAAAATCAATGGTATTAATGATTATGGCAATCATTTGTTGTCATTCGTGCTAAAAATGTACTAATTTGAAAAAAAAAGAAAATTCGATATATTCATAGTACATGTACTGAAATGATATTAATAGAATTGCTTTTCAGACACTAAAGATATATCTTTCAGTGGAAAATAAAGTTTTACGCAGAATCGTAGCTTACTAAGGAATTTGTTACATTTTATTTTACAATTTCAAAATACTATGTATCAACACAGTATTTCTGTGTTATCATGATTTAATCATGAACAATGTACAATTGCGTGCACAGGTATAGGATAAAAAGCTTGTAAAATGATCTAAGACGCATAAAAAGCTATAGTAAAACAAATGTACATAGTAATATATGGTTCAATACGTAGAAAACTAAAACTAAAGGTCCATATCACATAGAACGGTGTTTGATGAGCATTCATAAAAAATTATATTGAACAAAATAATATGGATATTTGGAATGGTTGTAAGAAGGTGACGGAGAATACCACTTGGAGGTGACTAAAGGATAGTTTTTGTCCATGGTTTACATGCTTACTACATGTATTTGATCCTGAATAAAAAGCTTGAAATCGTCAAAGATGTCGTTCACCATTTGTAGACACAGCTGTTCAAAGACTTTGTGATAAAATGTATTGTTTTCTTAATCAAGACAACAGATGTCAACTGAGGCATTTCATATTACATATACCATTGTTCAGTATGTTTATGAAATTCTGAGCTGTTTTGTGATTTTACGCGACATACAGTAAGACGCCAGTGATTGAAATATTTTAAAAGCCATAGAAACCTTATCACCTACATACAAGAAAATATGAAATAATACAAAATAATAGTAGTACTAAATGATGATGGTGTCCACACGCAGAATTCCCGCGATCTTCCACTTTATAGTTCCGACACATAGGAGGAGTTATTCCCCCTGTAAAGTCTGATAAAATGGCGCGAATATCTGCGCCACACTGAGCACCGATTGGTTGCCCGTAGCAGAATTGTGTCACGTGGAAAAATCTGAAAGTAGATAAGTAAAATATGATTGCTTTGTCTTGAAAGTGGATAAAAATTCTTTAATATTACAGCTATGTATATCCAATATCAAAAGAAATGACTGTTTAACGTCATCGTCGGTTTTTATAAAAATTTAACGACATAGATCTATATATATATAGTGTCGTGTAGTTATAAAGACCACCTTCATTCTTTATCAAAATAAAACAAACTGTAAAAGATAACATCAGTTCTTGACTCCAAATCTCTGTCTACGTCAATAGATTGTATCTCGACAGTCAAAGGTGGTTTCTGCATTTCAATAATATCTATAGAATTTTCACTCAGTATTCTTATTTTTAATTTTAAATTCACTGCAATCAGGAATCTCCGTGTAACAAAAGAGAAAGTGAACAACCTGTCATTTAATTTGTATGTGTGTTCCTCTAGTAATACAACGAAAAAAAAAAAAAAAAAAAACAGGAGACAACTGAAACGTAGATATGTATGGACCTAGCTTAAACATATTGCATTATTACATGTATTGGTCGTATTTCAATGTCACATTAAATTTTTGTGAATGCTTGTCAAATGCATTACAATGTAACTGTACCTTGTACATGTTCTGACTCAATGTCCGTTATTGTCATTTGTAATTGACACTTTATATAACTGTAACTGTACAGTAAGAAAGTCGTGAGAACAGAGAAAGTAACCGGTCAGCTTCTGAATAACAAATGATTTTCCCCACAGGTTACTATACAACTGAACAGAGGCGCTACGTCATCTACATGCTCGTTACACGGTTGGAGATTATTTCATCGTTATAATGACACGACACTCCCCCTCTTGAACATTATATTAATCGCCTACCCGTTTTGTTCCCACACGTATGTTTTCGGCACCTTTCAATTATTTGTTTCTAACACAGTTTAAATTTAACTGATGCCAACCTCCACCCTATATGTCTCGGGTTCCTATGTCCGTTTTCAGAAATCTTAGATAGGTAAATAAGGAAATGTGTCGTATTTAAGGAATCATTGTAATATTTTTTTGGTTGAGCGAGGTATCAACACACCAAAAAATTGAGGGAAAACTGCATCGTGCGCGTAGTGCAAGATGCGTAAGTTTTTTTTTTTCAATTTTTGGTGTTGATACCTCGATCAACCAAAAAAATATTACATTGATTACTTCTCATTTCATTTCGTTGCTTTTCAACGTTTATTTGCAGCTTTAATTTGGATTTGTGTTGCTAACGACGTTGCTTATGACGTTGCTAAGCGCGTACTTCCGTTTTGTGTTGATACATGAAGCAACAAAATTTCTCGGCCAATCAGAATCGTCGTTTCTTAATAATAACAATGGAAATTAAATTATTTTGGTTTCATCAAAAGTAGAAACTATGATTTTTTCCTTCTTCTTTTTTCTTTTTTTTTCCGAATAGGAAAAACAAGCTTTGTTATATGATCACTCTAGACTTAACACCAGGTATTTATGAGGAATAAAATGCAATCAAAAGTCCGCAGGGTTTCGTAAAAATTAGATTGTCTTTTTTGGTTTCTATTTTATTATATATGATGGAGAATTTTATGAGAGAGAACTATTCATATCGCAAACGATAGATGATCGCGTCTGTAACACATACCACCAGAACAAATCAAAATCCCAAACGAGGACGTTGGTGTCACATTATTCAGTACAGGGTAATACCCTCTGGTACAAGAAAATACTGTAGGCTGGTGTAATCCGAGGAACATTTTCTCTCTACCCGGAATTTGAAGACTGTTATTGCAGTCATGTGTTTGTAGACTGCAATATCACATTCGTTGTATATTGTGTGTCTAACTGGATTTCGTGCATATATATGTGATACATATAGAGAACACGGAACATGCCTACTTGTAATGCAGTTCTAGAGATGTCATTGCTTTAAAAAACGTAAAAACGTAAAAAAAAAAAAATAGACAATCAGACAGGACTGTGTGCATAGAATCATGAACCTTTTGCGATAAATGTTGAAACTGCTACAAGTTTTTGCATTTGTTTTCAGAAAGAAATCGAAATTGGGCTTTAAATTATGTTTGAATTTGATTTCAAGCGTCTGTATTTTCCTCATTAAAACAAGATTTGTTTTCATACAAATTTCATGATTACAGCAATGCAATGTCATTATCTGATTATATTATTTATATTTGATTCATATTCATCAAACTCATATTAGATGTAAATTATATCGTATATGTATTATATACTTACGTGCAAGTATTATGAATACTTAATTGTTGGTCAGCACTTTGATATGTGTCCGAGCTGGACACACTGGCCGGTTTGTCCAGATACTTGTCCTTATTTTTCTCTATACACGATTTGATGTCTTCTGACTGTCTTGTTATGCATTCCTGTTTATCCATATATACTACAAAATGTAAAAAAGCATACACAGCTAAAACAGATTAAGGCTCTTGCATCTATGAAGAGCTCTGATTAATAAAAAAATATTTCATATTATTATTTCAAACTTGAAAATTTTAAATAGAATCTTAATTCTAAAGCATACACAATAGTAATACCTCTCTTGTAATTTAGTGCGTTACAAAATGGGACCAAACATGTCCAGCGAGGGAACAGCGAGGAATCTGTCATTTTATCATTTTAGAATATAGTTCTTTAAAATACAAAATGAGGCAACCAATGAAAGTATTGAATGGATGATTTAAAATAATAAGAATGGCTTGTTAGATCAAAAAGGACAACAGTACGTGATCTGCACACTGGTTTTTACAAGAAAGATGGACTGAAATATTTTTTAAGACCAAGTAGGAAGGAGTATAGTCATACATTTCGAATGAAGAAATGGTCTGCATGCTCGATTGTAGTCGTTTTAGTAAGAGTTCGACATCATTAGTTTGTCCAAGTGTCATATATTATAACCTTCATAAGGACTAGTCAGAACTATGAACTTGTCTCGCTTGAACATTTTGCGATTTGTCAGTTGATGAGTCCGTTATATTGTAATGTCAATATTGGGGGTTCGTTAACTTCGTTACGTACACAGTATAATTATGACTTTGTAAATTTATAGCAAATATATTTTCATACTGATGAAAAAGATGTAGAATATCTACAACTTACGGTTTATGTTATGACAGAACCTTCTGAATCCAGATTCCCAAGCGTCTATGCTGGCATACTTAAAGAAGGCTTCCTTTTTCCGTGGATCGGAGCAAGTGTCATACACTCTCCTTAGGCACTTCAAAGAATCATTAAACCCACCATGTCTACAATTAAAAAAAATTAAGAATAAGTCACAAAACAATCAATTCAGTAAGATCAAGGGTATTTTTACTTTTGTTTTTGTTTTCGTCTTTTTTATCTTATTTTTTTTCGGGAGGGGGTTATTTTTTGTTTTTTAGTTTTGTTTGTTTTTTTCATTTGTATTCTAAAATTTGAAAAATTCTGTTCAGAGAGGTATAATAAACAATAAAAAGTATGAATAAAGCCTACGCTCACGCAGCAAGATACGCCCATTGGGTTTTTTTTTACAACACCAAAATATGTAAGTCCCATAACTCCATAAGGACAAATCGGATAAACCTGAAAATCGAAAGGAGGCTTCCTCTTCAAAGTCTGATCACAATGTACAAATATCATGAAAATCTGTTGACGCATATTCAAGTTATTGCGTTCCATGCACCTATATTTTGCCCTAAGCTTAACATGTATGTTCCTTAACCCACCCCCCCCCCCCCCCCCCATTACACATAATTTCTGGATAATGTGACAAAAAAATTAAGAATCCGTTATATATGTGAAAGAACATCCTTTCTACTTGAAGTATACAAAATTTCAAAACATTTTGACCAGAAATAGATTTTTAAGGAATTTCTAACTATTTTAGTATATTTTTACATTGTATCTAAAATATCTAAGTCCCATAACTCCGTAACGACAAATCCGATGAACCTGAAAATCGAAAGGCGGCTTCTTCTTCAAAGTCTGATCACAATGTAGAAATATCATGTAAATCCGTTGACGCATATTCAAGTTATTGCGTTCCATGCGCCTATATTTTGCCCTTAGCTTAACATGTTTGTGCATATAAACCCCCCCCCCCCCCTCCCATTACAAATATCTCAATTATGCGACCAAAAAATTAAAAACCCGTTACATATGTCAAAAAGCATCCTTTCTACCTAAAGTATACAAAACTTCAAAACATTTCAATCAAAAATAGATTTTTAAATAATTTTTAACTATTTTAATATATTTTAAATGTATTTTAAAATATCTAAGTCCCATAACTCTGTAACGACAAATCGAATGAACCTGAAAATCGAAAGGCGGCTTCCTCTCCACAATCCAAACATAATGTATGAATATCATGAAAATCTGTTGACGCATATTCAAGTTATTGCGTTCCATGCGCCTATATTTTGCCCTTAGCTTAACATGTATGTGCATATAACCCACCCCCCCCTTCCCATTACAAATATCTCGGTTTTGCGACAAAAAAATAAAAACCCGTTACATATGCCAAAGAACATCCTTTCTACTTGAAGTATACAAAATTTCAAAACATTTCGATCAAAAATAGATTTTTAAATAATTTTTAACAATTTTAGTATATTTTCACTGTATTTTAAAATATCTAAGTCCCATAACTCTGTAACGACAAATCGAATGAAACTGAAAATCGAAAGGCGGCTTCCTCTCCACAGTCCAAACATGATGTATGAATATCATGAAAATCTGTTGACGCATATTCAAGTTATTGCGTTCCATGCGCCTATATTTTGCCCTTAGCTTAACATGTATGTGCATATAACCCCCCCCCCCCCCCCACCTTCCCATTACACACAATATCTCAATTATGCGACAAAAAAATTAAAAACCCATTACATATGTCAAAGAACATCCTTTCTACTTGAAGTATACAAAATTTCAAAACATTTCGACCAGAAATAGATTTTTAAATAATTTTTAACTATTTTAGTATATTTTCACTGTATTTTAAAAATCTAAGTCCCATAACTCTGTAACGACAAATCGGATGAACCTGAAAATCGAAAGGCGGCTTCCTCTCCACAGTCCAATCATAATGTATAAATTTCTTAAAAATCCGTTGACGCTTCATCAAGTTATTGCGTTCCATATGCGGACGGACAGACGGACGGACGGAAGGACGGACGGAAGGACGGACGGACGGAAGGACGGACGGACGGACAGACGGACGGACTTCGCCATACCATAATACGACCCGTCAAATGACGGGCGTGTAAAAAGGTGTATAGACACACTGAATAATTTGTTCTATCTGTAAAATTCACTTCATGAGAGGTTTTATTGGTGTCAGAAGACTTCTGATTGACATGAATTTTAAATCAAGATCTACAAACATTTTTTGTTTACTTTCTATGAGAATACTATAATTTTGTTCGTTTTATTTTCTATATCAAATATAATTTTTTGATACAAAGCATTGGAAACCTAGGTTTGTGGTCTCAAATTTGTCAAAAATAGTTTGTACAATTGTAACTCGTTGGCTATATATAACGACAAGGTAATAAGTATACTCACTGGCAGTTCTCATACATGAGTTGGGCGTCACCCCCGTTCATGAGGGAGTCTCCCCCACGGGTCAGGTTATTCAGACATGTCCACACCTCATGCATAATGTTGTCCGGACAAGGACCCGAGCACGTGATGCTCATCAGCCAAAATAACATTATCATCACCACGTCTGAAACATAATAAACATTATCATCACGGCATCTGAAACACAATGAACATTATCGTCACCACGAAACAAAAATAACATTATCATCGCCACGTCTGAAAAAGATAATGAACATTATCATCAACACGAAACAAAAATAACATTACCATCACCACGTCTGTAACATAAAAAATTATTATCACAACATCTTAAATGCAATGAACATTATCATCACCACGAAACAAAAATAACATTATCACCGCCACGCTTGAAACATATAATGAACATTATCATCACACCGTTTGTAACATTATGAAAATTATCATCACAATTTCTAAAACACAATGGACACTATCATCACCACGTTTGAATCATAACGGACATTATCATCACCTCGCCTAAATATAACGTTATCATCACCACATTTGAAACATTACATTATCGTCACCACGTTTTAGCCATAATGAACATTTTAAACGTTACTTAAAATTACTGCGTCTGTATTTATTAAAAAACAAAATTTATCAATTGATTCATGTATTTCAAATTGAACGTCTGACTGTAAAGATTTGAAAAAAAAGTTCTAACTTGTCTTGATATTTACGTTTTCTATAAAAGTCGCTAGAAAGACCAATTTCACAATCAAAAGATCATGACGATGCAATTCGCACTTTAAACAGAGAACCGACAAGATTCCACTCAGCGCACCTAGGAAAAAGTTTTACGATGACCAGGTCACGTGACAAGTCTTTAACGGACGTCAGAACTGGTTATAGTGGAAATTAATTTTTGTATGTAGTATGTATAGCCGGAAGAAGTAGCGCATAATTGTTAGAGAAGCATCACCGTGGCCACTCTGCAGGATTGTTGGAATATTCGGTTTGTGATATTGAAAAAGAGGATTCATATGACATGTTCAAGTATTCATTATGCTCTTCTCCACTACAAATGATCCATATGCAGAAACCCACTGGCTGGGAGATACATTTCTTGCATTTATATCAATTTAAAACTTTAATTTGTGAAGTGTATAATCTCATTGTACCTTCAACGTTTTTGCAGCCTGTTTACATGCAAAAAATTTGCTTCACAAGAAATACATCAAATTTACCTATTGTACATGAAAATTTCACACTCGAATGCATCTAGAAAGTAAGAGATTTTCTTTTTTGTACATTTTATTGCACGTTATCTGTGAATCTTATCAGCATGTCGTTACCACCAGAATTCATTATCATTGGAAGAAAAAAATCATATGTGAGCCCATCTGCATTTGTAGTTTTTATACAAGAAGCTAATTTTCTGCATAATCTTCTGGTTTGATGGGTAAAATGCACGTGATTTCCGATAAGTGAGTATAATTTACTGGAACATTTTGATGATATAAACATAGACCTATCTTTTCTTGATAAAAGTGGATTTTAGTTGCACAAAGCGAGGAAAATCAAGGTGCTCGGCCAATTATCTATTCCCTCCAAAAACCAATAAAGATAAAAGAAGATGGGAATAAAATCATATATACGATCTTTTAAATGGAATTCAAAACATTCTCCTGATATTTATAAGAGTTGTTCCAAGCAATCCGTTTTTGTTTATTTAAATCTATTTAATACTAAGCTGTACTTGTAGACTTGTAATAACTGATACATGTGCTTCTTCTTTGCCTGAAAAAATACATAACTAGTATTCGTTTTTTCAAAATCAGCTATTTTTGAAGGTTTGCTTTTAAGTTGCTTGGCGTTAGATAAGACATGTCAAACAAGATATTTTTACAAAGATTATAAAACTGTTTTGTCTTATCTCTAACGCAATATATTTTTCTTGAGAATTTCAAATATCTAACTTTGGCAGATCCGTTTAGCGTAAACCAAAAGGAAGCTTACGTGCTTATCTCTTTGCGTTTAAGAAAAAAAGTTTATTAAGTTTATTATCATCATAAAATGAGTATTAATAAATCATTCAAAAAGTACTGATAAGGCTAAAAAAACACACAAAATGTATAAAGAAAAAAGCATAATCGGAGATAACAATTGTTCATGATAATATAAATAAGATAATTTCTGCAAATTGAATGCATTTTGTTAAAACAGATACCAGCATGTTACAACCTCTATCACAGTCAGTGCAAACTTTTTGAATCCCGTAAGTTGTAACCATTCCAAAGAGTTCCACTTGAGGCGGGAATGTTTTAATGTGATAATGTACATAATTCCCTTTCAACAGTTGTTCCCAATCAACAGTGCTTCTTTTCAAACACGATTTATTACTCGAAGTGAAGAGAATTCATAATTTCATTTAGGTGATAAACGAAAAAATATGTGCACTTCTACCGACATAATTCATTCTCAATATTCCGTAAATACACAATACGGAACGAGCGATAAGAACTAATTAGAGAGGAGTGTAAGGCCGGCTATATGGATGATTCAAAAGCTTCTTCTTTGCACCAAACTCCGTGATTAAAGATAACGTCTAATCTTCTATTATTATTTTTTTTTATTTTTCATGAGGAATCTGTAATTACATCATATAGACTGTGATCTTATATCTAACGTTCCAGCGTCTGATCAACTGTAGATGGCTATATCTTATCAAAGGAAATGTTCTCAGTAATATCGTGTCTCTTTGATAAAAGAACCACAGGCAAATATTATCACTTTTTGAAGTACAATATACAGTGATGCTTCCTCGAAAGGTAGGCTCAAGCAAGTAAATTTAAAGCATTACAAAAAGTAGTGCAGAATTATACACTTAATTATAAATGCGAATATACATTGAACATTCTTACAAATTTTCGAGCACAAATGCAAAGTTAAACAAATCTCTGACAGCAATTCCAAGAAACCTTTAAAAGCACAATTTTATACAATGCAATGTACTAACTAAAGATGTCTCTAAATGTTTTGTAGAAAAACGTTTAATAATCGACCATTGATAAAGTAATCATAATCGTTCTCTTATCTAATTAAGGTAATTGCAAAATACCATTAAAATAAAGACTGACTGTATACTTACTAAATGCTAGTGGCCAGAATACCATGACAGTCTATGCTAGATATATCACATGTCCGCAGATTGGTGTCTGAAAAAACCCATTATATTAGTTTGGTAAAAAGACAATAAAATACTTCTTCAAATGATGCCTCCAGGAAAAACATATCTGCAATTTAGCGTTCATATACACGTAGATTTCTAGATCAGTGGTATTCAGTCCAATCCCACGTTTTACTGATATTACTCTGATAGAAAGAAAATGAAAACATTCGGAGACTTTGGTACCTACATTATATACATGAATAAAATATATCTCATTGCAAATCGGCTTATAACAAAAGTTTAAACTTACAGCAAAACAATTAAGATATCAAACTGCAGATTTCAGACAAGATAGAGTTTTAACAACAACAACAACTCGATACCCATTGAGGAACATAATCTTTTCAGTTTTAAGTTAGTTTTCTTTTCAGATATGCTGATTACATATAAATGTACCGACTGTTTTCATTTATTGTCTAGTTGTCCTTTTACTTGCTTTCTCTCGTCTTAAACAATGTCAAACTGATATAGAATTCAGATGAAGGAAAGGCCTGACCATGTGTATCGGCACGAGAGGTAAAGTGATACCGATCATTCTGATGTTTTGTCTTTCAGTTGTGCACATATTAACTTTTTTTTCATAACTCTGGTCGATGAAAGCAAATTTGTAAGGATTCAATTACAATGAGAAAAAAAGGATTCAATTACAATGAGAAAAAAATTACATAATCTCTGACAAGAATTCGTATAACTAATATTGGAGTTAGGACAGATACTCAGATTATATGGGTTTCATGGACCGTTTTTCTTCCTTGCTAAACTATACACTATAATAAAAAGGCCCAAAACCCAAGCTATATCAATAGCTGGTCAGCTATATTTAATTAAGATTATTTTCAGCAAGAATTCACAAGGTCTATCATTTCATGACACCTTTTCAATCAACACTATCCGATGGACCTTTTCTCTACACACTTTACATGATATATGATATTCGCTTTCTGGGCAGTCGATATTTATTTTTCATGAAAGTGTCGAGAGCATATCATGGAACAAAGATCGATTATCCCACACGAGTTAAACACTTGAGCATATTGCTGTATAAATGGTGGAGTAAAACATCGACACCGAGTATCTGTGTGTCCCAGTCACATCATAAGCGTTCCATAAACTGTTTCACGCGACTTCGCATGCATGCACGTGCCACTCAGATATGAAATGAGCGTTCTATAGCAATCAGAAACATATGTTTTCAATGTAGAGTTGGCTACATAGGCCAACTAAAGTCCAAGTTATTTACACGCCAGAAACAAATAAACGAACGCATGTCTGGACTTCATTAAGAGACGAGTACTTCAGATTATAGTCTAATTAACTTTTTTTGTAATTGATTAAGAATAACGACATAATGTCTGATAAGGCGTAAGGATCTGTATAAGATTACGCCAGATTCTGTTTTTAGGCTGACAATTTTGGAGACAATTGGAACATTGTCATCTGTTGTTAATGACTTCATAACAAAACAACGTGCAAAAGTTGGCATTCCTTAACACATATACCCTAGCTGATGATGACGAGTTCTAGAGACTTCAGTGCTGCCCAGAATGATAATTTTTTCTCATTTCTTCATGTCGGTACAATTCAGTACAGTACCTGGAGACTTCTATCCCATCAGTACCTGGAGATTTCTAGCTTTGTTATCTCTAACTACATGTGAACATTAACTTTTCATGATGTGTTATCTACCGTTTGATTCATTTCTCTGTAGTAGGGTTGTAAGAAAACAAGAGACCTTATCGGCTAACAAGTCTTTTTTCTGCCAAACCATGTGTTTTATTACGTAAACATACAGACTTACTCCCCTTCCCTTTATTTATTTTCCCACCTAGGTTAAATAATGTTTCTGGTGTAAATAAGTACCGCGTACATGCCTGTAATAATCACGTCCTACAACTCATATCTTATAAAATCAATTTTAAAAAATATTGAAGATGATAGAAGCCAATATAAAACGAAAAATATGACGCACAAAACATGAAAACTCAGCTGGTCAAAAGTAGCATTAGTAAGACTAGAAAAAAACCTACTACATGTAGTAGAATCACCAAGATTTTTCTTGATTTCTCTGAAATATAATTCAATCTCTATACACGATTTTACGATGGGTTCATGTACAATACTCCTCAGATATGATACATTGTATCATGAACTACATGTATATAAATGCTTATAAAGGTTAAGTAGTCATATTTCATACCAATATAAATTAGTATATACAATAATCTGGTAGGAAAATTAATCTGAATGTCTAATAGGACATAAACATTAATTCACAATATACAGAACATGTAAACTAGTCTAAGGTGGTCAATTTGATACATTACGAGCAAGTCCATATTACTGCATGTGAAAATTGTAGCAAGTCCGTATTACTGCATATGAAAATTGTAGCAAGTCCGAATTACTGCATGTGAAAATTGTAGCAAGTCCGTATTTCTGCATGTGAAAATTGTAGATATATTCACAAAATATTCTAAACCTTGTTAATAAATCATCGAATGCAGCGAGGAGGAAAAAACCAACTTAAGAATCATTCAGTTTGTGCATGTCCCACAGATTTTCAATTAATACCAGCTGTATGAATCTTCTTTCTAAGCCTTTTCTACCTTAATTGCATTCATTACCACATGATGATGCCTAGTTAGTCAAGCACTAATGCTGGCAAATCTGTCTTTCATCTTCAATCGAATTTATATCAAATAATCAGATATCAAACACGAAGGGAGACAGATCGACTACATGCCCAAGTATGTAGGAGAGAAGGATAATACAGAAACTTTTGATTCTGTTGATATATACATAGACAATCAATATGAATATCTATAAAGTGCTCTTTTTATATGAATAATCTATATACAAGTACGTACCATAATCTTTTATTATGACAATTCAAATTCTAAGAATCAAACAAAAACATAATACTCCAGGTACCTTGAAGTTATCGTTTTCAGAAAAGCTCCTCCAAAGAATCTTCTGAAATGAACATTTGAAGAGCTGATGTTACATGATGATGGAGCGGCAGAATTCAATAAGTTGAAGATTCCTGAGTCACAAACACTTCATAAATACACAGAAACAAAGATGGTGGTGGTTAGTGTGTCTAAGGTGATATATCGCTGTACATTATCACTGTAAAGATGCTTCCCTCCCTGTGTTACGTGCTCACGTTATGGAAGATAGATAGAGAATAGACTCTCAAACAGCTGATCTATAGGTAATCCACAGTGTATATACATAGGAAATAAGCTCACTCTTGATGTAATATTGATATTAGTATTGGTATTTTTTAAGTACACGTATTGAAATGAAATTGTATTCATTTTGAGGGGTACTCGAGAATAGGGCTCCGCCTAGCTCCACACAACTCTATTCGTCAATTGATAATCTTGATTTCTTAAGATTATTTAAATTATATACATGGAGAGAGAGAGAGAGAGAGAGAGAGGGAGAGAGAGAGAGAGAGAGAGAGAGAGAGAGGTTCATTCTTAGGTTATAACTTATAACATTGAATGCATTCTCATTATTCTTTGATGTCTCTAGTAATATGTTTAGTGTTATGCATTCATATTTTCCTGTTAATAAGTCTGTTTGCTTTACATGCTTATTACATGACTTTCAAAGCTTTCATTTTTCTCCAAAACATTTGCGATTCAGCAATGAGTCGCAGAAGTGGCCAACAACACTTGACTATTTGGTCACTATCAAAATAGTGAGGTGTTGTTGACCGGTTCTGTGGCTAGGCAGACTTAGGCGTGGTTTATTGTAAAGTAACTCCCCTCTTACACTTGATACCACTAAATTAAATACAGATCTGCATATATCTCTTTCTCATTAACCAATGACATAGCTTAGTTCCCCCCCCCCCCCCCCCCAGAAACACATATACATTGTGTAATTGGTTATTGCTTCTTTTGGTGTAACTGAACAATAAGTCACCACTTGTTAATTGTTATCATTTCTCTTAATAATTTGTTATGTACTTTTCTTTCTTCATCTTTATTTCATGTTCAATTCAAATCTTTAAAAAATGCTTGAAATTTTATAGAATCAGGTGATCTTGGAAAACCATTTTTGCATAATTTCTCCCCATTTTATTCACAACTGGTTATATTGCATTGCTAGTAGAAACAAAAATCAATTTGTCGGAGAATCACTTTTAGACTGAAATTGACTTCAACATAAAATTTCGCTCATTTTTGCAGAACAATCTGATAAAATGCAAATTATCTCAAATGAAATGTATTCTCTCCTCGCCAATACGCACACATTATATAGCTCTAACATATTCTAGACTCATCAAGCCTGCTAAATCATTTAACATCAGTTCTTTCACTAACCGGATTTCAAATAATGAACCTGCATATCTGTTAAACACACGCGGATATCAATGACATGCCAATGTTTATATTGAGAGAGAAAGAGAGAATTTCCCTTTGACTTACCTCACATTCTTATTCCTTCAATATTTATATACAATATGTTGACATGATGTATTCCATTCTATATTTACATTTATCTATTTTATATCTTCCTTATATGAATATAAGTTGGATATTAAAGTATCTTTCTAATGCACATGAGTAACGAAATATAAGAGGCAGGGTTTTAAACTTGACTACTTAAAACTTTGATATGTAAGGACTTTGAACAATGGCATTACTACATTCGTCAAGGGTCAAGTCACATCTTAACCATATACTCTTAAATGTGAAATCCTATCCTTACATGCATTGTTGACAACAATGACAAAACACAATGTCAAGATAAGCCCTTGTTTACTACAGTGGCGGATCTACAAGCATACTAAAGGAACAGGTCTAAATCATCAGTGTAAAATGTTTCATATATTCATGTAATATAGTGCAATTCACATATACCCTATCCAAGAATGTACTTGTCCTCTCATATGCAGGCTGGACTGAATGTATTCTTATCATTCTCGTGGATTCACCCCTGAATAATTTCAACCATCTCTCACAATAACCGCAGATTAACTTTCAGCAACATTGGTGGCAGCGTGTATTGTTTAGTGAGTAATGGTCCAACTAACGACATTTGATCTGAATGTGACCAGAGGATTCCGACGGGAGTCAATAAACCATGTGAAAATAAACACTATTTAAATGGTGATGTAGCATAATGTAGCATTGTTTGTATGATTACATCACGTGACGTAAGTCTTTCCATTATCGTCTGCTTCTGAATCAAATGTCATTATAACGTGAAGAGAGGAATTTTGAAAGAATTATGTCACCAACAAAATCTATATATGCACCGAATCCAATCTTAATTGAAAGGACTTTCTAAATACACTGAATATCTTCAACAGATTACCTTTCAGTGAGTTCCGTGTAAACTTCTGGCATGCACTGGGCATCCGTAGTATGAGGTATCCAATCTCTGGGAAATTTTCGAAACACATTTTTAATTTTAAAAGTACTGTAACTAGTTAGTCTGGCTGTTGTTTACTCGTCTTAACAACTTATTATATATCCTTTATTGTTTATTTCCCCCCGCCTTTTTTTTTGGGGGGGGGGGGGGGGTACGTCTTTAGAGTAGCAAACAAACGGCATCGAGATTGTAATTGCATCAATTTTAAAACATAGACTATAAAGTAAATGCAAATAGAATATCCCATGTACAGTGTATCAGATAAACATAAGAGTAACCAAAACCATAGAGGAAAAGTCTTTAAATAGGAACAAGGATACCTAACATTTATCCATCTCAGACCAAATTAAAAAGAAAGACGCTTTGATAGGTATTTGTCCTTTGAGAATCAAAATATCAAAAACTTAATGGTCTGCTGTGGTCTTCGGGACTCATCGCACTAACAAGTTTAATGCTTCTTTTATAATGGTCTCTATCTAGAGCTCAGACCGAGTATTATTTCCAAAGAAAAAGATACTGCAACAACAAAAAACAAAGAACCGTATGTACGTGCTTGAGAATTATCACCTATTGATATCTAAAATGGTTCTAAACAATTTCAACTAGACCAAGGATCTCATCTTCAATTCCACAATTCTAGGTTGTGAAAAATCCTGATTAAAATAAAACGTATTTTTTACCTCTATGTTTTATTCATTGATCTATCCACGGTTTTGAAGAAGTGTCATTGTCATTCAAATCAATAGTCATAATTTGTATTCACCGTAATGGACATTTTAACGTATCAAATAAACACCATCTCTTATTCCCATGAATTATTTAATGCAGCTTATTGTATAATGTTTCTCTATACGAATTTGTCTGTCACTATGAATATATTTGCATGAGCATAAAACTTAGTTATAAAACAAAATTAGATCAAGTTTTAGAAACAAATTTAAACACCTTTTGATATTAGATTGAGAAGATTGTTATTTCAGCCGATTTCGAAATTCACGATGATATAAGGTACCGAAATTAACTAAATTGTATGCGATATCAACAAATGGCTGTTTCTGCAGATTCTGATCTATGCCCTTGGTTAGATGATTTTTCGATTAACGATTTTGTACTTCTTGATAGGGATAATATTATGTTTTTATTCCATATTTGCCATTTCTAGAGAAAATAATCAGCAGTGTTCGATCTGAAGAACAATTATATATTCCCAAATGCATCTATATTATTTGATTATGATCGATGTTTGTGAACATGTATTTTCTTTTGTAGCAGAATCCGTGGGGAAAATAAGATCATCTTTAACCTCCGCCGCTGCATGGCGACCGTGCCGATTCATTTCCGGATATTTATGACCGTCTCTCATAAGGATACCCTTGCATGAGCACAATTCGTGTTGAGTCTATTCTTGTCTTAACCATCTAGATTCCACTTTACTTATTGATGCCGTTCTCGTGTTTCAATGCTTGCTCGTATCGGCTACATTCAGAAACATATGATTAAATATTGACAAAAAGGGAATAGATTCTGCAACTGACAAAAGATCAAATGGCTGAACCGAAAGTCAATAAACTTCTGCTTAAAAGTAGCAGATGGAAGCATCGATCGATGAAAAGTAAATATTGCTGATCATAAAAGTGATCTAATTAAGCACTTAGAAGGCTACATTCTGCTAGTTTTAGATGGAAATGATAGCGCTAATTTTACACCTGCTGGAAAAATCAATGACCATCTTCGAAGTAGCCGGCGTTGATTTTAATTACAGTAATGGCTCACCGGAAGTTGGCCGCTCTCCATGTTGATCATGTATCATACGACACTGAGTGCATTATCGTGGAAATCGTCATGTAAGCTTAATAAAGTAAGCATCGAACTTAAAGTCCATGTACAACTTAGCCAAAAGAGACACATTCCTAAAGAAAATTATCATCTATAAGTTATTAAACCAGCAGAATATTTAATTTTGCTTTTTAAAGTAAAAGAAGACAAACCCAATGTAAGCAATTTTGCTTTAATAAAAGAAGACACACCTAATGTATCAAGCAAAGGCTTCATAACCAACTGATGGTGAAATGCTGATTATACAACTTTTAATTTCTATCATAATAGGTTTTTTTCTAACCTTTATCCATAATTGTACAGCGATCAAGTTGATAATACATGTAGTTTAACTGGATGCCATAATACGACACAAATTATTCAGATTACGTATACAGGGGTTTTTTTTATTTTAAGTTGATATAACCCAAGAAATCTTAATGATGTTACGATTTTATTGTGGTCAATTATGGCCCGGCTTCAATAAAGTGTTATTTGACTTTGTGACGTATGCGATGTTTTTTATGTTTGTATTGAACTTTGACACAGAAATAAACTATGAAATATGTAAATGAATATAATGCATGATCAGTTGCTATAGATTGAATGCATTGTTCATTGAGCTACTTATTCAAATTACCGACTAAATCAAATTTAATATTACAGAGAGGAAAATGTAATTTCCAGAAAATTCAACACAGCTTTCAATATCCCAAGAACAACTGTTTTAAATTCTTGCTAACCTTCTCGTTATTTAGAGAGGATCTCCAGCAGGACCCTGTAGCAGCACCCACAGTACAAAAACAAAAACAAACAAACAAAATCCTCACCCAAATGCGAAAACATAGATTGGACAAACACAACAAGAAACACCAAATAAAGGGACAAGGAAGATCAAACATCAACGACGACATCAAAACATTTTTAAACATAAAATAATACACTTAAACCAACTAGACAAATGGGCAAACGGTGCCGACTTAATACGGCCATCTGTCAGGTTGGTTGCAAACGGTGTAGTTATCCTGATTACGTACGCACAGCCCTCCCACTTGTCCGGTTGTTCAGCGGTCTATGTTCTACTGGCTGGGGCGAGCTTATGTATGCATTCATCCGAGGAGTCAGACCAACTTTCAATTGGAACATGTGGTCAGAGTCATGTCTCCTCTGACGAGGTTTGGAAAAGGGCATGCGATGGAGTCCCGTCATCACAGTCAGTGTGTGAATTTTTATAAGTGCCATACAAAGAGTCCATCTGGTAACAACAGGATCATACCTACTCTATATAAGGCGAGATAAAGCAAAACTTTGAAAGAAGTGCTTGGGACAGTCACTACGTGTTCATTGGTTTCCTCGCAGTGTGACGTCATTGCAATGTTGCATGGTTGTATCCTGCTTGTCTGTCCTTTCTTCCAATGCCTTTTCTTTAGTTCTTTTATATAGGCCCAAAATGCTACATTGACCTTCACTGAGTGTTCAGTATCATGATGCTCGACACCAACCAAAGTTCGATGGAAATTAAATGAGTATCAAATTATAAGCTACTGCCATATATTTATAAACGTGTTAATACCAGACTGACGGGACCGGACAAAGTGTTACCTTTATGTCGCCCCTTACGCTTCATGTGACATGAAAAGCACATGACAATGCATGGACTGACAGAAAAAGGGTAGTAATGTATCATTCCAGTTTTGCATGCGATCATAAAACAATGTAAAGATCTCACTTGGCTGCAGAGAAGACGTATTGCTGCCTGGTATTTGCATGGTGCAACAGATTCTAGGTTCCCGGACCGATATGTCGAGATCTTTACAAGAAATGCTGAGAATAAGAGCCAATCAGGGAATTGTAGACCGAATGTAGAATCGTAATTAGTGTTCACCCACACGGTCCTTTGTATTATTAAAGACCCATACTGAGAGAGTGAGGGCAGTCGTCTTGACTTCTTATAAATCACTGAATACACGTAATGAGTCTGCTTGATTAATCCAATCATAGTATAATGCTGTTTTACAGTAATCAATACAGTTTCAATAAGATATTGTCGTTGTAATGATTTCTTACAATCAAGTATACCCTACCTTTTGATTCGGGCGTTGGTAAAGCTATTGAGCGTTCGATTTTCACACCATTTTCCTTTTATCATCTCAAGCCATGTTTACACAAGATTCGTCGAAAGTCTTAACAGAATTTATACATGCCGATCTAATCTCCTGAGCGAAATGAAAACAATTTATCGCCAGACAATATTGTCCGAAAAAGTCCATTTCACGCAAAACAACAATGCTTTCAATTATTCATTCCAACCCGAAAGTGGTTTTGTATGTTAGTTAATCAATACCATCTACCGGCATGATACATGACGTTAAAATGAACCATATTGATTCCGCAGAAAAACCAGTACTACAATGCCTTCCCTCTCATTGCGACCTTATCGTAAGTTAAATTAAAATAATAACATAATTATCAAATTACATCGATTTCTTCAAGACGTATACAACACGACATCAGAACAGAAAAAAAAGTTCTATAAGGCGTGAAGAGAGAATTGGTATGGTATGCCACACACGGCTTGGTCTAGGAAATTAATCCGCCAAAGTCCACGCGTAAGATGGAGCCAAAGTATTGAATATTTGCTGGCAATGGAGTCAGAACGTTATTAAAGTCACGATGTCACGTTAGGATAGCAAGAAATGTCTACATGGACTATGTAATTAAAGCCAATAGAGACCGATAATATCACATAAACCATCTGGATACCAGTTTCTTAAAAGTACCAAAACAGTGATGAACACGACCTAAAATGGTGTTGCCTCGCAAAGAACAATGACAACAGAAAAGCCTAGCACCCGAAATGTGGAAACATTTTAAAATAGATATATCAAAAGCAAACTAACTAATTGTCTCAAAAGGACCAAAGGACATTGGGACTGGGCTTTGTGAGGTTATATACATGTTAATTCTAATATAGTGGTAATCCTGATTACAGGTACAGAAATCTCTCATTTTCCTGAATTATATGATGGATTTTGAAAAAAAAGCAAAGACATTGTTATTAGAACAAAAATATACAGTTCGTTGTGAATAATAGGACTATCTATAAAGACCTAAGCGTATTTTCATTTGAGAACATATATTTCAATATTGACAATTTCATAACACCGTTTACAAATGAAATAATTAACGGACATTCAGTTTCAAATGCAAATGAAGCATGTTGTGTTGACTGAATTAAATCGATTAATCTTCTGATTATGTTTTATTTTTAAGAAAGATTTAATTTTCAACACAATTTTTGATTGAATATTGCTTGAGTTACGTCGACGTCGGTCATTGCAAGTCAAAAATGGACCGTTACCATCACGCTACTATCACACTTAACCATGTGATATTGAAAAGAGGAAATAACATGATTGCTTCGAAACATTTCGACAAGAAGACTGTTATACATAAATTATGTGTATATCTTAGTGCAACAACTGTATCAATATCATAATATATATTCAAATTCATGTTCATGCAGTTTAAATATATCTGTTTTGTCACAATTTATAATGTGCATACGTGAAATTTATGTAATTAACGTAAATTTTCTCATGTAGGAATGTCAGGTTTTCTTCTTTTTTTATCTCGTAGAACAATATTTCCGCAATAATTTGTGAATATCGATATATCTTTATGTACATGATTAAGTAAATAGATAGAAATAAGTAAATAAAATGAAAAATAAATACAAACAAATAAATGAATACAAAAGCCAACCAAGACACACATCACTCAAAGTTATGTTCAAGATTACCTCAAAACGACCTATTTTCCTTAAAAAATCAATGTTTTCAATTTTCCATGAACAAAAACTAATTCGATGCAGGGATTGGTGGTGAAAAACCGACAAAGATTTGAATTATATTAAAATGAAAAACGTAAATCGAATTCCATAAAAAAAGAAACTATTGCCATAAAAACACACCGTCATCGGCTAAGAAATATGAGATCTCATATATTGGTTCCCTGCTGGTTTTTCTTCATTATTGTTATAAATCACGGTCTGTATTGTCAACAATTCGTGGTAGATATCTTTTTATGTATCATACACATTTGATCCCATCGAATGGATACTGGATATGATATTATTCTCTTAAAAATCCCGATATGATTCTAAAAGGGAATTGTGATCGACCGTATACTCTTCATGTATTTTCTATTACCGACCTTTGAAATTAAAAAGAAAATAAAATAGAAAAACTACCAGCAGAATTACCCATAACGAGGAGTGAATTTCTTTTCCTTTGTGTAACAACACACTGAACGTGAAAAGGAAGGAAAGAAATATTGGCAATACAAAATTTATGTAATGCATTATTTACGCTTGTCGTTAAAATCCACTAAATTACCGCCTATGACTTATGTATTGACTGGATATATGAAGTTAAATTGAATAACGATGTCATTATTTATGGCATTTCTGTGCTTTGTTCGGGTAATCTAAAGTTATTAAACTGTTCTTACATAAATCTCTGTAAATGTAGATAAATATCACAATTTCCAACGTTAATCGGTGATTAAGAAATCAATCTTCTTTGATATGAAACGATATTCCATGTCTTTATTGTACGTGTCCTTCTTTGATTTTTATAGTGTCGATCTTAAAAATGATAAATGTTTTTGCAATCAATTGGAAATGATTTTGTAGATGACAGAACTCAATAGAAAATGAAAACAGAAAGCGAAAGAAAGAAGCAGATCAAAATATTATTTAATCTATCGATTAGATTAAGTCTACTTTGAAATCTTGTACTATATCTCAAATTCATAAAAACAACTTTTCTTTTGCTTCATGTAATTAAATTGTCTTTATCAAGCTTTACAAATCAATATCTTTTAGAAAGGACTTTCGTATTGAAGCGCAATCATTTGAGCAATTGCATTTTATTACAGAATATATTGTGCAAGAAAGAATTCTACTTCCTTTAATTGCAGAGAATAACACTTTGCCTTACCGAAATTTGTGAAATTCTTTTAAAGAGGACCAAATTTCACAGCCATATAAAGGGACTTGTTCATTACAGAACGTTTCTCCGGCACAACATGAACGGCATACGTCAATCAGCTAAGACTTAAAGCGTCGAACAGGGGGTATTTTGCTAAACATGTTGTGCTTAACTCATCCTGCACGGTCATAAAGGTGTACTCTCTTCCAAGCTATTAGCTAATGAACAAAGATGAACTTCTAAAATGATTAGCTGTAAGTTGAGAAAATGGCATTCTTTTTTCCTTGAACATGTGAACCATAAATCTCCGGTTCTTTTAACTAGGAATACGCGTAGGAGAAACATTAATTTGATCTAACATGTAGTTCTTAATCATATTAAGAAAGCTCGGTAGACGATGATTAACTTCTGTTGCATAAAGAATGGGTATTTTGAAAAGAAAATGAAAAAAAAAAATCTTATGCTGACGGTAAAGAAGGAAAATCTCTGCAATATCCATAATATACCATCGCTCTTTTATACAGGACTATGATTAATATATACATGTATCATAACGTTCAGAAGTTGATCCACCAATTAATGTCTAGATATAGAGATTAATTATTGTATTAACTCCAGAACGTAATTAAAGGAATATCTATACATGTTGATGGATTAATACAGTGAAATTATCCTCTTTTTCAGCAGATTTTAAAATCACCCAAAAGTATAGAAATTAATGGTCTTGGTTCCTGTTCTGTAATGTTAGCAATTTATAGAAATCTTCCACTTCTTTAACCATCTCTGTTAATTTTGACTTCAAAATTGGTATATTTTGGAAAGTTTTCGAAAAGAAAAACCAGAATAGTTTTGGATTTTAATCATTCAGAGAGTATCTTATTTTGATGCATTGTTCACTATGCCTGTCTTGAAGTTTATAGAAAAAGTTTGTTAGGATCCCAGTATGGTTTGTGAAAAGAAAAAGTCCAAAATTACGCCTGTTTAATCGAAAAATATTTACATTACTATTAGATTCCCCATGTTAAACGCCCATTAGGCAACTAGAATTATATTCCAATAACTTGGGTTGCTCACGTTCAAGTTTTGCATGTAGGGAGAGTTTACCAACGTTCGAATACATTCGACGCTAAAACAGGCAAAATATGCGAAGTGCATGTAAGTAAAAATGACCGATATTAAGAAAAATGTAAATATAAGTAATGACTGTCTTACTTTTAGTGTTCATGGGTGTATAATTCTGGTTGGACACGTGCGAATTTTCCGAGAATCGCTTCGCGATTCACGGAATTTGCACGTGACCAACCAGAATTATACACCCATGAACACCAAAAGTAAGACAGTCATTTCTTAAATAATAATAATAAAAAGTCCCCCATCTTCGTGAGTTAAAAAAAAAAGTTTGGAAGCGATATGGCACTTTTGCTACAGTGTACCAGTATTCTTTAAATGTTTTGACATTTATCTCTTCTCTCCTAGACTGCTTAATCATGCGGAGTCCAGTTTTGGGTATCATTTTCAACAGAAACCATGCATAGTTCTTTTATACAACATGTATAACATCTATAAGATAGACGTACATACAAACATGTACATATTCTAGGCTGTTGTAAAAAGTAGTTATAGCACTTAAACGCATTTCAAGTGAAGCACTTATATATACAAAAACTTTTATCAAGTACATATAAATGTTCTTTTATTGAATTCAATTGTCAAGATTTTTTTGTCTTTATTTTGCGATGCAACTACAAATGTATGCGTTATCAACAGTGATTGACGCAATCGGAAAAAATAAAAAAAGAAATATTTTCAATAGAAATCACAATTTTAAATGTAATAAGAATCTTACCTCAGCGGATATAAATGTCGTTATAATGAATCATGCTCTGCTGTTTTATCGTTGATTTTCTGATTTAATAATCCCAAATCCCCGTCACTTCAGGCGGAGGCTTAGATGCATGACAGCGTGTTATCTTGACAACTGTGAAATAGCTTTGCTTACTCCTATAAAGGCAGGAAACAAGGAAAAAGAATCAATTTTCAACCTCAATCAATACTATACCATCAGCTATCAAATGTTATCTACTGTACAAAAACTGTCAGTAATCAATGATCACTTAAAATCCTTAAATTCGGGGTATTGTTCGGTGTTTAAATTTCACTCTGATGTCACAGACGGCCGTTTTAGCTTTCTATTGGCCATTATAATCAATGTGATATAAACATCTTAACTTGCAGTCAATAAATATAACGTTAAGACCCTATTGATTCCGTGTTAAGGGTTCCACAGCTGGCGAAGACTTTATACTAGCAGAGGCGACTATGAAACAGTAAATGTTATTTCTGAGCCAGACAAATCATTATCCTAGCTCAGATGCAATGCTATATGCAATAAAAAGAATTAATATTTCTCTTTGTTTTATGTCTGTTTGTCTGAAGGAAACACACTTCTGACAAACAAAGACATATTAGGTTATATATAATTGCGTTTTCTTCCATTACTTATTTATACATGGACATGTACGATGTATCTGCCTTCGCTTTGAACAGTAAATCTGAAAGCTAATATATAATTTTCCTCTGCGCATGCAGGTACATGTAAGGCCTAATGTCCACATCGAATGTTTTTGAACTGAGATATCAAATATTTCTATTTCATCCAGACGGATAAATGTTCGTTCGAAGTCGAAACTTGATGTTCATTGGTCTTTCAGGTTTATATGTAGTCATTGTTTTAGCGTACGTGTCGTGTTTGGCTGTCTTTTGTGCGTACGTATATGTTGTCTTTTATGGTCTCCATTACATCTTCCTACATTAGTCTATTTGAAGATATTTATCAACATCAATTTTTGTTTTGTTTTATATTTTTCAAGAATTTGTATGCCTTATATAATAGAGGCTGTAGAGAATTTGTATGCCTTATAATAGAGGCTGTAGAGAATTTGTACGCCTTTTAATAGATGCTGTAGAGAATTTGTATGCCTTATAATAGAGGCTGTAGAGAATTTGTATGCCTTTTAATAGATACTGTAGAAAATTTGTATGCCTTTTAATAGAGGCTGTAGAGAATTTGTATGCCTTTTATAGAGGTTGTAGAGAATTTGTATGCCTTTTAATAGAGGCTGTAGAGAATTTGTATGCCTTTTAATAGATGTTTAATAGATACTATTTATTGTAATTTTGTATTCCACCTTCATTCATTGATTGATCTATCTGAAGAATTACATCAGTTATCTATATATATAGTTATTTAAAGATTTTTCAATTTCTAAAGAAATATTTTTGCATGTCAGAAAAAAAAAATCCTTGTCTAAATTTAAGGATATGATGATAATTATTAATTGATATTTCGTTTCGTTCCATCTGTGTTAAACTAAGGAGCCAATTTTTCCAATACCTTGCATTGAAGAGACTATGCGTGACAGATCCTGCGTACAGAATATGTAAATACTTTTATTTAATGCCACTAAATTATAATGGTTTATAACAACGTTTATTTACATATTTTTATTTACATTCAGTAATCGACCATCTGCACATCAAGTTAAGTATTCCGTTGTACATTTTAAAGTCAGAATATTTGAAATGCCTCATGCAGTATTTCTCGTAACAACTTATCCAAGATAATGTATGTAAAATGCCATAAGTTTTTGTTAAATTGTCTAAAGAGTGAATATTATGAATTAAGCTAAAATGTATCGAATACTTCAGAAGTCTTTAGAGTGTTCGGCAAGTATAAGTGAAAGGGGGATTGAAAGGATATGTCGATCATGGTACGGAAAACGTTCCACAGAGACCAACAGCTAATTCAATAAAAACGAACACTCCGAGGGAAGATAATTATAAAAGTACTCAAACGGTATTTTATTCAATTGATAATGAATGGTAAACATTCTATATTTTTTAGTAATTCTCACGATCTTATTTATGTATGAAGCTCGGATTCTTGAGCACGTATTGATATCGAACTACTGAGTGAGTCAATAAGCTAAAATGCTTGTATTCCGAAACATCGATAAAATCTTCTCTCAAAAGTAAATTATATTTAGAACATTTAAATGGTCATTTAATTTGTTGTCATTCAAACCCCCACGAACAAAACCGAACCTGGGAGGGAAATTGTCAAAAGCATGTGGTCCTTGGCAAGACCGTCAATCACATGGAAGTGAAAACGAGTAACCAAACCTAAAAATTCTACTATTCCTCGAACACTCGGACAGTACACAAATTGCAACATTAACAACATTAGATACATCCCTCGAACACTCGGACAGTACACAAATTGCAACATCAACAACATTAGATACATCCCTCGAACACTCGGACAGTACACAAATTGCAACATCAACATTATTAGATACATCCCTCGAACACTTGGGCAGTACACAAATTGCAACATCAACAACATTAGATACATCCCTCGAACACTTGGACAATACACAAAATGCAAAATCAGCAACATTAAATACATTCCTCGAACACTTGGACAGTACACAAAATGATACATCAACAACATTAAATACATTCCTCGAACACTTGGACAGTACACAAAATGATACATCAACAACATTAAATACATTCCTCGAACACTTGGAAATGTAAACAAGAAGCAAATCAACATAATTCAAGCATTCTTAGAGCAACAGTTGAGAAGGCGCAAAAGAAACAAAATCAGCAACATTTAAATCATTCCTTCAACAGTTGAAAAGGTACACAAGAAACAAGAACAACATTTAAAATATTCCCCCATTCCGCGAACACTTGAAAAAGCACACATAAAGCCAAACCAACAACATTTAAAACATTTCTCGAATATACTTGGACATACATGTATACACAAGAAGCAAAATCAACATCATTTAAAGCATTCCCCGAACACGTGGAAATGTATACCAGAAGCAATTCAATTAGTATCATTCAAGCATTCTTCAAAAACTTGAACAGGAGCACAAGAAATAAAGTCAACAACATTTAAAACATCCCTCAAACAATCGGACAAGTGCACAACAAGCGAAATCAGCAACAATCCAATACACGTGTTTGTGAAAGCACCGAAGACACCAAGCGATGCGGTTACAGAAAGATTCAATCATTACAGACGAAGCATCACAAGACACAAAGAAAACAAGAAGATCCAAAAGGAAGGTATACACAACTCAGTACTTCTACATGTAATGAAAATAGGGGGTCAAACTAGCTTAAATGTTTCACAAAGGATAGTCGACCATTGTTCTCTGTTCTTGGCTAGATTTTAACAAAAGAGTTGACAAGTGCCTTGGTCGGAGTGGTTTTTTTTTTTTTCGAATTCGGTTAACATTCTTTATCGCTTGATCCTAAAATATTATCTATTTCGTTCGTAACATCGTATTTCCAACCTATGCAATCAGTGAACATACATCAAAGCAATAAGATGTTCACGTCAAGATAGCTTCGACTAAATTTCAAGTCTTATAGTCATCATTTAAACTTAATGATAACCATAATTATCTTTACTTCATCTGAAGTCAGTGGGCTTCACATAACCCAGGCAACATGGTCTTTAACATCTCTACTGATTGTCAAAGCTCGTAAGTCTTGATTAAAGCAAATTTCTTAATCTCTCTTTGAGCCTTAATCAAGGCTTTCCATTAGGAAGGATTTGAATTATTCTAAAGGAAAATTGCCATCGTATGATTCTTACCTTAAATCACATAGTTACCTGTTCGATTTTCACATTAATGGCTATTTCTGTCGGATACGATACTTGACACGCAATCTTACGATCTTAGAAATCTTTTGAAATATTTATTGAAGTGAAAGGAGATAAGTTCAACTATTTGAATTAAACATGCAGATTCCTTTCTCTCTATCTGTAAACACGATTCCAATAGGAAAATGAATTTCTACATGCAATGCAATGAACCGCACTGTAGAGATATGTCATTCATGATCACGTGTGTTTTACTGTGCACAACAGTTGTGCGTTAAGCCAAGTGCACATGTAGGGTGAGCAAGACAAGGCGAGTATAGCAGTTTACTCATTTTAAACAATGACATTTTTTATACGAATAAAGAACAACAGTCGTTAAAAGTTATTATTTGAAAGCGCACATCATGAAAAGACTTCTCATATCGTCCCGTAAAACGACGACTCGTAAGTAACGTACCGGATTTTACGGTGAGCGTTACCTTTACGGTTACTAATACCTAGAAATCATGTATGTACATGGTCAACATTTATAAAAACATATTTTTTCAATGAAATGCTATGATCACTGTAGTTCTATATATTTTGTTATAAGGGCTGCAGAGACAGGGTAAGTCATAATTCCTTGTCGCCTTAATTACATTCTGAAAGTCAAAGCTCTTGGAGCTGGTGAACCCCACCTTTCTCTTATCAACAAGTTTAAGTGATGATTATAAGAATTGAAATTTAGTTCAAGCTATCTTGATGGTACATCTTATTGCTTTGCTGTATGTACATTGATTGAGAATAAGAACGAAATAGATGCCATATTATAGAGGTGAGCACTCTGTCCAGGGCATTGATCAGCCATTTTTTTTTAAATCTAGTAAAAACAACAACAACAACAAAGAAAAAAAAAAAAACGAGCGAAAAAATGCTTTTACTGCACGAACAAATAATCTACACTGCATTCCATTTTAAGCAGAAATGTCACAAAATCTTTTTTCTTCTTAGTTCAAAGCATCACTCCGACTTCAAAGGAAGAAGTTAACACGTATAATTGCTATATTTTTCCTTAATTAGCATCGGTTCTTTGTATCTCCCTCCTCCAGGTCCTCCATACCTTAGTCGTCTCACGAACACAGTACACCCATAATCAAACATCTATTTAGAATTACCATAGTTTCAGACTTCAGTAAATAACTGGATCACAATTCAAAGAATTATCTGAATTTCAAGACTTTGATCAGGTCTCTGTAAATTTACACCTTTCCAATTCAAATAAACCAGCTATTTGAAATTGCATCGCGGCATTAGATTCGTTTTATTAAACACGGACGTCGGGTCTTGGAAATAGATTTGACTAAGTAAGAAGAGCATTTATACGAAGATTTTTTCTTTGAAATATTTGATTAAGTAAGGGGGCCTCTTATACCAAAATAAATTAGATGTTTGACTCGGACAAAAAATATATATCGAGAAGATCAATTTACATGTAGCTTCTACGAACTGACAAAAACTACTAATGTAGAATCAATTCAATTTAATTCAATACTTCTCTTCAATTTCTGTATCATTGAAAAACTACAATGGCTGAGATTTCTATAAAATTTCAAGAAAAAAATAGAAAAAAATTAGCCGAAGGAGTTTTTTTTTCAAAGAATATGAAATTGCATCACATTGAAAAAAGAAACATTCAATACAATACTTGCTTATTAAAAAGTATATGATAAGATTATCTTTAAGTTCAGAAAAGTGCAAATGAAAACATTTTCTTTAGCAAATAAAATGAATTAGGCTATCATTGCAGTCAAACAATAGACAACTCAAAATAAGAGGAAAAACCACAGGTATTTTCGAGAATACAATGATTTAAGATGATATGGTTTGATTTTCTTTTTGGTATCAAATTGCCTTGCTTAGGAAGAGCTTTGACATTTTTCAGCTAGGTTTTTCGGACTTTCAAATCAGTAAAAGACCTCCAAATCACACCATTGAATTGAAAACTGAATTCAAACACCCACGTTAAAGATCATAACAGAGAACGTACAATGTTAACAAAATAATCACATCAACTAACATCCAGCAGGTACAAGGCAAAGGAGAACATTCATATTACAAGCAAATTAATAAACCCAGAAAATAAAACACGAAAACATGAAACACGACATAAAAGGAGAGGCAGAAACTTGCTTTGGGAAAAAGAACTAATCATACTCTTCATAGAATATTTTATTTTTCTGTCTCTGACATGTCGGCATTTGATTTGAAATATATTTGTAAATTATATGACATTAAGTTTGATAAATTTAATTTAAACCTAAGAGGTTTTCTCCCTCAGGACATGGCTCTGTCCTTAGCTGGTTCTATGGTATAAATTTTAGATTACATTTAGAATTTCGCTCTTCATATTTTTAATATTGGGATTTCCTTTATTTCGGCCCCGAGCATCACTGATGATACATTAAATGCTGAAATGCGCATATGGTGCATCGAAAGTTTTATAATAAACGCACATTTCAAAATTGATAATTCTATATATGGCAAAATAAAAACAAAAGATCACCTGTCGTTACCTTCAAAAGATTTTCAAACTCAAAGAACAGAATTCATAGTTATCATTATCAATATTTTGGTTAAGGTCCATAATGGGTTATCTTGATTCCATTTATGGGGAGTTTTCAATACCGTGTATGGGAAACGTTCAACTCTAGGTATCGGATTCATGTACATATATGTCTGGACTGTATGGTATCTTTGTAACAGAAATGGGTACATCTAGCATGATTCATGTGATATAGCAGATATTTTGACAACGCCATTTACAATGCATCCCACAATGCCTTCCGCACTTGCACTGGAGATAGTTCATCAGATAAGTCGTCGTCCTTTGTGTTTCTGTGCAACTGTGTCATTGTCTTCGTCTGTTTGTCAATTTTTTTTTCGCGTGGGGAAGTTCTGTTTTTGTATTTTTTTCCCAAATTCGTAAGCCTTTCTATTGAGGTTGTTGGAATCTGGTTTCGACTTTTGTGTTTGACTTTCATTCACCCGTAGAATTTCACTTTTCTGTAGACAATAACACATTCAACTAAATTGTTATTTTGAACTATAGACTACGAACACAAGTTGAAGAGGAAAAAAGTATAAATAAAATATCTCTGAAGAAACCTACAAATATTGAGCGATGATGCCGTTTCGCCTGGAAATTCCGTACTCCTAAATATCAGCCTTTGACTCTCTACGACCCGATGTAGCTATAATTCTGTTAGCCGCCATGTTTATTGGACGTGCTCGTGACGTATTAGTCGCAATGTAATTGATTGGAATCAAATAAATTTTCACATTCCAATTATAACGTCGGTACAACACAACTTTCTCTTAAATATGAACAATTCGGCTCTTGGGTCTGCAGTTTTAATCACTATTATTGTACTGTTTAGTATATGACCTTTTTTTCCTGGACTGCAATTTTAGATCAAACAAGAAGGTAAATGTCAAATGAGAAAACGTGACATCGGTATGGAAGGGCCCTTTTGATACAGACGGTACATGAAATGTAATGAGCGATATGAAATGATGCAAATAAATTTTTGAATTATATAGTTTTTTGTTTGTTTGTTTCGGTGGTAACGTCTGAAAATGGTTCATTTATAATGAAGGGACATTCTGTGCAACAGAATTGGTTGTCTCCATTCTATTTATGAGTCGTCCTTTATATGTTTCATGTTCCAAATATGTATGACGATTTCATCGTTAGAGCCAGACGGCTTGTAAGTAAGCTTCTCATTCAGGCTTGTATTGCACAACGCCTGGAGTCATAATTGAGGAAGTTCTTCGTAACGGGAATCTTATAAAAGCATATGAGATCCCTATTTCCAGGATGATCGGTGACAATCTGGGTTGCGATTGAATTGCTATCATCATCATCATCAAACAAGACATCTTACCCGATATGTACACCAATATGTACATCGAGACAATCACCGAATTTGACATGCTTTCACGGAACTGTTGCGACGGGTGTTGCATGCAACAAGTAGACACTGACTCTCCCCGGGCACCTGGCTTCGCTTCGGAATATTGTTTATTCTGGGGTTCGCAACTGTTCCAATGGAAATTCTAATAATTTTGCGTTACCTTTTCAACTTTGAGACTGAAAAAACTGATAGGTACTTCCAATGGTATTTTCCTTTATTATTGATTGTTGTCACGTGGTGTATTATTAAAATATATTTAGCTCTGTTTATCTGATTTACCCTTTATTTTTATTTTTGCTTGATGTTAGTCTGTTCTGGTTGCCCATTTACAATACCGGTTTATTAAGCGTCCTTGTAAAACCAGACCGTACGTTTTTTATTTGGTCTTTATGTGATGTCCTACATGTTTCAGTGAAGTTTTGTCTTGTTTGTTGGTGTTATCAATGTGGTTTTACCCTTGTTATCCGTCTGTTTGTTGACATGTTATATTCACATGCTCACTGTTTATCTCATGCGTGTGTGTTCCGCTATGATCAATGTAACGTCGTCTTGTCGGAGATGACTCCTCATTTTCTAATTCCATATCATTTGTGAATATCACGGTACATGTATTCATATCTAATATAGAGGCATTCATTAGATACGAACATAATGAGACGAAATGAATGCAATTATGCCTGATTAAGTCTGCTTAATAACAGCTGAGATTAATGAAATTCTGATAAAATGTGTGGACAACCGTTTCAAAAAAACGAAATGAATGGACGTAAAATGAAATTTATTCGCAGCTCTTTATTGTAACTAATCTAACTCAAATTTTCTGAAAGCATCGGATTTCATTAGATGACATAATCCAATAGATGTATAACGAGATGACAAATCATCGGTTTTAGGATGTAATACCAAGCCTATTTTCATACATCTTCTTTGAAATGATATAATCTTTTTTTTTAAATTATTCTAGAGGAATCCATACTAATATATTGCACCGAGATAAACTATAATAATTAGGCAGCATTTTCCTTTAACAGAATCCTTTTTAATTGACTTTCGGATTCTGAAGCGAGCAGAATATCTCATTATGAAGAAATTGTTAGGATTTTACCATGAATGCTAACGTAATGAAGGCACAAGTTATATGAGCTCGGAAAATCTCTTGATGTAGGAATGTAATTTCCGTTTCTCTGTCAGTCTCATATCTTTGGCCCCTAATTATCGATGAAACTTTGGAGCTTGGGTCTCTATATCCTTATAAATCTATCTTATTTAGAAGAAAAATCGGCATCATCAGTCTGATGTTATATGGAATCCATGATAGATGATAATTTTTCGGAGATATTGATTTCACAATGATGTATAGAATTCACAGTTAGATCTCACCATAGTCATAGAAACCTCACAAAGATATGTAATTATCGTTCCTTGAAGAAAATTTCAAACAATGGCAGCACTGTTGGGGATACAGGGAAAATAATTATGAAAGTGAAATTTGATGGGAATAGAGGATAACTTTTTACCATGGATGATTTTTTTTCTTCAAAACACCCTAGGTGATTCATATCCCTATTTGTAATGTATGACATAAATGATTTCAAATGTTAACAATAAAACTCACTAGTACAGAAATAAAAAAAAGAATAAACAGCAAGTGACAAAAACGAGACCCACACTTACAAAATAAATTCAAAATGTTGACCATGAGTTCAAGCTTATTGTGTAGCATCTTTTCTACACGGCTTACGTGACGGGTTTAACTAAGAAGCAGGAGCGACTTACTCTATCCGGGCATCTACACGCGGTGCCATATACCAAGAATTTCCTTCAATCAAATTCTCAAAATACCCTACAAAACATGTACTCTGAAATAAAGAAAATATATTTTACTGTAAGTCATCCCTGATATGCTGAATTCATTCAATCTTTGGTCTCTGAAGGGAAAAGATATTTAGCTTCTGACTTCAACTTCACTTACAGATACATAGACGATGTGTTGTCAATCAATAATCCAAAATTCGCGGATTACCTGAGCAGTATCTATCCTTCGGAGCTTGAAGTCAAAGAAACTACAGAGACAAATAATTCAGAATCCTATTTGGACATAATGTTGTCCTACGACACTGATGGTCACATTAACACCTCACTCTATGACAAACGTGACGACTTCAATTTCAGCATTACAAACTTTCCTTTTCTGAGAAGCAACATCCCTTCATCGCCTGCTTATGGCGTGTTCATATCTCAGTCGATACGCTATGCCAGAGCAAGTATCAAATATACGGATTTTGTTCTGAGAGCTAGGCGTCTTTCAGTTAAGCTTCTCAGTCAGGGATATGTTTGTGACCGACTAACATCGTCACTGAGGAAGTTCTACGGTCGATATGGGGAACTCGTCATACACCATGATGTCCCACTCTCCAGAATGGTGGATGATATTCTGTCATAGACCATTTGAACCATCGAACCAAAGATTGTACTCTATGTCTTCCAAAATGGAAGTAAGCGGATGTGACAGTTCTACCGAATTGAAGCGACGGATGTTGCATGCAAACAGGAGATGCTTACTCTTCCTGGGCACCTGGTCTCACTCCCATATCGGGAGTTCGCTTCTTTCCATTTGGTGGAGGTTTTTGTTTATTTGCTTTGGTTCCTGTTTTGTCCTGATTTTGTATGTCTGCGGTTTCTGATTTTCCGAATTGTCGATTTTGTGCTGTATACAGGGATATGGTCATTATCCATATTTGTCATTGTAATTAGAATATCGAAATTTAGACTTCAAAATGATTGTTGATACATGTACTACAGGTAAACGAAGTGTTCTCTCCATAACACTGCCAACAGAGATCAAATGCCTAATACAACTGAAGAATATCGCGAATATTAAATTCTTATCAGCGTTACTCTCTGCTGAAATGATCAAGTGTCGCCACCTTCTTTCTACGCTAAAATCACATTTTCACATATCATAAAGAGTGAGCGACTGTGAGAAGGGTCTGAACAGCGTATGTATAAAGTCATAACCTATTGGGACAACGGTGCCAAGATGTCCACCTCTTGTAATAATCTGATATTATCAAAAATGAGACGACAGGTTTTATATAAAGAAAGATACTAATTAGAACTATTTGGGGCAAATGTGAAAAACGGAGTACAATTATGACATGGAAACACCAAACCAAATGTCAAATGAACTGAACAAACCAATGCATATGACACACAGCGTCGACTAAGGATGGTGTGTCGATGAAAATGTCCAAATTACGTGTGTGTCACCATTCTTTGTATTCACTGTTGGACACAGTTTTACAATTTAGTAAGATTAAAAGGAAAACTGGTAGTGCAAGAGGCCTTTCCCTAAATACTTTTGGTTGCAATTATCTTTCCTTTTCTTGACTTTATGAAAAATTCGGTTTCGTCCCTGATTTTGATTAGATGTGATTCAAATTCATTTGTTCTAAATGATGGTATTGAATTTGAAGACGTTTAACATCTTGGTTCTTCTTAGATTATTTCAGTTTTTTTATAAGGTGGAAATCATAAAACATACAAAATGAGCATACAAACTAAGGAAAATACAAAGACAAACAAAACAACTAATAGATCTTGAGTCGGATTATTTGCCTTTAAAATGTTAACCTTTCTTTTATATCTACAGATGATTGTTTTATCATGGGGCATGTAACCTTTATATAGATGATAATGATGTACATATTTGTTTATATTCAATGCAGGCGGCTCCATCAAGTATCACTTCATCAACGGCACGGCGATAACTAATCAATTTCAAGCAAGTTCCTAATTCGGAAACGATATCATCTGGTCAAACAACGAGTTAGCTCCCTTGAGAAATCAAGAATTTGCTCTACAGTGTAACTAATATCAAATTAGATAGATCCCTTCTTTGATAACGAGAGAGGAAATGCATCGATAAAAGAATACTATTTTATTATTGATCGTATCATGAAATGGTCTTTTCATGCTACATTCAAAAATGGAAAAGAATTTGGTTAAAGTAATGTTTATAAACAAGAAATGAGCAGAACTTTCTAGAATAGATGCTCCAGTAAGACAAAAAAAAGTTAAAAAGGAATTTAAAGTTAATAAAGTAAATAAATAGAGAAGCTATTTTTTTCACTTTTCTGGTTTATCTTTTATGACATTTAATAAAGTAAATAAATAGAGAAGCTATTTTTTTCACTTTTCTGGTTTATCTTTAATGACACTTCAGTTTTAAAAATAGCATACACAATAATACTGAAGTGTTCAAACTCTAAACCTTCTTAAAGAAAATTTCAAGCTAATTTATTATGCACCAGATACGTGTTTCGGAAATTAAATCCTCATAAGTGATGCTTCCAGCCAAAGTGATTTTCATAAGCCGCCAAATATTCATTTCACTAGCGCCCTCTGTTTTTATTTTTAGAATTCAAATTTGTGCATTTATTTACAGAGAGTGCGCGTCTCCAAATTTCATGTAGGGTCGATTCAGTGGCATATCTAAAAAAAAATCTGTGTTCATAATAGCATTGGAAGGAGGATGCTAAAATGTTAACCTCCTTTAAATTCGATAATATTTTCGATGAAATGGCATGTTTCCGAAAAAGCAAAGAAATTGTATGATGCATTAATATGTCATGTTAGCAGTCACGGGGAACGATTTTAACTGCTCCACTCTGCAACAAGAAATAAGTATTTATATTAATAAATATGGCAAAAATCTAAATTGATAAAGGACCAAAACAAAGCTTCTCTCTGAAGACAGAGCTGGAAAGAAGTAATTTTAAAATACTAATTCACGGGGAACAATTTTAACTGCCCCACATTGCAACAAGAAATAAGTGTTTATATTAATAATATGGCACGAATCTATAAATCTTAAGAGAAGAATTTTCCAAAATTGCAAAAGAATTCAAAAGAGAATTCATCATTTTTCTTTGCATCATTTGTAAAAAGAATTTAAATTACAAAATTAAAATTCAAATTTCAATTTAGATAACAAATTACAAAAAGTTGGATGAAAAGGAGAATAATTCAAAAGTAATAATTCAAAGATAATTCTGTGTTTCTTAAATGAAGAAATGTGCCTACACATTCCATTTCCCTCAAGTAGCCTGGCCTTACATTTGTAGTTGTTGCAATTTGCTCATAGTCCATTCCAATATATACACCACGTACGGGAATAGGGGAACTGCCTTCTACCACGCTCAAAACAAATTAAAAGAGACTGGAAAACTGTTTTTCTGGTCTCATTTATGACCAAAACTCAAGTCATTCTGTAAATACATGTTTGTCCAGAATAGTTTATCTTATTGATTCTTGGGTTGATATTGCCTCGGAAAATATAACAAGGAAATCCACTTTGATGAATGATTCACTTTCTTCCAAGGATGTATTTATGGCTAGAACCATTGCACTACCATAAAATGTGCTTGCTTTATTACCGAAAAGTGTTATTAAATCCCTCCAATCGATAAATAGAGATGTGATTAAATCACTAACCAGGAGAAAAAGAGGAGAAACAATTCATCTAAAACCAAACATTTTGATGAAAGATCCTAAATCTCCACCTACATTTGATATATATACTCCACAATCCATAAGGCATTGACGATGGAATCCTAGAATTACATTGACAAAGAGGAGGGAGACGTCACATAGGAGTAAGCATTTCCAGTGTATCGCGTATGCAGAAAAGGATAGCACAAAACACCAGAGAGTGTAAAGGTCCGACAGAATAAATTACCTTTTTAAGAATTGCTTTGAAATGCAGGCCATTGAAAAAAAGATGAGTTGGAAAGGGATATCAAATGGAATTCCAAACGACAATGTGATTTTTAGCTTCAGGACAAATGTTTATTAGATACAGCAACACTAAAACAACAATCCCTCAAATAATAAAGACTAACGATAAGTCCAACAGACTCTCATGTGGCAATGGTATGTGCTACATGTACGTCTTGTGGTACATTTTTTGGACACTATTTGGCCACATAACATCGTTTAGATTGAGGATCACTGACGAAGGTTAAGTACCCGAAACGTGTATGTCTGGTCCATGCTGCAAATGTATTTGTTCTTAAATGATGCTATTGAATTTGAAGATGTTAAACATGTATTTGAGCTGTAGTACTATGATATAGAGTGTGAACAGGTATCATCATCCCACGTATTGTATCTGTTTATATCTTTCAACTTGAAAAATATGAACTTTACTTGGCTGATTTGCTTATCTTTTTTGGGTGTTCTGTCCACAGTCCGTGATCAATATTTTGCGTTTTCTAAGTGGTCTTTTTTACGTTGATACAGACTGCTAATTCGACGTCACATCCTGATAACTACTGTCATGTATACATGAGTAAGGAGCGATTACTGAATCCACATAAGCATTGAAGGTTCATTTCCCTCATTATCAAGCTTCAAAAAGTACAATTTATAAAGAAGGTTGCATAGCAAAATCTAAGATAGGGATCACCTCACATGTGTCATAAATTACTTCGTAACATCTTACTATCATTATTACGTATTAGATCGTATGAGAACTCGTTTTGCAAGAACGACTGTCACTCTGGAGCAATTGTTATCATATGTTTCCTATAACTGGGACCCTCTGATGTCTTTTAGACTAGGCACATATGTCTATTTGATCAGAGCCATTTGATAGACACACATAATATTGTTTGTGTATTTTTATTGTGATAACACGGGGTTATTATTGACAACTGATTCACAGAACAGAATTGTGAATCATGTAATCAAGAAACATATAAAATCAATTACAAATGCCGAAAGTAACTTACCTGTTGAGTGAAGATTTAATAGATGATTTTTCCAGAAATATTCACTCAACTACTCTCTGTACATATTATCTTTGAATCTGCCTCTTATCAGATATAACCGGATATTTGAGAATTCAGTTATATTCATTACATTTTGATCTGATGGCATTGCCATACCTTTGTTATGATCATTTACACTGAAAAGCTATTTGGAAAACACATTTCTTCGATCAATGTGAATTAGGAGCGAAAAAGATGCTGATCAAATTCAATTAAGTTTAAGGACTTTTTGTTATTCAACTGGAACATTAAATTGTTGAACTAATGCGTTTAAGTGCGTTTGATGGTACTTTTCGCTATCCTGGTATGAAAGTTTAGCATTTTATGACGTATACCTACCTTATCTTATATAAAAGATGGCAAATCTAAGGTAGGGGAAACACTTACCAGCTATTTCCTTATGTCAGTATTAATTGGAGAAAAGTATGATAGGTGTACTCGAAAAAGAAACGGATATACGAATTTGGTCAATTTTCATTACCATCTAATTTTATTCTCTTTAAATTCTCAAAATAACATAAAGCCTAATCGAAGTAAAAGCAAAGTATAGGGAAGACTGATCTGTGTACGTATGTATACTTTAAGGAGATGAAAATCAAAATCTGAAATATATAGTTATTTACAATAATTTCTTTTGTCAAAAGGAAATTACTCCACATAAAGAAAGAAACTTTCTAAAAAGATGGAAGTAAGAACCCTTTGAGATAAGATCTAACCTTTTGATTTATTTTTCGTCTCGAGAGAAATGATGTTAAACAACAATTATTCCTTAATAATGTTTTCCCCATCAATCTTACAAAATTTCCTTCTTCTAACAATTTTATCGTGTTGCTTTCTCCAGGCTTTATTTAGTATGAATCAGATAAGACAAAATACCATCGAATCGAAACCGTCGACAAAAACCCATACTCTATGACAAAATTGCAAATAAATTCAATTCTGGGTTCCATTGTCGCAATCTGGTTAATATCAAAGTATGATTAATGAATTGTTTTTTGGAAAATGAGAGAATTTACACCAATAATTATATCGAGCTATGGACCCCATTTCCCATAACGGAAAATGTAATTCTGTTCACAACTTTTCGTTCTTTTGCGATATAGCGATCATTTCCTCTCTGACAGAAAATATGAAGAGTGATAATTTTCCTTAATTATATAACCATAGACGGTGAAAAAGTTTAAGAATGTATTTACATAAAAATAAACAATGCTTGAAACATGCAACTTCAGCCAAATGAAGTCAGTGAATGAAAACCAAACACAAAACCAAAAATCTCAATTATTGGGCATAACAACCTTAAAAATACAAAAACAAAACAAAGATAATGAGGAGATCCCCAACAGCGGACCATACACTCACAAGACGAGACAAAGATAATAAGGAGATCCCCAACAGTGACAACAGCGGACCATACACTCACTATACGAGACAAAGATAAGGAGGAGATCTCCAACAGTGACAACAGCGGAACATACACTCACAAGACGAGACAAAGATAAGGAGAAGATCTCCAACAGTGACAACAGCGGAACATACACTCACTAGACGAGACAAAGATAATAAGGAGATCCCCAACAGTGACAACAGCGGATCATACATTCACAAGGCGAGACAAAGATAATGTGGAGATCCCCAACAGTGACAACAGCGGAACATACACTCACAAGGCGAGACAAAGATAAGGTGGAGATCCCCAACAGTGACAACAGCGGACCATACACTCACTAGACGAGACAAAGATCAGGAGGAGATCTCCAACAGTGACAACAGCGGATCATACACTCACTAGACGAGACAAAGATAAGGAGGAGATCTCCAACAGTGACAACAACGGAACATACACTCACAAGACGAGACAAAGATAAGGTGGAGATCTCCAACAGTGACAACAGCGGAGCACACTCTAACGAGACGAGAAGAGTGGACAAAATAACGACCAAAGAAACACAAAGGACAACATTATTAATATAAAAACACCTTACACCTACCCTCCAACGATTTTTGGCCATATGCTTTCACTTAAATACGCTTCTGAATCAACCCTACATGGTTGATGTATGCCGACACAGTACATCTATGTTCTCATCAGATACTAAAGACAACGTCTTGCTGACTCAGCAACTTACTTTATTTTGAAGTTCTAGGTCATCCGAATATACATTGTAGCACTAACCATAAGAATGAACACTCTACCTAAGTATGGACATGTATTGTCACAGAATATCCACATATTTCAACATCAACAATATGTTACATAAAGTTGTGAGTTGAATATCTTTCAGGGCCTTCAGAAGTAACCTGAGCTTTCTTTCATAACTTATTACTGAGCAAAAAAAGTTAGTACCCATTTTTTCGTTTATGTTTTGCATGGCACATTCAATCAAATTTTGTGAAGGCTAGACATCCCCGAAAAACTTCATTTTGAAATCAAAGACTGTCAAGTCCGGTATAAACTGACATACACATGAAATGATCTTGATGGTTGAAATCAAAGGGATTATGCCTATTCCACCTCTTCGAATTCCAACATTTCTTGTTTCAATCGAATTAAACTTTTGGATTCGTCCCTTCATCGTCTTAGGTATCCTTACAAAGTGTTATGAATTGTCAGTATCGCGCATGGACTTCTCAGGACTTCCGGTGTGTCTGGAGTATTCTAAGCTTGTTTTCTTCATTTTTGCGTCATTCTACTGATTTTTTCGCTACTTGTTTTTGCATTTTTTGTTGATTTTATTGTAAGGAAGTCTCTCTAGATTTTTTTATAGACACTACATATATCCCATCGGGGGCAGTCAACCAGAACAAAGAAGCATAGCATTTTCCGTTACAAGGCAAACACTCTCTACATGTACTTCGACACGCATGAATGAATTCAATGTTCAAGCTATGAAAAGGAAGTGCCTTAGTCGTTATTGGATAAAATTCACTAATTTGAGGAATTTGACGAAAAATGCGAGAACTTACTTTTTTGCTCAGTATATTTCTTTCTTTATCACATATAAACGAAACTGTAAACAAGACACCACAAATTAAGATTGATATATTGTTTGTAATATTTCCTGCTTTTTAGGGCTGTCACGGTTAACCGAAAATCCGTTTAACCACGGTTCAAGCTTGGTCGGTTAGATTCGGATCGTTCTTTACGGATTTCGGTTCGGTTCTATTTTTTTATCTGGTAATCAGTAGTTTATCGATTTTGTATGATACACAGGCTGTGATTGGGTACTTTGTCGTATTTCACCCAATGAAATGGGTTGTTTCACTTCTTGATTGTAAAATTGCACCTGTTTGTTTGACAGATGGAGTCTAAGAAGTCCTCTTAGTGTTCTAGTTTGGTTATTTTGTTGAATGTTGATAAAATCTCGAAGAAAATTGCTTTCAAAGCAGAAAAATGAAAAAGAATTATTTGATGATTTAAGGAATCATTGTTATATTTTTTTGGTTGATCGAGGTATCAACACCAAAAATTGAGGGAAAACTGCATCGTGCGCGTAGCGCAAGATGCACAAGTTTTTCCTCAATTTTTGGTGTTGATACCTCGATCAACCAAAAATATATTACATTGATTACTTATCATTTCATTTTGTTGCTTTCCAACGTTTATTTGCGGCTTTGAAACCGTGTTGCTAACGACGTTGCTTATGGCGTTGCTAAGCGCGTACTTCCGTTTTGTGTTGATACAGGTATCAACAAAATTTCTCGGCCAGTCAGAATCGTCGTTTCTTAATAATAACAATGGAAATTAAATGATTTGTTTTTCTTACCATTATTTCACTCTTTTATGGAATGAAACAACACAAACTCAAACCGATCCGAAAAAAAACTGAGAACCGCTGTTCATTTTCCTGAACCGAATCGAATCGACTAAAGGCTGAACCGTAACAGTCCCACTGCTTTTGGTATACCCTTTAGTTCATTTAGTAATGTTTAGTTTCGGCCTTCCATGGTACTTTTGAAATCATCCACTAATACACGATCCATGTATTTTATGTAGATATTTGATCATTATCTACTAGGGTTTTTAAATAGAGTGAAAGTAACATTAAGATAAAAAAAATTTGACATTTGTATGTCTTTGTGAACATTGTTTTATGTCATAGAAGAAATCATTTACATGAATGATGATTTCTTCAGTGCTATTTCATGTATAAAGTCAATTCAATCTATAAAGCATGCTTCGTCTTGAATTTCACCAGGACTGTCACTTGTGCCTTAGCCGGTGTTGTCAGGGATTCCTTGCCAGAAAATTGGATGTAATTGTGATACATTACATGTCAACCCAGTTGATGGAAAGGATAAATGGTAATCCATTATAACTCCTGATTAATTTTGACAAATTTTAAGACTAAAATATCTTTTCTTCAGAAACCCTTTCCCAATTATGTCTTGTTATTACAATTTCTTTGTTAAGGGTTTACGGATGCTGACTTTTCACACTGGCTCAGAAATACCGTCTGTTTTATGTCATATATTTTTTTCAAAGAGCATCCTTCGCAAAATAAAAGGAATGAAATTGTCCAGAGGAAAACTTTCATGTTTTGTTTTAAAATTCCTATTTGCATTAAGTAGAAATTCTAGAGAGCTGCATATCTGAATGACTCCTCTTATTCATAGAATAGAAACAATGACTTAAATTGTCATTTAAAACGAGTATCTGTATCTGCAACTAATCTTCAAAAGATGTATCACGAATCCCCAGAGTAAGTAAAGGATATTCCATTCCAATGGATAATAGTTTGACAAATATAGCGAAACAACAGATCAGAAAGATAAAATCCCAAATGAGTTTAAAACTTTTTCACAATATGAAGGGTTGGTAATTGTATAAGGACTATAGTACTGACATATTGTCTTTCTGTGTCTATAATGAGCTCAGTTGATAGTATTTGCCGGCTTGACTCCTCTGGAGAATTGGAGTTCATAAAAACCAATATCTCATTTCGTTTGGGCACGAATGAAGAATTAAACAGAAAACATCTTCCGTTGCAATCAAGTTCTATCAGACATAACATGGTAAAATTGATTAGTGCGAAGTAAGAGGTCGTATTCAAAGGAGTTTAATTAACCAATTCAGATCATGATGCCATCTCTAAGAAACAGATCCCCCATGTAGATATGGGATAGGAAAGAGACTTTTTATGTAGATACTCCATATCTGTAGATGGCTCAGGAATAAAGTTTTAAGGATAAAACATTAGATCTAGGTCACGGAATTTATCAATTACCAAAAACAGGAAAGGAACAAAACTTCCGCGACCGAAGAACTACCGTCGTCAAAACCCAAATTGAAACAGTAAGCCGAGATAACGTCCTCGCAGATACATGTTTACTTTGTTCGGCAAAGGGAATTCAAGGTAGATCTCGGTTTCATTTGACTTGAAAACGAACACCAACGAGTTGATCTGTGATATGCTCGAACAATATAAAAGGTAACTGCGTTTAGAGGGACCAACAAAAAATACGAATACACAAAAAGTCATAAGTAGTAGGTTTGAAATATCCATATAGCAGCTAGAGGGATACATTTAAAACATACAAGCATGATCTCAAACAACTGTGAAAAAAACATGGATCGTTAAGAAGAATGGAGATGTCAATAATGATTAATCTTTGTATCCGATGCGTGATCATGTTTATCCATAATATATTTTTTTCTGAGAGTTCTTCTGTTTGACAGGCCTTGGGATCTTTGCATTATAGTGTACGTCTTTATTTATTCATGGTAGCCAGACCTACAAGGATCTTTGGTACAATCTGATCCAACGGCCGATCTCCCTTGTTTTTAAACAATGCAGCAAGAGAAATTCAAATCATTTAATTTCCATTACCTTCGGGTAACATCTGATCCAACGACGAGTATTCGATCTCCCTTGTTTTAAACAATGCAGCAACAGAAACTCATTTAAGAGAATCATTCAAGAGAAACTCAAATCATCACCCGAAAAATTGGACGGAAATCTTTGCATCAACGCGCTACGCGCATTGATGTAGTTTTCTGTCAACTTTGCATCAACAGAAAAAATGTAAGATTCATTTCTTAAATACTTCAGGACTAATCGATCCGACATTATTAGATACTATTACTGCATTATAAATATAGCATGATTAATGTGATATTTGAAAGCATCACTGATGAGAATTTAATATTCGAAACACGTGTTTGGTGCATGAAAATTGGTTAGAAATTTTCTTCACGAAGGTATAGACTTGGAACACTTCAGTATTATTAATATAAATTATTATTTCTTGTTGCAGTGTGGAGCGGTTAAAATCGTTCCCCGTGACTTGATATTTATTAAGTGTATTAATTACTTCCTTCCAGCTCTGTCGCCTGAAAGAAGCTCCTTTTTTTTCTTTTTTTTTTTTTTTTGGTAATTCGGAAACTTGCCATGTTATCGAAAAATGTCATCGAAATTTAAGGAGGTTAACATCTTACATGAAGCACCATCCCTCAAATGATATTTTGAATATAGATTTTATTTTATTTATTTATTTTTTTTTTTTTTTTTAAATATAGATTTTATTTGGATATGCTACTGAATCGACTCTACAGGAAATTTGGAGACGCGCACTCTCTGTAAAGTAAATGCAGAAATTGAAATTCTAAAAGTAACACCAGAGGGCGCTAGTAAAATGAATTTTGCCTGTTTATGAAAAGCACTTTGGCTGAAAGCATCACTGATGAGAATTTAATATTCGAAAAACGTGTCTGGTGCATGAAAATTGGTTCGAAATTTCCTTCTAGAAGGTATAGAGTTGGAACACTTCCGTATTGAATAGATATGATTTAAATAAATTGATACATACTGCGCGTGCATTGATAACGCCACTTACAATAAAATTCGTTCTTACCCATGGACAATGGAGATTGTTCATTAGGCAGTGTTGACCTTAACTGTCTGTTTGTATTTCTGTTTTATACTTTAAACGAATGTATATTGCCTATCGAGTGTGATTTTGGGCTTTGTGTACTGATCCTACCTATTCAATACGGATGTGTTCCAACTCTATTCCTTCTTGAAGAAAATTTCAAACCAATTTTCATGCGCCAGACACGTGAAAAGAAAAGGGAATTTCAGCCAAAGTGCTTTTCATACCTGCTTCCATATCTTCATTCTAGAATCAAGAGGTATTGTATGTGCATGTCTTTAGATTGTTTTTTCTACTTATGCACTTTTCTGAACTTATTGGCTGTTTTAGATACATAGAGTGTTCGATTTTGCTTGTTTATATTTTTTTCATAATACATGGGCATCAAATCATTGATATAATAGCATCTAAATTAGTTTCTCTATCAAGTGTGGTTTTTGAGTATAAAGAAATCGGTTTTCCATGAAATAGAATCTTGTACCGCAATATTGATTGACATAACATCAATATATGTGTATTGAATTCACTCCTTAAATATTTAACGTGTAATAACGTGTAATAAATGACTTGCATTGAAACACCTTATAAAACTTTATATACCTGATTGAACACAGAGTGTAAAGGTATTGAATAAGAATATAGCATATGGCAGGTATTTCCTTTTAGTCTCTTTCATAGATCCGACAAATATTTGATATTTACAGAAAAGAGAATTTCCAGCAGTTTTCTTGTGCTAGATTTCGTCAATTGTTCATAGATATAGGTGGTATGTTTACATAATAGAAAGCTTCCGACCTTCCATTATTGTCATGTCAAATAAATGGAAGCAAATATCAAGAACACTTGTATTTTTATTCAATTTCATGAACATCAATTTGTCAAAATTGAACATTATCGAAAAACTATATATAGTGATAAAATTTGAGAATAATTTCATGTACATGTATAATATCAGTTTTGCTTATACTGCTGCTGCCATTCAAAATCTTGATTACATTATTTGTAGCTATAAAGAGTAATGACGGACGTAATGGGTCAGAGGAAGATGGATATATGAAGTTTTTGGTTTTAACTTTTGGAAATGTACATGTTACTAAATCTTTCATAAATTTAGAATAGAATGATTAGAAACCTAAGATATATCATTCATTATAAATGAATACAATCACTGGAATGATCGTCAAACACAGTACAATGCATCTTTTGTTTCCTCGCAATACCCGTCACTTAGGCCGTGCAGAAAAAAGTCATATCTTGTAAATTTGTTACATTCGTTGTTTTGTATGGTTCTAACCTAAATTATCTTCCAACATTGAGGACAACGAGATGTTATAATGTTTTATATTTTTATTGTATCTTCCAGAACATTTTTGCTGTGACCAAAGTTATTCGCTCATAAATATACCCTGTTATTTTTCATCTTGCCTCCTTACCCTCAGAACGAATTTAAGTCCCTATAATTTGAACTTGCACTGGAATAGCGTATTAATTGCGATATGAATATATCATATATAGGGCACGAAGGAATGTTACTACTTAGGAATGGGACATTTGTGATTTTGAAGTTGAAGTCGTCACGTTTGTCAAATAATTGAAGTATTCAGGTGACCATTTTCGTCAAACGATATCATAAGATTGGCGAACACAAATAAAATGATATGAGTAATGAATTCAAATTTTATCATTGACTTAATTGTCTGACATATTTTTTTCTGTTGAAAGTTTCATCAAATTAATATCATGAATTAAGTACATCGTTTGACCATTTCAAATATGCAAATACATGTACATTTGCGCTTCATTTCTATTTGGGCATAGTCATAACGTCAAACATTATTTTCATGTAGTTGTTTAAGTAAGTACATGTATATCAGTGGCGGATTTAGAGGGGGGGCCCAGGGGGCCCGGGCCCCCCCTTTTTCACCCAAAGTTATTTATTCAGAATACTCTTTTTATGCTTAATCTCTTTACTTTTGGGGAAATTTTCGGCTCGCTTCGCTCGCCACACTTAATTTTTCATTAGCTGTCTATTTTTTCGTCTTCACTTTGTCTTGAACTTTCTATCTCATCGTGTTTGAACGGATTCATATGTCATAAACATATACAAAATTCAAAATTAAATTAACACTTGAATAATTACCAAATGCTTCATTTTCATGGGCCGATCTAACCAGTTTAGACAGGTGGATAGTGGGGTTGCAATGCCCTAATCTTCCCAACCTTCCCCAATTGGTCAAACAAAAATAGAGGATGGAAAATGAGAGAGATATTGTAATCTTATGACAAAATGTAACCATCTATTCCAAAAATTTCCCGGCTCGCTCCGCTCGCCAATTAAGAATAATATATATACATGTATGTATATATACATGTATGGATGACTGAACCAAAACAAACAAAAAAAAGAAAACTTCAAATCTTAAAATTTTCCGGCTCGCTACGCTCGCCGGTATACCTATAAACTTAAGTAAACGTATCAAGAAACTCTATCTTCTAAATGCAACATGCAGTTGGAATGCGCCCCCCCCCCCCCCCCCAACTTATTAATTAAAATCACCAGTCTTGAGCTTCAGGTTTTGGAGGTCTTTTTTTTTTCGTCTTCGACCTTTTTTTTTTTTTTTTTTTGCTTGTCAGTTTTTCTTTGAACAATTTTCTTCGAGCTGAAACTTTGGGCCCCCCTTTTCTGAAATCCTAGATCCGCCACTGTATATGTCATTTTAAACGAAGAAATCTTACCTGCAAGCTCCCTGAAGAAAACAGAAATATCGAGGACAGCATGCGTTGTTTCCCTTAGACGCCCTTCATCAACGCGTGAAACAATATATCTCTTTGATTTTAATTATGTCTGAATGCAACACAATCAATATATACAAACATCTTAACTTATACAGACTATTAATACGGAGTAAAGACCTATTGATTCTACATAAATATATCCACAGCTGGCGAGAAAATATACCATGTACAAACCTGGTGTGGCGAGGATGGGAAGATTTAATGTTTGATTGACAGCCACTGTATCAATATTTATAACATTTGTTACCTCTGTAATGTACAGAAAATTATAACATAAAGTCTGCAATATAAAGATTACATGCTGAGTACGATACGTTTATTATGACATAATAACTATTCTTCAGATTTTATGATAAATGATACGCTATCATATATTTCAATGTGTCGAGTTGTAATTAAAGAATGTAATGGTAGCATTTTGTAATATTGTTTTTATACATTGTCTGCCGATATGTTCATTTCCTGGACTGAGGATTGCCGATGGTATTTGATGTCAAAAGAATGAATTTTATGCGTAGTAATCAGCTAAAAAAGGGGAATCTCCCTCAAGACTCGGTTGTAACACAAACAGCAAAGCACCGACACACCCAAGCGAAACACAGAGCAGACATACACAGCAAGATACAGAAAAGGGATAAGGAACACCAAAATCGACATCAAAACACAGAGTAGACATACACAGCAAGACACGGAAAAGGGACAAGGAACACCAAAATCGACATCAAAACACAGAGTAGACATACACAGCAAGATACGGAAAAGGAATCAGGAACACCAAAATCGACATCAAAACACAGAGTAGACATACACAGCAAGATACGGAAAAGGGATCAGGAACACCAAAATCGACATCAAAACAGAGCAGACATACAGAGCAAGATACGGAAAAGGGACAAGGAACACCAAAATCGACATCAAAACACAGAGTAGACATACACAGCAAGATACGGAAAAGGGACAAGGAACATGAAAATAGACATCATAACACAGAGTAGACATACACAGCAAGATACGGAAAAGGGACAAGGAACATCAAAATCGACATCAAAACACAGAGTAGACATACATAGCAAGATACGGAAAAGGGACAAGGAACATCAAAATCGACATCAAAACACAGAGTAGACATACATAGCAAGATACGGAAAAGGGACAAGGAACATCAAAATCGACATCAAAACACAGAGTAGACATACACAGCAAGATACGGAAAAGGGACAAGGAACATCAAAATCGACATCAAAACACAGAGTAGACATACACAGCAAGATACGGAAAAGGGACAAGGAACATCAAAATCGACATCAAAACACAGAGTAGACATACACAGCAAGATACGGAAAAGGGACAAGGAACATCAAAATCGACATCAAAACACAGAGTAGACATACACAGCAAGATACGGAAAAGGGACAAGGAACACCAAAATCAACATCAAAACACAGAGCAGACATACACAGCAAGATACGGAAAAGGGACAAGGAACACCAAAATCGACATCAAAACATAGAGCAGACATACACAGCAAGATACGGAAAAGGGACAAGGAACACCAAAATCGACACCAAAACACAGAGCAGACATACACAGCAAGATACAGAAAAGGAATCAGGAACACCAAAATCGACATCAAAACACAGAGTAGACATACACAGCAAGATACGGAAAAGGGATCAGGAACACCAAAATCGACATCAAAACACAGAGTAGACATACAGAGCAAGATACGGAAAAGGGACAAGGAACACCAAAATCGACATCAAAACACAGAGTAGACATACACAGCAAGATACGGAAAAGGGACAAGGAACATGAAAATAGACATCAAAACACAGAGTAGACATACACAGCAAGATACGGAAAAGGGACAAGGAACATCAAAATCGACATCAAAACACAGAGTAGACATACATAGCAAGATACGGAAAAGGGACAAGGAACATCAAAATCGACATCAAAACACAGGTAGACATACATAGCAAGATACGGAAAAGGGACAAGGAACATCAAAATCGACATCAAAACACAGAGTAGACATACACAGCAAGATACGGAAAAGGGACAAGGAACATCAAAATCGACATCAAAACACAGAGTAGACATACACAGCAAGATACGGAAAAGGGACAAGGGACACCAAAATCGACATCAAAACACAGAGCAGACATACACAGCAAGATACGGAAAAGGGACAAGGAACACCAAAATCGACATCAAAACATAGAGCAGACATACACAGCAAGATACGGAAAAGGGACAAGGAACACCAAAATCGACACCAAAACACAGAGCAGACATACACAGCAAGATACAGAAAAGGGATCAGGAACACCAAAATCGACATCAAAACACAGAGTAGACATACACAGCAAGATACGGAAAAGGGACAAGGAACACCAAAATCGACATCAAAACACAGAGCAGACATACACAGCAAGATACGGAAAAGGGACAAGGAACACCAAAATCGACACCAAAACACAGAGCAGACATACACAGCAAGATACAGAAAAGGGATCATGAACATCAAAATCGACATCAAAACACAGAGTAGACATACACAGCAAGATACGGAAAAGGGACAAGGAACATCAAAATCGACATCAAAACACAGAGTGGACATACATAGCAAGATACGGAAAAGGGACAAGGAACATCAAAATCGACATCAAAACACAGAGTAGACATACATAGCAAGATACGGAAAAGGGACAAGGAACATCAAAATCGACATCAAAACACAGAGTAGACATACACAGCAAGATACGGAAAAGGGACAAGGAACATTAAAATCGACATCAAAACACAGAGTAGACATACACAGCAAGATACGGAAAAGGGACAAGGAACACCAAAATCGACACCAAAACACAGAGCAGACATACACAGCAAGATACAGAAAAGGGATCAGGAACACCAAAATCGACATCAAAACACAGAGCAGACATACACAGCAAGATACGGAAAAGGGAAAAGGAACACCAAAATCGACACCAAAACACAGAGCAGACATACACAGCAAGATACAGAAAAGGGATCAGGAACACCAAAATCGACATCAAAACACAGAGTAGACATACACAGTAAGATACGGAAAAGGGACAAGGAACATCAAAATTGACATCAAAACACAGAGTAGACATACACAGCAAGATACGGAAAAGGGACAAGGAACATCAAAATCGACATCAAAACACAGAGTAGACATACACAGTAAGATACGGAAAAGGGATCAGGAACACCAAAATCGACATCAAAACACAGAGTAGACATACATAGCAAGATACGGAAAAGGGACAAGGAACATCAAAATCGACATCAAAACACAGAGTAGACATACATAGCAAGATACGGAAAAGGGACAAGGAACATCAAAATCGACATCAAAACACAGAGTAGACATACATAGCAAGATACGGAAAAGGGACAAGGAACATCAAAATCGACATCAAAACACAGAGTAGACATACACAGCAAGATACGGAAAAGGGACAAGGAACATCAAAATCGACATCAAAACTCAGAGTAGACATACACAGCAAGATACGGAAAAGGGACAAGGGACACCAAAATCGACATCAAAACACAGAGCAGACATACACAGCAAGATACGGAAAAGGGACAAGGAACACCAAAATCGACATCAAAACACAGAGCAGACATACACAGCAAGATACGGAAAAGGGACAAGGAACACCAAAATCGACACCAAAACACAGAGCAGACATACACAGCAAGATACAGAAAAGGGATCATGAACATCAAAATCGACATCAAAACACAGAGTAGACATACACAGCAAGATACGGAAAAGAGACAAGGAACATCAAAATCGACATCAAAACACAGAGTGGACATACATAGCAAGATACGGAAAAGGGACAAGGAACATCAAAATCGACATCAAAACACAGAGTAGACATACATAGCAAGATACGGAAAAGGGACAATGAACATCAAAATCGACATCAAAACACAGAGTAGACATACACAGCAAGATACGGAAAAGGGACAAGGAACATTAAAATCGACATCAAAACACAGAGTAGACATACACAGCAAGATACGGAAAAGGGACAAGGAACACCAAAATCGACACCAAAACACAGAGCAGACATACACAGCAAGATACAGAAAAGGGATCAGGAACACCAAAATCGACATCAAAACACAGAGCAGACATACACAGCAAGATACGGAAAAGGGACAAGGAACACCAAAATCGACACCAAAACACAAAGCAGACATACACAGCAAGATACAGAAAAGGGATCAGGAACAACAAAATCGACATCAAAACACAGAGTAGACATACACAGTAAGATACGGAAAAGGGACAAGGAACATCAAAATTGACATCAAAACACAGAGTAGACATACACAGCAAGATACGGAAAAGGGACAAGGAACATCAAAATCGACATCAAAACACAGAGTAGACATACACAGTAAGATACGGAAAAGGGATCAGGAACACCAAAATCGACATCAAAACACAGAGTAGACATACATAGCAAGATACGGAAAAGGGACAAGGAACATCAAAATCGACATCAAAACACAGAGTAGACATACATAGCAAGATACGGAAAAGGGACAAGGAACATCAAAATCGACATCAAAACACAGAGTAGACATACACAGTAAGATACGGAAAAGGGACAAGGAACATCAAAATCGACATCAAAACACAGAGTAGACATACACAGCAAGATACGGAAAAGGGACCAGAAACACCAAAATCGACATCAAAACACAGAGCAGACATACACAGTAAGATACGGAAAAGGGATCAGGAACACCAAAATCAACATCAAAACACAGAGTAGACATACACAGTAAGATACGGAAAAGGGACAAGGAACACCAAAATCGACATCAAAACACAGAGTAGACATACACAGCAAGATACGGAAAAGGGACAAGGAACACCAAAATCGACATCAAAACACAGAGTAGACATACACAGTAAGATACGGAAAAGGGATCACGAACACCAAAATCGACATCAACACACAGAGTAGACATACACAGCAAGATACGGAAAAGGGACAAGGAACATCAAAATTGACATCAAAACACAGAGTAGACATACACAGCAAGATACGGAAAAGGGACAAGGAACACCAAAATCGACACCAAAACACAGAGCAGACATACACAGCAAGATACAGAAAAGGGATCATGAACATCAAAATCGACATCAAAACACAGAGTAGACATGCACAGCAAGATACGGAAAAGGGACAAGGAACATCAAAATCGACATCAAAACACAGAGTAGACATACACAGCAAGATACGGAAAAGGGACAAGGAACATCAAAATCGACATCAAAACACAGAGTAGACATGCACAGCAAGATACGGAAAAGGGACAAGGAACATCAAAATCGACATCAAAACACAGAGTAGACATACACAGCAAGATACAGAAAAGGGATCAGGAACATCAAAATCGACATCAAAACACAGAGTAGACATACAGAGCAAGATACGGAAAAGGGACAAGGAACATCAAAATCGACATCAAAACACAGAGTAGACATACACAGGAAGATACGGAAAAGGGACAAGGAACATCAAAATCGACATCAAAACACAGAGTAGACATGCACAGCAAGATACGGAAAAGGGACAAGGAACATCAAAATCGACATCAAAACACAGAGTAGACATACACAGCAAGATACAGAAAAGGGATCAGGAACATCAAAATCGACATCAAAACACAGAGTAGACATACATAGCAAGATACGGAAAAGGGACAAGGAACATCAAAATCGACATCAAAACACAGAGTAGACATACACAGCAAGATACGGAAAAGGGACAAGGAACATCAAAATCGACATCAAAACACAGAGTAAACATACACTGCAAGATACGGAAAAGGGACAAGGAACATCAAAATCGACATCAAAACACAGAGCAGACATACACAGCAAGATACGAAAAAGGGACAAGGAACACCAAAATCGACACCAAAACACAGAGCAGACATACACAGCAAGATACAGAAAAGGGATCAGGAACACCAAAATCGACATCAAAACACAGAGTAGACATACACAGCAAGATACGGAAAAGGGACAAGGAACATCAAAATCGACATCAAAACACAGAGCAGACATACACAGCAAGATACGGAAAAGGGACAAGGAACACCAAAATCGACACCAAAACGCAGAGCAGACATACACAGCAAGATACAGAAAAGGGACAAGGAACACCAAAATCGACATCAAAACACAGAGTAGACATACACAGTAAGATACGGAAAAGGGACAAGGATCATCAAAATCAACATCAAAACACAGAGTAGACATACACAGCAAGATTCGGAAAAGGGACCAGAAACACCAAAATCGACATCAAAACACAGAGTAGACATACACAGTAAGATACGGAAAAGGGATCAGGAACACCAAAATCGACATCAAAACACAGAGTAGACATACTCAGTAAGATACGGAAAAGGGACAAGGAACACCAAAATCGACATCAAAACACAGAGTAGACATACACAGCAAGATACGGAAAAGGGACAAGGAACACCAAAATCGACATCAAAACACAGAGTAGACATACACAGCAAGATGCGGAAAAGGGATCAGGAACACCAAAATCGACATCAAAACACAGAGTAGACATACACAGCAAGATACGGAAAAGGGACAAGGAAGATCAAAATCGACATCAAAACACAGAGTAGACATACACAGCAAGATACGGAAAAGGGACAAGGAACACCAAAATCGACATCAAAACACAGAGCAGACATACACAGCAAGATACGGAAAAGGGATCAGGAACACCAAAATCGACATCAAAGCACAGAGTAGACATACACAGCAAGATACGGAAAAGGGACAAGGAACACCAAAATCGATACCAAAACACAGAGTAGACATACACAGCAAGATACAGAAAAGGGATCAGGAACACCAAAATCGACATCAAAACTCAGAGTAGACATACACAGTAAGATACGGAAAAGGGATCAGGAACACCAAAATCGACATCAAAACACAGAGTAGACATACACAGCAAGATACGGAAAAGGGACAAGGAACATCAAAATCGACATCAAAACACAGAGTAGACATACACAGCAAGATACAGAAAAGGGACAAGGAACACCAAAATCGACATCAAAACACAGAGCAGACATACACAGCAAGATACGGAAAAGGGACAAGGAACACCAAAATCGACACCAAAACACAGAGCAGACATACACAGCAAGATACAGAAAAGGGATCAGGAACATCAAAATCGACATCAAAACACAGAGTAGACATACACAGCAAGATACGGAAAAGGGACAAGGAACATCAAAATCGACATCAAAACACAGAGTGGACATACATAGCAAGATACGGAAAAGGGACAAGGAACATCAAAATCGACATCAAAACACAGAGTAGACATACATAGCCAGATACGGAAAAGGGACTAGGAACATCAAAATCGACATCAAAACACAGAGCAGACATACACAGCAAGATACGGAAAAGGGACAAGGAACACCAAAATCGACATCAAAACACAGAGTAGACATACACAGCAAGATACGGAAAAGGGACAAGGATCATCAAAATCGACATCAAAACACAGAGTAGACATACACAGCAAGATACGGAAAAGGGACAAGGAACACCAAAATCGACACCAAAACACAGAGCAGACCTACACAGCAAGATACAGAAAAGAGATCATGAACATCAAAATCGACATCAAAACACAGAGTAGACATACAGAGCAAGATACGGAAAAGGGACAAGGAACATCAAAATCGACATCAAAACACAGAGTGGACATACATAGCAAGATACGGAAAAGGGACAAGGAACATCAAAATCGACATCAAAACACAGAGTAGACATACATAGCAAGATACGGAAAAGGGACAATGAACATCAAAATCGACATCAAAACACAGAGTAGACATACACAGCAAGATACGGAAAAGGGACAAGGAACATTAAAATCGACATCAAAACACAGAGTAGACATACACAGCAAGATACGGAAAAGGGACAAGGAACACCAAAATCGACACCAAAACACAGAGCAGACATACAAAGCAAGATACAGAAAAGGGATCAGGAACACCAAAATCGACATCAAAACACAGAGCAGACATACACAGCAAGATACGGAAAAGGGACAAGGAACACCAAAATCGACACCAAAACACAGAGCAGACATACACAGCAAGATACAGAAAAGGGATCAGGAACACCAAAATCGACATCAAAACACAGAGTAGACATACACAGCAAGATACGGAAAGGGGACAAGGAACATCAAAATTGACATCAAAACACAGAGTAGACATACACAGCAAAATACGGAAAAGGGACAAGGAACATCAAAATCGACATCAAAACACAGAGTAGACATACACAGTAAGATACGGAAAAGGGATCAGGAACACCAAAATCGACATCAAAACACAGAGTAGACATACATAGCAAGATACGGAAAAGGGACAAGGAACATCAAAATCGACATCAAAACACAGAGTAGACATACATAGCAAGATACGGAAAAGGGACAAGGAACATCAAAATCGACATCAAAACACAGAGTAGACATACACAGTAAGATACGGAAAAGGGACAAGGAACATCAAAATCGACATCAAAACACAGAGTAGACATACACAGCAAGATACGGAAAAGGGACCAGAAACACCAAAATCGACATCACAACACAGAGCAGACATAAACAGTAAGATACGGAAAAGGGATCAGGAACACCAAAATCGACATCAAAACACAGAGTAGACATACACAGTAAGATACGGAAAAGGGACAAGGAACACCAAAATCGACATCAAAACACAGAGTAGACATACACAGCAAGATACGGAAAAGGGACAAGGAACACCAAAATCGACATCAAAACACAGAGCAGACATACACAGCAAGATACGGAAAAGGGATCACGAACACCAAAATCGACATCAAAACACAGAGTAGACATACACAGCAAGATACGGAAAAGGGACAAGGAACATCAAAATTGACATCAAAACACAGAGTAGACATACACAGCAAGATAAGGAAAAGGGACAAGGAACACCAAAATCGACACCAAAACACAGAGCAGACATACACAGCAAGATACAGAAAAGGGATCATGAACATCAAAATCGACATCAAAACACAGAGTAGACATGCACAGCAAGATACGGAAAAGGGACAAGGAACATCAAAATCGACATCAAAACACAGAGCAGACATACACAGCAAGATACGGAAAAGGGACAACGAACACCAAAATCGACATCAAAACACAGAGTAGACATACACAGCAAGATGCGGAAAAGGGATCAGGAACACCAAAATCGACATCAAAACACAGAGTAGACATACACAGCAAGATGCGGAAAAGGGACAAGGAACATCAAAATCGACATCAAAACACAGAGTAGACATACACAGCAAGATACGGAAAAGGGACAAGGAACACCAAAATCGACATCAAAACACAGAGTAGACATACACAGTAAGATACGGAAAAGGGATCAGGAACACCAAAATCGACATCAAAACACAGAGTAGACATACACAGCAAGATACGGAAAAGGGATCACGAACACCAAAATCGACATCAAAACACAGAGTAGACATACACAGCAAGATACGGAAAAGGGACAAGGAACATCAAAATTGACATCAAAACACAGAGTAGACATACACAGCAAGATACGGAAAAGGGACAAGGAACACCAAAATCGACACCAAAACACAGAGCAGACATACACAGCAAGATACAGAAAAGGGATCATGAACATCAAAATCGACATCAAAACACAGAGTAGACATGCACAGCAAGATACGGAAAAGGGACAAGGAACATCAAAATCGACATCAAAACACAGAGTAGACATACACAGCAAGATACGGAAAAGGGACAAGGAACATCAAAATCGACATCAAAACACAGAGTAGACATGCACAGCAAGATACGGAAAAGGGACAAGGAACATCAAAATCGACATCAAAACACAGAGTAGACATACACAGCAAGATACAGAAAAGGGATCAGGAACATCAAAATCGACATCAAAACACAGAGTAGACATACAGAGCAAGATACGGAAAAGGGACAAGGAACATCAAAATCGACATCAAAACACAGAGTAGACATACACAGTAAGATACGGAAAAGGGACAAGGAACATCAAAATCGACATCAAAACACAGAGTAGACATGCACAGCAAGATACGGAAAAGGGACAAGGAACATCAAAATCGACATCAAAACACAGAGTAGACATACACAGCAAGATACAGAAAAGGGATCAGGAACATCAAAATCGACATCAAAACACAGAGTAGACATACAGAGCAAGATACGGAAAAGGGACAAGGAACAAGAAAATCGACATCAAAACACAGAGTAGACATACACAGCAAGATACGGAAAAGGGACAAGGAACATCAAAACACAGAGTAAACATACACAGCAAGATACGGAAAAGGGACAAGGAACATCAAAATCGACATCAAAACACAGAGTAGACATACACAGCAAGATACGAAAAAGGGACAAGGAACACCAAAATCGACACCAAAACACAGAGCAGACATACACAGCAAGATACAGAAAAGGGATCAGGAACACCAAAATCGACATCAAAACACAGAGTAGACATACACAGCAAGATACGGAAAAGGGACAAGGAACACCAAAATCGACATCAAAACACAGAGCAGACATACACAGCAAGATACGGAAAAATGACAAGGAACACCAAAATCGACATCAAAACACAGAGTAGACATACACAGCAAGATACGGAAAAGGGACAAGGAACACCAAAATCGACATCAAAACACAGAGTAGACATACACAGCAAGATACGGAAAAGGGACAAGGAACATCAAAATCGACATCAAAACACAGAGTAGACATACACAGCAAGATACGGAAAAGGGACAAGGAACACCAAAATCGACATCAAAACACAGAGTAGACATACACAGTAAGATACGGAAAAGGGATCAGGAACACCAAAATCGACATCAAAACACAGAGTAGACATACTCAGTAAGATTCGGAAAAGGGACAAGGAACACCAAAATCGACATCAAAACACAGAGTAGACATACACAGCAAGATACGGAAAAGGGACAAGGAAGATCAAAATCGACATCAAAACACAGAGTAGACATACACAGCAAGATACGGAAAAGGGACAAGGAACACCAAAATCGACATCAAAACACAGAGCAGACATACACAGCAAGATACGGAAAAGGGATCAGGAACACCAAAATCGACATCAAAGCACAGAGTAGACATACACAGCAAGATACGGAAAAGGGACAAGGAACACCAAAATCGATACCAAAACACAGAGCAGACATACACAGCAAGATACAGAAAAGGGATCAGGAACACCAAAATCGACATCAAAACTCAGAGTAGACATACACAGTAAGATACGGAAAAGGGATCAGGAACACCAAAATCGACATCAAAACACAGAGTAGACATACACAGCAAGATACGGAAAAGGGACAAGGAACATCAAAATCGACATCAAAACACAGAGTAGACATGCACAGCAAGATACGGAAAAGGGACAAGGAACATCAAAATCGACATCAAAACACAGAGTAGACATACACAGCAAGATACAGAAAAGGGATCAGGAACATCAAAATCGACATCAAAACACAGAGTAGACATACAGAGCAAGATACGGAAAAGGGACAAGGAACATCAAAATCGACATCAAAACACAGAGTAGACATACACAGCAAGATACGGAAAAGGGACAAGGAACATCAAAATCGACATCAAAACACAGAGTAGACATGCACAGCAAGATACGGAAAAGGGACAAGGAACATCAAAATCGACATCAAAACACAGAGTAGACATACACAGCAAGATACAGAAAAGGGATCAGGAACATCAAAATCGACATCAAAACACAGAGTAGACATACAGAGCAAGATACGGAAAAGGGACAAGGAACAACAAAATCGACATCAAAACACAGAGTAGACATACACAGCAAGATACGGAAAAGGGACAAGGAACATCAAAATCGACATCAAAACACAGAGTAAACATACACAGCAAGATACGGAAAAGGGACAAGGAACATCAAAATCGACATCAAAACACAGAGTAGACATACACAGCAAGATACGAAAAAGGGACAAGGAACACCAAAATCGACACCAAAACACAGAGCAGACATACACAGCAAGATACAGAAAAGGGATCAGGAACACCAAAATCGACATCAAAACACAGAGTAGACATACACAGCAAGATACGGAAAAGGGACAAGGAACACCAAAATCGACATCAAAACACAGAGCAGACATACACAGCAAGATACGGAAAAGGGACAAGGAACACCAAAATCGACATCAAAACACAGAGTAGACATACACAGCAAGATACGGAAAAGGGACAAGGAACACCAAAATCGACATCAAAACACAGAGTAGACATACACAGCAAGATACGGAAAAGGGACAAGAAACATCAAAATCGACATCAAAACACAGAGTAGACATACACAGCAAGATACGGAAAAGGGACAAGGAACACCAAAATCGACATCAAAACACAGAATAGACATACACAGTAAGATACGGAAAAGGGATCAGGAACACCAAAATCGACATCAAAACACAGAGTAGACATACTCAGTAAGATACGGAAAAGGGACAAGGAACACCAAAATCGACATCAAAACACAGAGTAGACATACACAGCAAGATACGGAAAAGGGACAAGGAACACCAAAATCGACATCAAAACACAGAGTAGACATACACAGCAAGATGCGGAAAAGGGATCAGGAACACCAAAATCGACATCAAAACACAGAGTAGACATACACAGCAAGATACGGAAAAGGGACAAGGAAGATCAAAATCGACATCAAAACACAGAGTAGACATACACAGCAAGATACGGAAAAGGGACAAGGAACACCAAAATCGACATCAAAACAGAGAGCAGACATACATAGCAAGACACGGAAAAGGGATCAGGAACACCAAAATCGACATCAAAGCACAGAGTAGACATACACAGCAAGATACGGAAAAGGGACAAGGAACACCAAAATCGATACCAAAACACAGAGCAGACATACACAGCAAGATACAGAAAAGGGATCAGGAACACCAAAATCGACATCAAAACTCAGAGTAGACATACACAGTAAGATACGGAAAAGGGATCAGGAACACCAAAATCGACATCAAAACACAGAGTAGACATACACAGCAAGATACGGAAAAGGGACAAGGAACATCAAAATCGACATCAAAACACAGAGTAGACATACACAGCAAGATACAGAAAAGGGACAAGGAACACCAAAATCGACATCAAAACACAGAGCAGACATACACAGCAAGATACGGAAAAGGGACAAGGAACACCAAAATCGACACCAAAACACAGAGCAGACATACACAGCAAGATACAGAAAAGGGATCAGGAACATCAAAATCGACATCAAAACACAGAGTAGACATGCACAGCAAGATACGGAAAAGGGACAAGGAACATCAAAATCGACATCAAAACACAGAGTAGACATACACAGCAAGATACAGAAAAGGGATCAGGAACATCAAAATCGACATCAAAACACAGAGTAGACATACAGAGCAAGATACGGAAAAGGGACAAGGAACATCAAAATCGACATCAAAACACAGAGTAGACATACACAGCAAGATACGGAAAAGGGACAAGGAACATCAAAATCGACATCAAAACACAGAGTAGACATGCACAGCAAGATACGGAAAAGGGACAAGGAACATCAAAATCGACATCAAAACACAGAGTAGACATACACAGCAAGATACAGAAAAGGGATCAGGAACATCAAAATCGACATCAAAACACAGAGTAGACATACAGAGCAAGATACGGAAAAGGGACAAGGAACAACAAAATCGACATCAAAACACAGAGTAGACATACACAGCAAGATACGGAAAAGGGACAAGGAACATCAAAATCGACATCAAAACACAGAGTAAACATACACAGCAAGATACGGAAAAGGGACAAGGAACATCAAAATCGACATCAAAACACAGAGTAGACATACACAGCAAGATACGAAAAAGGGACAAGGAACACCAAAATCGACACCAAAACACAGAGCAGACATACACAGCAAGATACAGAAAAGGGATCAGGAACACCAAAATCGACATCAAAACACAGAGTAGACATACACAGCAAGATACGGAAAAGGGACAAGGAACACCAAAATCGACATCAAAACACAGAGCAGACATACACAGCAAGATACGGAAAAGGGACAAGGAACACCAAAATCGACATCAAAACACAGAGTAGACATACACAGCAAGATACGGAAAAGGGACAAGGAACACCAAAATCGACATCAAAACACAGAGTAGACATACACAGCAAGATACGGAAAAGGGACAAGAAACATCAAAATCGACATCAAAACACAGAGTAGACATACACAGCAAGATACGGAAAAGGGACAAGGAACACCAAAATCGACATCAAAACACAGAGTAGACATACACAGTAAGATACGGAAAAGGGATCAGGAACACCAAAATCGACATCAAAACACAGAGTAGACATACTCAGTAAGATACGGAAAAGGGACAAGGAACACCAAAATCGACATCAAAACACAGAGTAGACATACACAGCAAGATACGGAAAAGGGACAAGGAACACCAAAATCGACATCAAAACACAGAGTAGACATACACAGCAAGATGCGGAAAAGGGATCAGGAACACCAAAATCGACATCAAAACACAGAGTAGACATACACAGCAAGATACGGAAAAGGGACAAGGGAGATCAAAATCGACATCAAAACACAGAGTAGACATACACAGCAAGATACGGAAAAGGGACAAGGAACACCAAAATCGACATCAAAACACAGAGCAGACATACATAGCAAGATACGGAAAAGGGATCAGGAACACCAAAATCGACATCAAAGCACAGAGTAGACATACACAGCAAGATACGGAAAAGGGACAAGGAACACCAAAATCGATACCAAAACACAGAGCAGACATACACAGCAAGATACAGAAAAGGGATCAGGAACACCAAAATCGACATCAAAACTCAGAGTAGACATACACAGTAAGATACGGAAAAGGGATCAGGAACACCAAAATCGACATCAAAACACAGAGTAGACATACACAGCAAGATACGGAAAAGGGACAAGGAACATCAAAATCGACATCAAAACACAGAGTAGACATACACAGCAAGATACAGAAAAGGGACAAGGAACACCAAAATCGACATCAAAACACAGAGCAGACATACACAGCAAGATACGGAAAAGGGACAAGGAACACCAAAATCGACACCAAAACACAGAGCAGACATACACAGCAAGATACAGAAAAGGGATCAGGAACATCAAAATCGACATCAAAACACAGAGTAGACATGCACAGCAAGATACGGAAAAGGGACAAGGAACATCAAAATCGACATCAAAACACAGAGTGGACATACATAGCAAGATACGGAAAAGGGACAAGGAACATCAAAATCGACATCAAAACACAGAGTAGACATACATAGCCAGATACGGAAAAGGGACAAGGAACATCAAAATCGACATCAAAACACAGAGTAGACATACACAGCAAGATACGGAAAAGGGACAAGGAACACCAAAATCGACATCAAAACACAGAGTAGACATACACAGCAAGATACGGAAAAGGGACAAGGATCATCAAAATCGACATCAAAACACAGAGTAGACATACACAGCAAGATACGGAAAAGGGACAAGGAACATCAAAATCGACATCAAAACACAGAGTGGACATACATAGCAAGATACGGAAAAGGGACAAGGAACATCAAAATCGACATCAAAACACAGAGTAGACATACATAGCCAGATACGGAAAAGGGACAAGGAACATCAAAATCGACATCAAAACACAGAGTAGACATACACAGCAAGATACGGAAAAGGGACAAGGAACACCAAAATCGACATCAAAACACAGAGTAGACAACACAGAGTAGACATACACAGCAAGTTACGGAAAAGGGACCAGAAACACCAAAATCGACATCAAAACACAGAGTAGACATACACAGTAAGATACGGAAAAGGGATCAGGAACAGCAAACACGACATCAAAACACCAAACATAAAAGACTATGTACACATATACCAACGAGACTGATGGGCAATCGGTGCGACTTGGGACAGCCATCTCCAACGTTCGTAGCACTTGGGGAGGGTTGGTAATTGAAGCTGGAAGAAGGCCCTGTATCTTGATAATTTGTTTTCAAATTGCAAACTATACGTATGTAGGGTGAGAATGTTGACCTGGATTGTGAAAAAATCAGAAGTTAGTAATACGACAAGCCCACCTACCAAATACACTGACAATAAAAGACAGGGTGGATATCTGCTTCTTATACAGTGGTAACAAATGGTGTGGCTATTTGCTAACATGTAAATACCCCTCCCGATCTCTCACAGATCGAAAGGAGAGTATTTGTTGCATGAACATGAACATAGAAAAATGTTCAAGGTTACATAACAAACAAGAAGGCAATCTTTTGGATAAAACGTTATGAGCAACAATATGAATAAAGTTTTCATGAAATTGTGCTTCCCTGGATTACGCTGCCACACTCAATGTCATCCTGGTATCTTGACCAATACTCAGAATAAAGAAACACCGGAATATTGGCGAGGTTTTTTCAAGGTCGTATCATTCTTATCTGGATAGTTTATAGCTCTTAATATGCAAGTACATTTTAATACTGGATCCAGTACCTAACAAGTGTTATTTATATAAAGCTATATTTTATTACTAGTGACTTTGGCCGTTATGAAAAACATATCATATTCATCACAAACATAAATCAAAGATATTGTACTTTTACTTTCTCTTCACAATGAAATATGAAAGTCATAAAGGCGAGAAGAGACGGTATGCTAAATCCACCGATGTATGATAATCTTGGCAGATTCCGGTTTGCAAAATTCAATCTGAGCTAGTCCGTATCGACTTTCAAGTTGTAATTGTTCTCGGAGAAAATGACTATCCTTATGATGGACGTCCCAAGGAAAAAGTGTCGGAAATTATTGTTCTCTTGTGTGCTATTTCGAATCATGTTCCGAGATGAAATGCAGTAAATAAAACCAAAACCGATTCTCTAGATTCTACCAAATGTGTCGGAAGACAAATTTACAGTGATGATGGAAAGTCGTTGGAGTCGGACTGAGGCAGATCTGTGTAATGTAAGCTGTCGACTGATTTCAATAAAATGATCTTTGTCAGTCACGGAATAAATTGTCAGATTTACGGTATATTTCAAAGTATCTTGTTTTCTATATATGCCTAATATTATCTCATGAAGATTGTATTATCCCTACGTGCTTTACACTTGTTGATTATCTAGAATTTGTAAGAGCTCGTCGAATTTAATTATTTAGCGTTTTGCAGAAAGATCGAAAGGAAAAGTGCATATGTTGCAATAAGCACACACCTTCAACCTTGAGCTCTATATCGTACATGCATGATCATTCAGTTTTATTAGGATTGAGACATTATCAATTTCATAAAAAGGTTTAATTAACAGTATAATCAATTTCTTAAAAAGAGTATTTCCTGTTAAAAAGGGAATCGCTTTTAATTTGGTGCAGAAATCCAAGAAGCTGAGAATAGTTTTCAATCTCCGTAAGAAAGATTTATTCTAGGACGATATTAATCTCTTCATTTCCTTTCCAAAGCCAGCCTGTAGACGCGGAAAAAGCCTTAATTGAAAATCTGGAATATTGACGTCTTTTTGTCCAAATTTACCCCAATTATGGCTAGATTGTCAATCATTCGCTCCACTCTCCTACCAAAATTGTTTGTTCCATTGATTTTATGAGATAATTCAGCTAAAGGAAACATAACAAGGAAAACTACTTTCCTTCACTATTAAGTTTCCTAACAGGAAACCCACCAATAGAAACACCACTTTCTAAGAAATAGAAAGCTGCCTATTTACTCAGAGAGGTCAATATCTATTGTAAAGAATGTATAACAGAACAGGAAACATTATTAACTGAACAACAGTGGATATAACAAAGTTACTTTTGTGTATTCTCCATGGTTATCTATTTTCCTCATTTAATATGAAGAAAATGTACTAGGTCATCTGCGAAAAATATATCATGTAAAATTTTTAAAGCAAGCAAACAACCTAATCACCTTAAAGAACTCATTTCACCACAAATATTCGAAACACGTGTCTGGTGCATGATATTTGGTTTGAAATTGTCTCGATGTACATCAAAATGTACATCGAGACAATCACCGAATTTGACAGGTTTCTATGGAACTGTTGCGACGGGTGTTGCATGCAATCAGAAGACGCTGACTCTCCCCGGGCGCCTGGTCTCTCATCGGAATTTTGTTCACAACCGTTTTTGTGGAAAATCGAATGATTTTGCCTTGCCTTCTCGACTATGAGACTGAATAACTGATGGGTACTTCTGTAATGTTTACTTCAAGAAGGTATAGAGTTGGAACCCTTCCGAAATATTACTGTGAATGTTTCGGTATTTTCTAAAATCAGAGTTACTTCCCGTTCTGGACGTTATCTGACGTTGTCTAATTATGACGTAATCAAATTCTATGGAATTGGTACTTAAATCTTGGGAAATGATGGTATAAGATCGACGTTTCCATACCATTTTCATGACGTACTAATAGTTTAACGTCAGATACCGTCTCAAATGTGAAATAACTCTTTTTTTCCACAAAGACTCAAAAAGTTCCAAGGGTTCGAAATGTTGTCACTTGCAAAATAAATTTCCATTTCAAGGGTAAAAAGCGAGCGTCCCGGGAGTGAGTAATTGTACATATAATAGTAATTGCAGGAAATTTCCTTGATTTACTTCAAGATCTTTAAGAGATTCCAAAATGCTATCCATTGTTTTCCTGTATGAGCGTTCACATGCATGCTCAAATTTCACGCTGGAAAAGATCCCAACGAGGGTTTTGTTTTATCATATCGGCCATCCAAGTTTGCAAGTTAATTCTGTCTATGAAAATCCAACATGGTGGAAAACGTATGGCAATGGTGTAGCAAAGTTGAAATGATTACCTGGAATAGTAATGGACGTCACATCAGATAGCATGACAGTTATGACGATTGTTTGAATTGTATATCAGATAACCCGATTTGCTGAAAGGTTGTTCTTAGATTATTACGAAAACAATACAGCATTTTACCTTGTATTGACCATCAATTAAGTTATTTCCTGGTATGAAACATGTAGAGTAGGCAATCATCTGTACTATAATGTTACTTTTACAATTCTTATTGCAAAATGACTTAGGACGATACTATCTTATACTCAGAAATCAATGGAATGCAAGCATGATTACCAGGTACATACATTTGTCTTAAATACCAAAACAAAAATCGTATGGTATGTTTTAAAAGGACCTTTAATTCGGCTATACATTTCGACTATATATATCGAAAAGACATTTGACATAGGATACTACAAAAACCTATAAAATGAACGAAAATCAGCGATCTGTAGACGTATCTATGCGAAATGCAACACTATCACGAATTGAATATTTCAATTTGAGTAGGACTGAGAGAATTAATGCTATCTTGAACCGAAAATAAATAAATGTGCTTTCTAAAATATATTCATGATTTTCACTGAAAACAAAAATACCCAAAAACTAATATTTTGTCTTCATGTTTCGAAGGTCATTGGCTTGTTAAGAATTATGTCATGCGATGTCAGTTGTCTGTAAGGATGCACATACGATGTGGGGTTTTGTTTTTCCTCCGACTGTGCATGCATCTTCGATTTATATTATCAGAAGATTGGAACATCTTTCTTACACTTGGAAATAATTACGTTTTCTTGTTCAGAAACCTTTGGAGAGCCAAACGTATGACGACACTTGAGTGTTTTAATCCATCAACGTTGTTAGATCGGCAAACTGCAAACTCTTTGGAGGGTTTGTCTCAAGTTTTAAATCCCCCAATGAATTTTAACATTTAGGTAAAATTAGGTTAAAATAATTGATTATATGAAACACAAATGAAAGAGTAAGTCTCCACTAAAACGAATATATCAGAGTCGAAGAACAAAATGTTCATCTAGACAACCTCTTTTCAAAGTCCAAAATTAGGGATGTGCAAAACTATACAAGTACCTGTCAAAATGGAGATTTTATTTGTACCACTTGGTTAGTGCCACTGCTGGTGGACCAGGATCCCCGAGGGCACATGTAACCAAGTTTGATCAATTTCGGTCGGTCGTTTCTTCAAACGCATTTGAAAATTTCTGTTTACAAAATTTTCTCAAATTTCTCAAACCTGGGTCCTGTAGCATCATATCCCAACCATCTTTCAACGTCTTTAGGTATAATTAGGACATATTTTTCAAAGATGTTTGCCATATTACATTGTTTAGATTGAGGATCACTGAAGAGGATTAAATACCTGTAACGTGCATGTCTGGTCCATGCTGTAAATTTATCTGCTCTAAAATGATGCTAATGAATTTGAAGACGTTAACATTTGTACAAAATGAACTCAAAAGAGAAAATCTTCATGTCACAAGATAAACATCAAAGAGTCACGAAGCAAAAAAACAAAATCAAAAACAATAAAATAGGAGAAAGGAGAAATAAGGCACAACACCTGCAGCAGAAAGACAAACTAATATGACCAAAGAACGAAACATAATAGGTAGTGAGCAATGTCGGGGACGTTTATAGGTTTGTGTTCAGTTATAAACGTTCTTGATATTGTGTACTTTTAGTTGTCTAAATAATCTTCTTTCACAATAACGTCACAAACAAGACTATGACAGGAGCCCTATATCAACGTTTCATTTATGTACATGGGTATCTATCGAATTTGAAAAAAACTACCTGCTGGTTGAAACAGGATGATGCCCAATCACTCAAATAGTCCATATACATTCATATCAGACATGGTCACATTTATACTTTTAATGAAATATTGACAAATTGTTCTTAGAATTTCATTTTAACAGTTTGTTAAAGTGTACTGGTTAAGAAGATGCTGTTACAATACTTTATACAGCACATGACCGATCGATAATTCATAAGACCTACCAAATACCTGTTATGAGATTTGAAGGTGGCTCCATGTAGAGAACCATCGATGCCGTTAGTAAGAATGAAACTGCAATGTTGTTGGTACAATAATACATGCATAGATTACGAGACTCAATCTCTGATATTTTAAATATGAATTCAATTAAAACATGGCGGGAAAAGATCTCGCACTCTAGTGAGACAAATCGCTATGATAGGTTGTGTTATAAGTTTCTGCATTCAAATTATAAACAATATATATGGGCTATAGGTTCACTTTTTGAGCATAAATTTGCATATAATTTGTTGACCTTACATTACAAAGGTTTCCTGACAAAGGCATATCTTTTTCAAAGGCAGAAAAAGGTCGTGTCGAAATGAAATTACATCACGGGTTTCTAATGAATTCTAACTATAGTGACTATAACGCCTCGAATGTGGAAAATGCTATGTAATTTCAAGCCTTTGAGACTTTGATCTGTCAAGAAATCTAGACAAAGAGTGTGTGTTTGTCTCAGATATCTATAAAACCTCTGAAGATCACAATACTGATATGGCTGATGTAGCACTATCATTGCCGTGTTGTTTGCTGAAGTGTTTTATTGAGAAAATATGTTCCGTTAACATCACACGAGGGAATTATTTACTTTAAATGCGAGAAAATACAGCGACAAAATCTGTGGGCCGTGCTGTGAACAGATATTGGTAAATGAATATTCTGTTTGAAATTATACGCTCGAATTGTCACAAGGGTATAGATTTACTGAAAGCATTTAAAAAGTAACAGCTTCAACCACGTTTTCTACGACTTCATTATCCTGGATGCGATATGTGGAGATGTGTCCCGAGAAAAAAACCACCTAGTATATAAAACTTCACTTTTTTCTTAAAGTTTTGACATGTGGTAACTTACTCCTTTAAAACCTCAATATCTATCGCATCATCATATACAAAATGTATTCATACACATTATTATTCTATAGTAATTAGATTTCAGTACCGGATTTCGGGTACTTAAATGATGCTATTGAATTTGAAGACGTTTACAATGTAACATCTATAATACTGTATGGATAATTTTATATATTCAGTGGAAATGAATAAATTTCAAATTTTCTTTGATGTAATTCTTTTTACCGAGTATAAAATTAATACTTATCATGATAACATTTCTCAATAAGTATCGACTTTCATTTTAAAACTATTGTTTTAGACAATCAAACATACACTCATTTCAAACAGTATCGTTCCATAGAGATACCGGTATCCCTGAAATGCATATACACCGCGTGGGATCGAAACGTACGGAGGTTTTTGATTTTTTTTTTATTATTATTTAAGTGATACTGCACAAAACTTACGAGACGTTGCAGTAGGACAATGCCTAGAGTAAGTAAGTCCATATCGTTTATTTTTTTAAAGCCTATAGCTGTTGCAAACACTTCAAGAGTTCGCCAAAAGGATTGATAGGTCAAGAATGTTTCTGCCGTCGACAATTTATTGAAGTGTTTACAAAAACTATGAACTTTTTACAAACGGTACCAAAACAATGTAGATTGTTTTATTAAAAATTACTGCAACGGCTCATCAGTTTTGTAAAATTTAATTTAGAAAATTAAAAAATACCAAAAACTGTGAGGAATCAATCACAACACCATACCTTTCGATCCCATGCGGTGATCTAGTATCTATGCAATATGCGAGATAACTACTACTTCGTACTTGATGCTACTTACCGTTGATTTCGATTATTTCAATGTTTACGGTTAAATTCCATTTCGAACAGTACTTATTGTGTTCTTCATCTTCGTCTTTTGAAATGATGATTATGACATGTTTAATAATACTTCGACTCTTCGGAAGTCACAAAGGCATAGGAGTGTAAATTGAAAACATATCAATTTAGGCAAATTAAAAGAGCTAGTACTTATTTTCTCAAAATAAGTGGTTTTTGCATAAAAAATGCATATTTTACCCAAAAATGATGGTTTTTATTAATTATAACATTTATTTCGGAACCTCTTGATAAGATCACAAAGATCAATTAAATGATGAATTTCATCATCATCATTATCATCATCATCAACATCATCATCAACATCATCATCTGACATCATCATCATAATCATTATCATCGTCAATATCGACATCATTATCATTATCGACATCTTCATTATCATTATCAACATCATCATCATCATCATCATCATCATCAGTTATATCTACAACAACAACAATGTTGGTTCGATCGAAGCATATGTGCAAATATCAAGTGCATTGAATTTCAATAAATTAACATGAGAAAATTGTTCCAACTGAACAAAGTAATGCCAAAGCATGATCATTGGTAAAATACATGAAGTAAAACAGAATTTAAAGACAATTTAACATATTAACATCTCAGTTGTATAATAAAACTAAATACTCATAAGTCTGTGAAATCTGAACTATGTTTCGATCGAACATTCGAAACCGTTTACTTAACGCCAATGCATGAAAATTATTTCCGTAATAGCCATACTGAAATGATTGCAAGTTTGACTGGTTTACTAGACTGTAAAAAGTGTATTTGTTGGTTTACATCAAAGTAAAGGGCACTTTGTTGAACTAGACACGTGTTTCAGATATTTTAATCCTCGTCAGTAGTACATGTACTTCTTGCCAAACAGCAGTTTAGATAAAGCGAAAGTGAATTTTCCTGGCGCCATCTACAATACAGAGCTTTAATTTGCCCTTGCCAAAATGAGCGGCTCCAAATTTGTGTAGGGTTTATTCATGTCAATGGATATTTTAATAGACTGCAATGAATCATATCATAAAAATCGCTTGACCATATGTATACATTCTAGTTTGATATCAGAAAAGGACATTTGGTGAATATATAATAAACAATTGAACATGTAATTTATACACTTTTCTATGATTGCTGGTGACATACGTCTATAGAATTATATATAGAATAGACGTGTCTACAGGCGTTGAACTTTTATGCGAATGGAATGTGAATATTGGCATCTGCAGGAACTAAATCTGGATGTAGAAGGGTGTTTTAAGCATGAAATTGTACGGATTAAGTTGATTTATAAATCATATTCATGATACTCACAGGTCCAAACCATAGGGCTAAGGATGAGATCGAAAGTCAGCTCCGTCTATTCGAAATGGTAGGAAGGATATTTTGTCAAAAAGTACGAAAGATTGAGTAACCCTGAAGAGATAGGTGAAAACAGACGTTAACGTGTCTGGTTTAAAAAAAAAAATGGTTTGAAATTTTCTCCGAGAAGATACAGAGTTGGAACTCTTCCGTATCATAAATAACACGAGAAGGATACGGGGTAACTTGGGTTATGATCCCGAGTCCGACAATTTTAAGTAAAGCACGGAAGATGCGTCTACTTTTACTGATTTATTTCATTTCTACTTATTATATTTCGTTTTATTTTATTAAGGGATTTTTTCCAAGTATTAAAATTTGGGAATAGGGTCGCGGCCCGTGCGATTGGGGAGATATACGACGTTTGGGAATATTTTTGGGAATAAGTGACTGGATCAAAGAATCAGAATATTAATTGTTGAAGCAAATAATTTTCTTTTTGATTCGATTTAATTACTTCTGATCAGTATTGATTACGAAAATTGTAGCAAATCACAGGTAAATTTGATACTTTTGAACAAGGGAATTTGGCAATATTGGTGATAATTCCATCTATGTGTAGTTGGGAAATTTAGAGCCATAGTTGGAAAATAAAACTTAAAGGATAATAATTTTCATTGGGAATGGAGCCGAATAACGGCCCCAAAACGGGAGGAAAATTCCCGGTGAAAATATAGTATCAAGAGCTCTTACATCCATTTTGGGGACTGCCAGGGGCCGTAGAATTAGGGAAGAATAGCGGCATTTTCTCAAAAATTGAGAAAAAAAATATATGAATAGATTTAGATGCCTTTTCATTTGATTTTATTTATTTATTTTATTTTTTATTTTATTTTATTTTATTATTATTATTTTTTTTTTTTATTTATTTATTTTTTTTTAATATGGGAAAAAGTAAACAAGAATAGGGGGAGAAATACTATTTTGCATTGGGAATGGAGCCACATATGGCCCCAAATGAGGCAGAGCAAGAGCCCTGATAATTTTTTTAGAATTTTAAATTTTATAACTTTGCGTGTTTAACTCACGGCTCATATTTAGAAAAGTTATAACTAGTAATTGGTACCTACATGTAGAATGCGTACTTGTTATTATGTATATTAACGGTTTTGCCTGAAATATTTATAGTAATATGTCGTAAGACGACTTTTAAGTGCCCCCCCCCCCCCCGATAGGTGTTCACTAAGTAATATTGTGATTTTGAGAATATGACAGTGGATCTAGAAACTAATCCCCCCTTTTTATTTATTTATTTTTTATTTTATTTTATTTATTTATTTTTATTTTTTTTTTTTTTTTTTTTTTTTTTTTTTTTTTTTACCGTAGTAAAATGTTGACACCCCCTTTTTTTTGTACACCATGTAGCTACTGTGGTACTGGATCTAGTGCTATAACCATATTAAAGGGGAATTTAATGGGCTATAAGTATTACTTTCTCAAAGGTGATCTTTCAAAGTTTTAATTGGGTCGTTATTTAATATTATCAATTCTGGTCGGAGGTAGGGTATTAGATGCCATATTAGATTTCAAAATCGTTACGGCGTTTGAAGGCAGCATTTGTATTCGTCGTCTTGTTTTCTGTCTCGTTTAGAAATCAAGTCTTTAAACAATGACATGCATATATCTTATTATAACTCTTTGGCTTTTTATTCAAATTCAGATACTTCATTCGACAATATGAATTTTGGCCGGGAAAGTACAAAGCAGGTGCTCACTTGCCCGTGGGCAGGGAGACTTGTTGAACTTTTTTTTTTTTTTTTTTTTTTTATTCATTCGTATTTCTTCCGTATCTTATTCTAGAGAAAGGATTTTAATTTTGATATTCTGAAGAATCAAGAACTCCATTTACTAAATATCCTAAAATTCAACAAGTTTCAGTATAAGACCCATCATTGGGTCAAGTGATTTTCTGGGTCGGGCAAGTGTTTTAAGCCTCAAATTGGTTGTGGCAATTACATTTTGAAAAAAAAAACCCAGATAGAGTAGCTCTGTTACATCATATATTCTAAATATCTTCATATATTCTTATTTTCTATCTATATTCTAAATAAATTGTACAATTACATACTACTAGAAAGGTTATATTCCATGGCATAGCTCTGTTGTAATTACTTTTCAGTCTATTGACAGTATTGTTTAGCAATTTCTTTCAGTGTTTGCTTTCCTGATATATAGAATAAAAGATATGTACTTTGAATTCTGTAAATGCTCTCCTACCTTGGAATGGTGACAGCCAATTAAATTGGCGATGCAATAATAATTAATGATGGGAGACTGGAACGCCGAAGAGTTCGTTCGTTGACATGGATACCAATCGGCTGTCTCCAGGGGAAATGCGTTGGGGGCTGGTGAACTCCGAACAGGTGTTAAATGTAAAATATAAGTTCAAAGCTTATTAGAACGATGTATATTATGAAGACTGGTGCAGGTTTTCTTGTTGTTATTTACTAGAAAAGGATGGAATGGTACATGTGTTTCGTTTGTATCATGCATGTACAAAATGAGAACGGAAAGATTATTAGATTACGGTGCTTGGATGATACAGAAATCAATGCATTTTATTTATTTCCGAATTAAAGCAAAATACTGCGAAGCAGATAATAAGATTATGTACGTTACATTGAGATATAACATTTTGATTGAATAACTAATAATTTGGTGAAGATTACAAACTAAAAACTGAAACAATTCACGAGCAAATAAATTCGTTACCTTACCTTGCAGACGAACCTGAAAAGTGTGGCGCGAAAATCATATGACGTCAAGATTGGTGACGTAGTACTGTGGGCATGCACTCTTGTAAGAGGTCGACTAGTGCGTTTAGGTCAGGTAGATAGCTCATATTTTACTTACGTGCAAAGGGGGATAAATCAAAAAAGCCACGAAATGTTGTCGGCCCGAAATAACAGAATCTATCTCGAACTGCGTCGGGGATAGATATATTTAATTTCACAATCATCTGACAAGATGATTACTTTCTATAATGATAATAGCTTTAAATGTATAGTTTTAGCAAAGAAAATGAATTAATAAAATTTTTTCCAGAGACAGGCATTTTGCCCCAAAATAATGTAAAAAATATACCTTTTATGTTTCATACATGTAATTTATGAGTGAACCTAAATAATTACAGTTCAAAATACATTCCTGCTATCATTTCAAGAACTTTTATAGATTCAATAAATATTCTCCAAAAATCAGCTATTTTTAAATGAAAAAGTACGTTTTTTTCCCAAAAAACACTATGATTTTGAATGAAATGTTAGTAAAACATATATAATCTGATAGAGTGTGAAAAGTTACACTAGAAAATAGCTTTCAATTATTGCTTTCATAACAAATAAGGGTTCTTTAAATAAATATACAGAAATCTTAGATTTCTGATTGAAAATACAGGTTTCTGTATAAAATAATTAATTTCGAGGATTTTGCAAAAAAATAAGAATATGAAATATATGTCATTTGAAAGAGGAGACTTTAAAGATGTTTTTAAATCATCATTGAACGATCATATGCAATATTGAGGAGCTGAGAAGCAGGAATAAATTAAAATTTCCTCAAATTTCTGTGAAGTTTGGCAAAAATTCGACTTTTTTACCCCAAAACACACAGTAAAAATAGGAATTGGAACTTGCAACTTATTTCATCTCAAAGAGCATAAAAAATACTATATATTCACACTTTTCATTTTTTAAAAACATCAACCATATAAAAGTTATAATTTTTTTCCTATTTTAAGTGATTTTTTACTTAAAAAACATGTTTTTCCCAAAAAAAAAAACACCACTTTTGCAATGGAAATTTCCATGAGACAAATTTTTATCTGAAAGAGCGCAAAAAATGCTACAAGTTAGGCCGGTTTTGGAGGATCACGGGGGGGGGTGCACCCAACCCAGTGATACATCCCAGACTAAAATTGATAGGATATTTAGGTCTTCCGACTTCCGTCGGAAGACCTATTGTTTTCGTAACCGTGGAAAATTGGATCAGCGATTTCTCAAGAACCCTGTAAGCTAGGACAATGAAAGTTCTCCAACGTTACGTTTGGAGTAAAAGCTAGATTGGTCTTTTTTTTTTTTGGTCTCTGTTATTTTTTTTATCATGTTTTTCAGTAGATTCAAATATTTGACGGGAGCGTCGAATTACTCAAAAGGACCGAAAATTTCATGTTTTGCTATTTGTAAGCTTAAATATCTCGTATTTTGCTATCTACAATTTCCATTCTTTTTGAAAGTCGACAGCCATGCAAGATATGAAATGCTAGATGCACACTGTAACGATTTATTACGATGACGTCCTTCACCGTCCTTCATATTTCCAAATTCAGAAGTTCATAGGAGGAAGACACTTTTTTGCTTATAATAGTGAACAAAAATTAAGCTTATGAAGTTTCCTAAAAATTTCAATATTATTATTTTTTATCCATATATCTGTCTTATTTAGTCTTTCTGATTTTTCCTATCTCTTACTGTTGAAAAGATATGAGCATCGAAATTTTGAGTTGGGTATTTCGATACACCTTCACGCCAACAGATCGGGCGCACACTAAAATTGGTAGTCCGAGTCCGACTCGAGAAAAGCAGTGTTGAGATTTTCAAATTCCGATTTCACGGCAATGATGAATATGCATTTCATAAATACATTTCGATATACACAATTTGATTTTAAAACAGTTGATTAATTTAGAAGAGATCAGCTACAAACCAGAATTTACACACAAAAAGTGGTAGTTTGATTCCGATTTCTAACCTACAAACCTGTTTCTAAACTTCAATAACTATATTTTGAACATCAAGTTTAATTTCTAATTCTAGCAAACGTTCGAACATAATTTTCGGTTGGTTTATTTACAAATTGATGAACAATTTCTCCGACATTCTTCCCTCCCCTCGTTTTTCGAAAACAGTTCTGTTTATATTGAACGATGTCGCCATGATGGAAATTCAAAATAAACTTTGAAAAAAGGGAAGGGGGGGGGGTCCAAATTTGAACCTGCACAGCGAGAACCTCATGGTATTTATATATATATATTGAACGTAACTTGTTATTACCATTTCTCTTCTCAAGAAAATTGGTTCTACAGCTACGAGCTCGCCTTTTTTTATGGGGGAAGGGGGCAGGAAGAATTTGCAAAAAAAAAAATCCCGGCTCTGAAAAATGCTGAAAAAAATATTCCGGCCCAAAGGGCCGGCAATTTTTTTTTTCCGGACCATGCAAAAGTAAGGATACATTGCATGATATTGAAATTTTTGCTGGCCCTTTGTGCCAGACAATTTAAAGTCAAAAAATTAATTAATATAAATACAAACTGTTCACATAGCTGTATCTACCAGAGACCTAATACGCATAGGCACAAAAATCTAGAAAAGGTTCTATTTAAACATCATACAATCTGTCTGAAATTCGCTAATTGCAAAGAGACATCTGAAGAAACGGTTATTAACTCATACTCTGTAAACTTACACAGACATTCACAACATTTGACAATTTGTTTAAATCCGGCCCGAAGAACCGGCGAAAATTTTTCTCCGACTCTGGTAATGGCTGAAAAAAATGACCTGCTCAGAAAATTGCTGAAAAAATTTTACCGGCTGGCAATAGAATTCCTAACCCCCCCCCCCCCCAAATCAAATGGTTGCTCACCAACAATTATCGGTTTGAAATTTTAATGTTACTGCTATTTGAAAACTTAAATATATAATATAAATACATGTAATGTGACGTCCTTCATATTTCCAAACAAAAATTGTATAGGAGGAAGACACTCTTGTTGCAACCGCAACAAGAAACCTTTCTAGTTGTTCCATCTTTGTAAAAGAACCGTTCATAGTCAACATTGATATTGTAGCGTATATATTGCTTGGAACATTCGTTTCAAATTGAGAAGAATGAAGGTGTAAAGAAAAAACATCTCTCTTCATCATTTGCGATGACATCCTTATCTTGTACTTTCAAGACTCTACGTATCCAAATATGATGTCGAGCTTACACAACTTTGGCACATGTAGCCAAGTTCGATCTACTTCAGTTGATCGTTTCTTCAACGCATTCGAAAGTTTATGTTATCAAAATTACTTGAATTTTTTAAAACATGGGACCTTAGCATCATATCCCACCCATCGTGCTACGTCTTTCGGTACATTTTGGACATAATAACTTACTCAATATTTGTTCATATTACATTGTTTAGATTGAGAATCAGTACCCGAAACGCGCTGGTCCATTCTGCAAATTTTATCTGTTATTTTAAAAAATGATGCTATTGAATTTGAAGACGTTTAACACTTGACTAGCCATTCAATTCACTTAAATCTGAAATTTACAAAATGTAGTATTACAAAAAGGAAAAAATATTTTCATTTTCATTGTATAGTTTCATAATTTGAAGACGTGTACGCAATATTTGTACAGTCACAGTCTTTTGCCATTTATTTTTGGATTGAGGATCACTGACGAGGGTTAAGTACTCGAAACGTGCAAGTCTGTCCATGCTGCAAATTTATATCTGTTCTTAAATGATGTTGTGAATTTGAAGACGTGTAACATTTGTACTACTTTGTGAGTGTCTCTGCTGGTGGACCAGGAGTCCCCGAGGGCACATGTAGCAAAGTCCCGTCATCTTCGGTCGATCGTTTCTTCAAACGCAATCGAATTTTTCTGTTAACGAGATTTCTGAAAAGTGGGTCCTGTACAGCATTATATCCCACCGATCCTGCTATGTCTTTCAGTATTATTTGGACATAACATTCACATTCTTTGACCATATTTCTTTTTTTTTTTTTTTGTTGGATTGAGGATCACTGAAGAAGGTTAAGTACCCGAAACGTGCATGTTGCGTCCATGCTTCAAATTTATCTGTTTTAAATTATGCTATCAATTCGAAGACGTTGACATTATTATAGAGATGTAGATTTATCTTGTTTTGAGCGAACAAAATCCAAAATATATGCGAGATAACTATTAGGCTACTTTGATTTGTATTTGACACTTTATTTGATACTTCTTAATATCGGTTCATTCCAAGTCTTTTGTTTAGCAACATTCTCAGTCGATGGACACTCTGGGCGACAAGAGGTCGTTCGTCTTTGAAGAATAGCTGTTTGAGATTGAGTCACCGCTTATCGCTAATTTCCTGGTAGGTTTGGCTTTCATCGCATAATTTATGACGAGTTTGGTCCGACGTGCTGCTCTCTTGAAGCGGGATGGAGATATTTTGTTTTTATATCAATATTGCCTTGTTGGACATTTCCTTATTATTGCTATTGTCCTTACAAAAAAGACAACTCTTGGCAATATGTAATGATTGAAAAACTGTTTTGTCATGGAATCCTTCAGTGCCTACATGTATCATATAGCATGGTATACTTCGCTTTGAATTTCATAAACCACCATAATTAAAATCGGGATATAAAGGAACAAACACTTTCGTAGAATCAAGAAATAAATATATTAGTAAAAACATCTTGCACTTGAAATGGGATTTTGTTGAAGAGTTCCTTGACCTGAATAAATTTGTGATCCAATTCATTATGCCTAAGTGCATTTAATGACCAAGAAAATGAATGGTATATCTTTTCATAAAGACAGTGCTATATACAGAGTTATTCTCCATAGACAGAGAAAGAGAATAAACTGCAAAATGCGAGATAACTGCAACTTTTTACCGATGATACGGATTATCTCCAAGTCTTGGATAAAATTTCCAAGGAAAGGCTTATCGCATTTTACATCCTCTCCTATAAAAACAATGATTATAAATTACGTTATTAGAAAGGACATCTTATCTTTTGGAGCACGATTTTTTAGGTTCCTTTGAAATACCAATTTGATGTTAATTTATATCCTTGTTGACTGTATTTAACAAAGCACAATGAAATTGCAGCAGAAATAATCAGGAGATCTTCCCCTCTGTCAAATGTTTGTTTACCTAAATAACTACCACCATCTGCTTATAGGAAGTATCATCTTTATGGTTTTACCTGTTACAAATAGGAAATAATAACATCCCAATGTAACACATGTCATTTCATTCAAATCAATATATCATTTATAAAGAACAAAAGCCAAGAAAATCCCAATCAATACAAAGATTTCTTCATCATCGCAATATCTAACTTTTGATGTTCAATGAGCCATTACATAAGTCGCTTGAAGTGCAGCGGCATTTATCCTTATTTTGTTGAATTCTTAGAGTTGATCAATAGATCTAGTAACTCCATAAGTGCCTTCATGATGGTTCATAATTACACGTATAACCTTGTCAAAGGAAAATTGATCATTGAAATGGTATATTTGTTCTTGAGTGTAATTCATAAATGCAATTTGAGGGGTGCGTTGGGAAGATAACCAGAAAGATGTATGCTCCTTAAAAAGGATACCTATACCTCTTCATGCAAATGGTCTGTCGGTATACTGTGTTTATATAACATGTATTTCAAAATGAGAGATACACATTATTTCATGTATATATGAATGTTGACATAAAATTCATCCTGCTACGTCTTTCGGTACATTTTTGAACATAATAACTTTCACACTCTTTTGCCATAATGCATTGTTTAGATTGAGGATCACTGAACGTGCATATCTGGTTCATGCTGCAAATCCATCTGTTCTTAAAATTAACGATGCTATTGAATTTGAAGACATTTAACATTATATAGATTCAGACTCTTTTACATGGACATACATACATGTAAGTTATGATGATAAGTAAAATTATAAATGAGATAAGATATATCGACACACCTTATGCTGTATGAATTACATGTTGATGGTTTGAGTAAAATAGCGTGAACGATGTGAAATAATACAAGACAGAGGGATGTCACCATCATCGTCACACTACATCACTGGTTATTATAAAGACACAATTTTTAGTTGAGTTCTGATTTTACAAATCCCAAGTGTTTTTCCTTTGTCTATATTTTCGCAGAAAACGGCTGGTTTTAAAGAAACAATTCAATTTATTTTTCATATTACGGTCAGTTTTCTTTTTCAACCAATAAATCACCGAGAAAAGACTTGCACTGGTAACTAGCGTTTGGAATCAGATGAAAATTCAAAATCGATTAATCGGATATATATTAACTATCGATTAAAATCGGATGCGAATTTACATAATACTGCCAAACTGTAAAATATTTCATGATTTTGTCAATAACCTGCATTGACTGAAAATATTGAAACTCAGCAAAATGTTTTAAACACGACTATAATCGATTATTATCAAAACCTTTGCATCAGAAGGGTTTGGCGACGATGTCGGCGATAATCGGCACAACGCTAAGTGGTTACATACTGAAAAGTGCACTTTGCAGCATTTGTGTAAATACCTGAAGTTCACAATACAAAAAGAAGTGAACATTCCTCAAAATTAATTATTCGCATGTCGCTTTTAGCATCACATTAGCAAAAGCGGACAGATAGATCAGTTTACCCATGTTATCAGCGCTTAATATTTGACATGGGAACGAAGAACATGATCGAGAAGAAACACATTTATATTACGATATACTAGTATATATCTATTCTTGTTTTTAATGGAAACTTTTCATGTTAAAATCATTTTTGAAACAAAACATAACTAAGCTTCTTTAATATATATCTCGAACAAATTCGACCAACCATCCATTCTTTTCCTCGAAAGCAACGAAAGTTGAAAAAGAGAATGTAAGCAGGAGTTGTTCATCTTTCCCTGTTCACCAAGCCATTAATCTCGGTGAATTCCTATTATTACCACTAATGTTATGTAAGCCGCTTAAATTACTCAGTTTTTTAATTAATCGCACACCGGTATTTCTAAATGCAGGTAGGGCTGACCGCTCCCTGTCTACCAGAAGACTCTCGGTGGAGTTTCTCATATTGAGTCTTTCGCCATGCTGTGACTGCACTTGAAATCGAACTGGCAGTGTCAAAAAACTATGATTTTGTAAATTTCCTTTTTTCAGGAGATTGGACCTGGAAACAACAAAACTATTTTGATCAGCAGATTGTATTTTACATTTTGCAAACAGAGGTAGCCGACTTTTATTGTATTTGTTTGTCTCTGTATTTGGTTTGGACACTGAGGTAATTCGGAGAGGGAACTTGACCGACTTTTCGACGGTTTTCACATTTTGCTCCTCAATTACGTTGACATTCGTATTTCCGGTCGGTGTCATAAGCTGCGGGTCTACAATAACTATAGGCTGTTTATCTTCTGTCTCGTCTATTGTCCCCTTTTCTTCTTCGTACTCTTTTCTTGACCGACTTTTCGGACGTTTGTTCACGACATTGAGTTTCTGGTCATTACCGTTTGTATACGCGAAATTGACAGACGGAAGAGCTTTAATGTGGAGAGAACTGTTTACTGCCAACTCGGCTAATTTTTCACTTGCAGACTTTTCTCTGTTTGGTGGCCTTGTCCTGGAGCGGTCGCCCCTAGGTGTAGGTGGAGGCTCCTGTACCTTAGCAGGTGGTTCAACATCCTCATCGTCTCTGAAAATTAGTAAAATATCATCATTGATGAATACTGATTAATTCGGTCATTATGCTCTATAAGTATCATTTCAGATTTCTTTTGATGGCGTAAGCAAAGAAAACTGAGTGGCAATAGGAATTCTTATTTTTTAAAGTTTCGCTGTTTAATATGTCTTCAATAATTTTCAATACTTACTCCTCTATTTGAGCAACCACTATTCTGCAGATGGAACCATCATCGAGATGTTTTTGAACTGTCTTTCGCCAATTTTCTACAAACCGGCGCTTGAATGGGGTCAAGCATATATCTGTCATCTAAAATCAAATGTAAACCATGTAGAGTCTGTGAAAAGGTGATTTAGTGTGGTTTCCTTTCGTAAATGAAAATATTTTCTTTCAATTCCAATTCTAAAGGAGTGATCTAATTTACAGAGCAATTCAATTTTGTTTTATTTCAATATATATAGCTTTTCAAAAATAACTTTCCAAAATCAGTACTTCGACATTATACATTCTGGTAATATGTACTTGCGTTAATAAATATAAAAAAAAAAACTTTGAAAAAAATTTTTGATAATGTAAATAATTTCGATTTTATTTTAACATTTAGGAGAGAAAGAAGAATATATATTCCGGAACGTCAGTAATCGATGAGATTTTTTTGTAAGAAAATTTAAAAAAATCACAAAAAATATAGCAAAAAATTCCAACATCTACATACCTATTCTGTTGCGTCCTTGAACAATTTTGCATTCTAAGTGTTAAGACCTGCTGAGTTCAGTATGAATTAGATTTGCATTATATATATTGTGTTTGTTCAAATCTAATATAAGTGTAAATTAATACCATTTACAGTGGTAAGTAATCGTGGTCTGTCACTAATCTACCGATATCATAGCAGGGGTACATTCATTTAAATTTCAATGTATGTAAACCAGCTAAACTGATAATCCTCTTTTCTCGGGTTCTTTTGTCTTGTAGATTATGTAGTTTTAAAATTCAAAAATCACCTTATTTCCCTATGGTTATATGACGTTGAATGGGTAGAGTTAGCATTGAGATCGCCTTTCGGGGGCAGCTCATGATTTGGTACTCTTGGGGTATGTTGCTTGAGCACTTTGACTTTTAATTATGCCTTTAGAATAACTATACTTTGTATGTGTAAGGTATTTCAAAATATCAGCCCCCCCCCCCCCCCCCACACACCTTTTTTTTTTTTTGATAAGATGTTGCCTACATTGTCTTGTATTCCTCAATTATCTGAAACATGAAGATAATTATCATATATATTCATGAAGGCTGTATACAATTAAGCTTTTTATATTACAAAAGTTTCAGTTTGTTCATGAATAAAGTAAACTTCGCAATCAAGACAACATTAAAGTTATAGCAGTAGAGGTTCCAACAAATATACCACGAACAGCCCCGGGCCGTCATTACAAGATAGTATTAGATCTTTGCCCCTATACCGGTTATCCGGAGAGGACCTATAGTTTCCAAAATGGCAGTCTGTCTGTATGTCACAATTAAGTTTTCTTGACTTTTTTCTCTGTTATTGCAGACATTGAACTGATTTTTGGTATGTGAGTATATCATAGTGTGTTGCAGATCAAGTTTTGTTTCAGTTGACTTTTTTACAAGGGGTATGACCCTTGGACTTATTAAATTTCATGCAAGTTTCAGTTTCCAGACTTTTTGTCGCTGATTATGCAGATATTGAACTGGTGTTTGGTTAGGTACATAATAAGTAAGCACTCGATAGCTTTTAAAAGGAAGTATAACATAGATAATCAATGAATTATTCATCTCACCAATAACCATAATAATTCTATTCCTTTGTTTCCTGCAGTATTTTTACCACATTGAAAAATTGATGAGCTTTTGTTAGGTGAGGGTCGCTTACAACGTTTCCATTATTTTATGCTCGTCATTTTAGAAACGTGATAATCACCAATTCGTTGATCTTTTGCATAAATTGAGTACACATTTTGTCTTGTGAGTAGAGTCACATTATATATTATGAAAGTGAGAAAAAAATGCTTTTATTGCATGTTGCCAATTTATCTGTTCTTAAATGATGCTATTCAATATGAAGACGTTTACATTTATGACACATTCCATCTTTGCAAGCCAAAATTGAGCGTGTATTTTAAGAATTGAATGTTGAATTTTTACAGTTTATTGGAGAATGGATTGTGGTTGGTCGCATCACGAATTTGATTAAAACCGCTGAGCATAGTGAAGCGGTTTTACGCAAAATTTGTGATGCGACAAACCACAGTTCATACTCCAACAAACTGTCAAAATTGAACCTTCAATTCTTATAATTTCCTAACCCAAATTCATTGCCAAAATTCATCAAGGTTCTCTATAATTACATCAATTTAGTACATCGCGTATGAAAATATTTTTTCTGTAGGCGAACTAGATAAAGTATATGTAGTTATAAAGCTACAGAATATCATGTTCATGTCTAAAACATTTATTTCCCATCTGGGGCCCCAATTTAAACCATCGTACGATATGACGCAGCTGTTTGATGACGCGCTCTGCAGTTCAATTTCAAGGTCGCCGACATGGCAGTTTGTGTTTGGATTGTACAAGCAGGAACTGGGAGTTTAGGCAGACGAATTCCCGAACTGATAAATCTAATATTCATTAGGAGGTAGGTCGCCGTCTTTTTCTGTTCGCTGATCATATTTTTCCTCTAAATTCATCATCTTAGTGAAAATACATGACAAAAAAATTTTCATTTCGATAATTCATAGGTTCATAACCACTGTTTCACATAGAAATTGACTAAAACTGCGAGTTTTGGTCCTCTTCATTCACAAATTTTGCACGTTGACAGTCATCACCCAAGAGAAATGTTCAAACTTAGGATGTTTGATCCAACAGCTTTTACGATGGGAATGTTATTTTGAACAGAATTGAACTTATTTTCTGCTTCTTTAATGTTTTGTCTGCATTTTCTCTCGTTCGTCAAGATTTAAGGACAAGAAATGGTCTAACGTACTAGAACAGTTACAAAACAGCTTCATAGCAACCGAAAAACACAACAAAAACCACGTATACCAGTGAATCCTTGAAATTATCCTAAATGTTTCATTACTTAAGATATCGTTTTTTTTACCATCTGAGGGCTACCGTGGCATAATTATCATCCAAAATTCTTTCTTAGAAACATTAAAATAACGTGATGAAAGTATTTCCGGCCACTTCCGGTATTTTATGATGTTCATTGGGATATGAACGTGTATTTCTGAAGATCAATTGACCAATTTTCAAAATGCGTGGATTTGTGTGAACATGCAAATTTGGAAATTATATAAATATGATGACGTAATGTACTTATAAAAAAAAAGAGAAAAAAATTAATTTCTTTGAATGTAAAAAAATCAAATATTCAATGATATCAAGAAACTACAGTGATGGTAAATGGCTATGAAACGTCACATACGATCCACAAAGTTGCTATATTCAAAAGAGTGAAACGAAGGGCTTACTCAGAAAAACAAACCCAGGAAATTACAATAACGAACAAAACAGGATCAAACCTGCAGGAGGGGAGTGAGAACAGGTGCCAATGAAGACAAAGCTAACTTGTACGAGGGGAGTGAGAACAGGTGCCAATGAAGACAAAGCAAACCTCCACGAATGGAGTGAGAACAGGTGCCAATGAAGACAAAGCTAACTTGTACGAGGGGAGTGAGAACAGGTCCCAAAGAAGACAAAGCAAACCTCCACGAATGGAGTGAGAACAGGTGCCAATGAAGACAAAGCTAACTTGTACGAGGGGAGTGAGAACAGGTCCCGAAGAAGACAAAGCAAACCTCCACGAGGGGAGCGAGAATAGGTGCCAAGGGAGTCGAAGCAAACCTGCACAAGGGAGACAAAACGAACAAAACAGGAAGCAAACCTGCACGAGGGGAGTGAGAACAGGTGCCAAGGGAAAAAAAGCAAACCTGTATGAGGGGAGTGAGAACAGATGCAAAGGAAGACAATGTAAATCTGCGCAAGGTGAGTGAGAACAAGTGCCAAGGAAGACAAAGCACACCTGCACGAGGAGAGTGAGAACAGGTGCCTATCGAATGGAGTGAGAACAGGTGCCAAAGAAGCAGCTAACTTGTACAAGGGGAGTGAGAACAGGTGTCGAGGGAGACAAAGCAAACCTCCACGAGGGGAGTGAGAACAGGTCCTAAGGGAGACAAAGCTTACTTGTACGAGGGAGTGAGAACAGGTGTCGAGGGAGACAAAGCAGAGGGGTGTGAGAACAGTTCTTAAGGGAGACAAAGCAAACCTCCACGAGGGGAGTGAGAACAGGCCCCAAGGGAGACAAAACAAACCTCCACGAGGGTTGTGAGAACAGGTGACAAGGGAGACAAAACGAACAAAACAGGAAGCAAACCTGCACGAGGGGAGTGAGAACAGGTGCCAAGGGAAAAAAAAGCAAACCTGTATGAGGGGAGTGAGAACAGATGCAAAGGGAGACAATGTAAATCTGCGCAAGGTGAGTGAGAACAAGTGCCAAGGGAGACAAAACGAACAAATCAGTAAGCACACCTGCACGAGGGGAGTGAGAACAGGTGCCGAAGGAGACAAAGCGAACCTGCAGGAGGGGAGTTAGAACTGGTGCCTAGGGAACCAAAGTAAACCTGCACGAGGGGAGTGAGAACAGGTGCCAAGGAAGACAAAGCACACCCGCACGAGGAGAGTGAGAACAGGTGCCTATCGAGACAGAGCAAACCTCTACGAGGGTAGTGAGAACAAGTGTCAAGGGAGACAAAGCATCTCCTGCTTGCCGGCAACACCTGACATTGTTCTCAGTAAGTTTATGTAGTTTGTGATAATACGATTTAAGTACACGATTACATAATAGATATACCCCGATTGGACAATTCAAGCGTACAACTTCTTCAAAGACTTTTAAAATCAGATTAGTTGTAAACATTATATATTCAACTGACTGTATTATTTCAAAATGAAAAGGAAGATAAGACGTATATTTATTTCACAGGTTTGCCACAGAACATTTTACTTTCCTTTAAAATTCTAGCTCACGTCGTTTTTGTAGAACGTCGTGTTATGCTTGGATAAATATGTACTTTTATCGTAAAAATTTCTTTTGTTCTAACTCAGGGTCTTTTCTGTGATACCTATCAATAAATGTCATAATTGCAATTGTTCTTGGCGTTAATTCGAATTTTACTGCATGTTATTTTTCAAAGTCGACCGCTTAAATTTAATTCATTGTGGTAAAGGATGATTTTATGATAGCATGTTGTCAAACCGTTTGTGACATCCCATGATACTTCTATCCAATTAAATCTTTTCTCTTCCGTATGAAGCGCTGTAATTAATTTTATTCGTTTTATCGTGACATTCTGGTAAAATGTTTCCCCCGAGGCAGACAGCGCGGAGTATGGTAACACTTCCTGTGATGTGCTATTTGTCGGTCTTGCCTGTTTCCGTTGAGATTGTCTTCTCTCGAAAATAGGAAGTGCACCGAACTTGATGACTTGATGAGTCCCGTTCTATCTATTCCACTATTTTGCATTTATCTGGGGAAAGGTATTCAGACAAAGGAGAAGATCTCCAACTTGACGTCGTGGCGATCACAGTGGAAAATACACGTAATAAACAAAATACGGAGACACCACGTAAAGTCATATAACATCAACAAACAGCTGGAGACTTTGAGAACAACCACATCAAAAGGACCAACAATAAGAAGGTAAAATACACATGTACATATACCATGGAAACACGAAGGACAAGAGAGAAAAGAAAGACTAATGACACTGTTAATTTGTATCTGTAATGAAAACGACCGGAAACCATGCAGATTTTATAAGAGAAGCACCGAAATAGTTGTTTAAAATTTTTTTCAATAAATAAGTATCTTTGAACCATGGTCCCCGACTTAAACAAGGGAAAGAGAAAATGTCATGACGACCAAACCAGACCAAACCAGGGTTGCCTCCTGTAGATGGGACATACCTGCATCTATATTCAAGAAAACAATTCATCATGTTTGAATGGCTTGCTATAATTCATAATTGAAATAAAAGTAGTGAATATTGTAGGCAATTATCTTCAAAAGCAAGGAACGGAATATCTCCAATTAGAAAACGCAACATTGATCATGGCGGGACACAAGCACGTGTACAAGCAAACCTCAATTGACAACTTATAACTTACATTGGCAATTGATCGGAAATAACGAAAAAGTATTACAATATACAGAAAGTAAAAGAATTTAGACAAAAGAGCATTTTGTCTTTTTGACTTAAAGGTGAATCTATTACACTCCAGATACATGAGCACAAGCCTCCTACTATTCGGATGCCCACATCTCTTCCAATAATGGCAAGATGCATAGTTGGTGTATAACGATACAACCTAATCTTACCTTCAGGTGGCGCCATAAACAAGAACATCGCTTAAAGATGTATATACATGGAGCCCTATGGTACACAAACTCTGTGAACGGAGATAAAAAAAAATATTGGATGTACGACAAACAGTTCGGGCTCTGCTAATCGGTCCAGTCTTCTCCGAGATTCGGACGGTTCCTTTCATAGAGTTCCACTTACACGGTTGATCAGGGCGAGAAGTTGAGTGGAGAAGATGTTGGTACAAAACTGTTGACGGATGGATCCAGTGTCATGCATAATGCAAATTTTTAGAAAACGTTTGATATGTTTTCACACTTTAAAATTGAAATTAAAATTAAATTTTGAATTTATTTTACAACGTTTAACAAACAAGTTACGCAACATCTGAACAAACATGAGCCATTAATATAAGATGTTTTCACACTTTGTCGAAGTTCAGTCTACCTTTGCTCATCAAGTAACCGTAAAACAAAGACAATGACGCGAGATTGTTGTTGTTACATACATATTTTTTTTGGTAATTTATGTGTCGGTGTACATGAGCACAAGCCTCCTACTATTCGGATGCCCACATCTCAATAACTCACAAGAACATAATAAGAACAATAACCCACATAGGTGTTACAAATCTGGTCTTGGGATTCTAGCCTTTACAAAACCTAGATGGATTCGCAAAACATGGAAAAAGCAATACTCCAAACTGATCAGTGATAACCAACAAAGACAAAATTGAAAATAAAGCAAACAACACATATTCTACCGTGGGGGTAGGAGTGAGCTCCAAACCTGGAATTGAGGCCATTTATCTCGAGGGACGGGGAAGTACCTGCAAGCATACCACAACCATTACCTCAGCTCGGCAAAATAATTTCTCATACTTTATTAACTCAGTAATTCCACCCACAGTCAAAATCGGTATTAACAATTTAGCTATCCATGATGATACAGTTGCACATTTGTATTGTTCTATTTCTATGCTTATATATCAGTGAATAAATGTTAAACACAAAAATTGAAATCAAATCTCAAAAATCACCATGAAACGGCTTACTGTATTAAATTATTGAAAAATATAAAACAGACTTTCCTCACGAGAAAAGAAAAATCGGACAAACAGACGGAGACAATAACATAGGTCCACAGAAACACGAAGTATAGCTTTCTCCAGAGTCCAGTGCACGTGAGGAATGCGCTGTCGCCGTGCTAAGCAGAGTTAAACATATTCAATACATGGATCAATTAATATATCTAACGCAAGTACGTTATCTTTATAGTAAGTAAGTAGGACCAAAAAGGAAGCTTAGAGTATTTTTAAATTATCTCTCCGTATTATATAAAAACAAGGGAATGTTTCGCTCATTGGCACTGGTCTCAGCACCTAGAACAAGAAACAAAAAAAAGAATATAAGCGGCGCCACCTTAATTACAACGATGAAGAAAATAGCTGTACATTATAATTCAAAAATGCAATTCCATTGATCCAAATGCAACAACTAAGATGAGATCGGGAGAGTAAGACTATCCTGTAGAATAGTTGTGACAGTTCATGTGACAGATCATGTGACAGTTCTACCGAATTGAAGCGGCGGGTGTTGCATGCAAGCAGGAGATGCTTACTCTTCCTGGGCACCTGCTCTCACTCCCATATCGGGAGTTCGCTTCTTTTCATATGGTGGAGGTTTTTGTTTGTTTGCTTTGGTTCCTGTTTTATCCTGATTTTGTATGCCTTCGGTTTCTGATTTTCTGAATTATCAATTTTGTGCTGTATACAGGGATATGGTCATTATCCATATTTGTCATTGCTAGCAACACCCGTCACTCAGGCTGTGCAGAAAATGTCATATCCAGTAAATTCTTAAATTCGGTGTTTTGAAATATCTTCAAACAACCAGGTGTTATAATATTTAATATTTCTATTGTATCTTCCAATAATTCTGCAGTAACAAAGTCTGTCCCTCACAAATATACCCTTGGTTCTGTTGTTTTTCGTTAGTCGCCTTGCCCACAGAGAGAAGTCATTGAAGTTTCAGTTTGCTCTGCAATAGCGTATCAGTTGCGATATGAATACACCATAGGTGTATATATTTGCCATTTGTGAGTTTTGGTACAATATCGATTTCAAAAATACTAGACTACCATTTAATGTACTTATGAATTCATAGCTATTTTTCAATATGCCTGTGTCCATCAGTGTGTTAGCGTGTCTTGCACCTGCTTGCGTAGTTGAGTCATTGCTTTATGTTCAGTGGGTTATTTTTTGTGCCATTAGTGTTGTGTCGTCTTTCGTTTGTACTTCGTTATGTTCAGTTCTAAGCGTGCATGTCTGGTAACTGCTTTTAAACGATGCATATGAATTTGAAGACCTTTAACATTTGTACCACTTGGTGAGTGCCAGAGCTGGTGGACCAGGGGTCCCCGAGGGCACATGTAGCCAAGTTCGATCAATTTAGGTTGGTCGTTTCTTCAAACACATTCCAAAATTTCTGTTCACAAAATTTTCTCAAATTTTTGAAACCTGGGTCATGTAGCATCATATCCTTGCCATCTTGCTACGTCTTTCGGTATATTTTGGACATCATTTTCACAGGTTTTTGCCATATTTCATTGTTTGGATTGAGGATCACTGACAAGGGTTAAATACCCGAAACGTGCATGTCTGTTCCATGCTGTACATTTATCAGCTTTTAAATGTTAAACGTCTTTAAATTCAATAGCATCATTTAAAACCTGATAAATTTACAGCATGGACCAGACATGCACGTTTCGGGTACTAAACCCTCGTCAGTGATCCTCAGTCTAAACAATGTAATATGGCCAAAAAGTATGAAAATTATTATGTCCAAAAATGTACCAAAAGACGAAGTAGAACGGGTGGGATATGATGCTACAGGACCCACGTTTTAGAAATTTCAAGAAATTTTGTAACAGAAAATTTCAAATGCGTTGAAGAGACAGACGATCAACCGAAGTTGATCGAACTTGGCTACATGTGCCCTCGGGGACTCTTGGTCCACCAGCAGTGACACTCACCAAGTAGTTCAAATGTTAAACGTATTCAAATGATGCTCATGAATTTGAAGACGTTTAACATCTTAAATTCAATGTGTGTCATCGTTGGATGGTTGCACGTGTATAGATTCTTGATAAGGAATACCTCCTCATCTCTTTTATGGACCCAAGGACGGGTTTTCTTGGAATGAAGCAATATCCTACATGTATGTCTATCCTGCATAGACCACTCCAGGTATATGGATAATGACCATATCCCTGTACACAGCACAAAATCGATAATTCAGAAAATCAGAAACCGAAGACATACAAAATCAGGATAAAACGGGAACCAAAGCAAACAGACAAAATTGAAGTGAGACCAGGTGTCCGGTAAGAGTAAGCATCTCCTGCTTGCATGCAACACCCGCCGCTTCAATTCGGTAGAACTGTCACATCCGGTTACTTCCATTTCGGACGACATAGAGTACAATCTTTGGTTGGATGGTTCAAATGGTCTTTGACAGAATATCATCCACCATTCTGGAGAGTGGGACATCATAGCGTATGACGAGTTACCCATATCGACCGTAGAACTTCCTCATTGACGATGTTAGTCGGTCACAAACATATCCCTGACTGAGAAGCTTATCTGAAAGACGCCTAACTCTCAGAACAAAATCCGTATATTTGATACTTGCTCTGGCATAGCGTATCATCTTAGATATGAACACGCCATAAGCAGGAGATGAAGGGATGTTGCTACTCAGAAAAGGAAAGTTTGTAATGCTGAAATTGAAGTCGTCACGTTTGTCATAGAGTGAGGTGTTCATGTGACCATCAGTGTCGTAGGACAACATTATGTCCAAACAGGATGCTGAATTATTTGTCTCTGTAGTTTCTTTGACTTCAAACTTCGATGGATATATACTGCTTAGGTAATCCGCGAATTTTGGATTATTGATGGACAACACATCGTCTACGTATCTGTAAGTGAAGTTGAAGTCAGAAGCTAAGTATCTTTTCCCTTCAGATACCAAAGATTGAATGAATTCAGCTTCGTTCGAGTAAAGGAAAATGTCGACAAGGAGTGGGGCACAATTTGTCCCCATTGGAATTCCGACAATTTGCTGGAAGACCTTTCCTCAAAACACTACAAAAATGTTGTCGATCAGAAAGTTTAACGTCTGAATTATATCTGTATCAGTGTACTTATTTTCAGAATCGGACTTTTCTTTTACAAAGTAGGTTTTGTCATAGTTAACAACAATAAATTTGTATTTGCGATTATCGTTCTTACTTGTAAAAGCATTACTTATAATATAATTATTTGCGAGTCTTTCTTTCAATTTAGAATATGGAATTGTAAAGTGTCGAAAAATCAAAGGCTTTGATCGAATGAACTCTACTAAAATGAGTGGGTTTCAGATGTTCTAAAAGTTCGAATTCTTTAAAATCCACATCTGGTTGATACCATCGCGAGAATATACTGTCGAACAATATTTTGAAGCCCAGATTTGAATTCAGATAAAACTTTGGTGAGTACGATCGATACATATTTGGTAGAACATTTTGAGGAACCAGCGATGAAACGTTTTACTTAATGCTTACTCCTCTAGGGCACCTGATCCCACCTTTAGCTTGCTAGGGGTCCGTCGATTGTCAACTTTGTGCTCTGTTGTGATTGCTGTTGAGGTTGTTGTCAGGATCTTCTTTAACTCATTTGTGTCACACTTATGCCCTTTGCCGTGTGGAGCTCGTAAAAAAGTTCCCCGCGAGGGGTTTGACAGTAAGTGTTTTGAATGTCTTTCCCTGACATGGTCGTCATAGCACTTTCTACATAGACACAACCTAGGATAGTGCATAATTTTAGATATTGTTTTCAAATTCATGCGTGGACGTCGATGGCGGATGCGGCTAGCCGACAGGGGATGCTTTCTCCTCCCGGGCACCTGATCCCACCTCTAGCTTGCTAGGGGTCCGTCGATGGTCAACTTTGTGCTCTGTTGTGAGTGCTGTTGAGATTGTTGTCAGGATCTTCTTTAACTCATTTGTACGGATTCTTATGCATTTTATGTATGCAGTATAAGTATGGTAAATCTAAATCTAAATTGTTAGTTTCGAAGCCAAAGGAAGCAAGATCTGATTTGTGGTTATCTATTATATCAGAGTCAGAAAGGTTTGTTGGGGTGTAAGTGGGATTTCCAGGTGTCGAATTTAAACCCAACTCTTTAACTAGACTGTCGAAATAGTACTTTTTGCAAGTAAATGTGTAATTATTTGAGGCTTTGTCCGCGGGTGTGATGACATAATGTTCTTGGAGGTAGGTAAGCTCTGTGATCACATCAGGGTCTTTAAATCTAGACTCGAATCTGGTGTTCACAGTTGATTTTAATCGGTAAATTCTTAATAAAAGTAACCTCTGATGGATTTTATCCATCCGGAAAGGGTGTCGAGCTGTAAATCCTCTTTCATTGCCCAACGTCTTGCATATTCCTCACAAGAGTCCATGATAATTTTGAGATGTAGGTTCCATGTAAAGGACATACTTTCTCTGTATTTGGGACCCTTTTTTATTACGCCTAAATAAATTCTGTGCAATTTCTTCGTCGACGGCGTTTTGGGTACGTGTCGTTACAGGTAGATTATTGCTTCTGTAGCGGTTTGTGAATGTTGTTCATCTAACGTATCGTTACACAGTTACTGGTAGATTATTGTAAAGAAATTCTGTGCAATTTCTTCGTAGATGATTACCTGGACAGTGTGTGCGGTGAAGCAAAACATAACGGTCCGCATTTATAGACTTGCAGTTCAGATATATAACAATTCATAATGAAACAGAGGAAAGAAAGTAAACTGAAATTTTAGAAATCACGTTTATAAGTAAATTTATTTACAATGTATAATAACAAAAATATTCTATTCTGATATATTTCAAAAACGTTTCACCTCATTCCGTTCGCTAGGATTTACACGTTAGTGATAGCTACTGCATCTATGTGTTTCACTTACGACGTCTGACCGCAGAGAGCGCCGGAGACCGGCGATCGCAGGTGGTCAAATGTTAATCAAGATAAGATGTAACAAGTATTAGCTTTTACAAAAAGCTTGCCGGCAGTTAGCTGACATTAAATGTTGTAAAATTCTAGTAAGAAAAAAAATGGAATAAACGATTTTTATTCTTGTTAGACCAATCGCACATTTCCGGGCTTTTCCGTTTTTATTTCCGATTCAAGCTACGGAAATTTTCGAGGATCTGTGATTTGTTGTAGGACGTATCGGTACAAAGACTTTTCGATGCATATTTTGGACGAAAATGCACTGATACTATATGACTTTCATTTGTCAAGTCATCTAGACTCTTCAGCGGACTTGATGGAAGCATCTTATGCACAGATTCAGAATAACCTTGACGAATATTTGCATATTTTGTAGTTGTCCACCAATCATATTGCCAAGAGTTATTTTATCCGTGCAAGTATGTCACGATTGATTACAGTATACCGGCAGTCATGACTGCCGGTAACAAATATCTCCTTTCATCTTAGGGCTAGAGAGTTCGCGTTTTCGGCAAATAGCATGTTATATCATAATTGATGGAGAGATAAAATAAAATCATACAATGTAGAGGCACTTTAAATGCTTCAAATTGAGGCACAAGCAGTTCCAAGATCATTTGACAGAAAATTATACTTATAATATTGTAATGCTCTCTCTCTCTTTCTCGTGCAAATTAAAAAAAAAATCACTCCATGTAATACATTTTTATTAGATTAAGTGTAATATTTGGTGATCTAGAGGCCTTAGATACCTCCACAGCTCGACCTATTTTTGATGCATGCTTGAGTGTATTACATATTTGTATCAGTAAATCTTTCTGCAGATGGTTTTGAAAGTAATGGTCCCGATGACAATGAACTTTAAATGGCTTTAATGATAGGTGTGATGCTTACTGGTTTGTTGCAATTAATTAAAATTTTATCCTGTAGTTCTCTATGAGTAATCGTTGGGTTATTTCGTTTTAAAAATTCGAGATATTTCAAGTCATTCATTTCGAACAATTTGGGTCTCCAAACATTGGACAGCAAATCTCCCTTTTTGTCGAAATTTTCATTCGTTAACCATGATTCCCAAGCGGTTTAATCCCGATTGTCCCACATTTGGAAAAAATCATATCCCGATTGTCCTACATTTTTAAACAAACACATGCATAATGACTACTGAAAATAATAAATATGAATCTACTATCGATAAATACAATCTTAGACTTATGGATTCTAAAGGATTCGTTTCGTATGCCGTATTTCATAGATTTCATACGTGATCAAGATTTATAATTATAGTTCATAAATTGCACATTTCAACTGATAGAGCATATACATGTACTTAACGAGATATCACACGCGTTTCAGTAGCCTCCCTTAGACGAGAATTGTTAAGAAATCTCCACGCTGAAGATTTCCGATTTTCGTAACTTAAAATGTCTTGATGTTCTGGCTTTGTTATAAATGCTCAATCGGCAAGTCGGTCCAATAGCTCAGAGGTAGAGCTCTTGCCCACCATACGGGGAGACCGCGCTTCGAGCCTCAGCGTAGTGGTAATTAGGTCTTCCGACTTCCGTCGGAAGACCTATTGTTTTCGTAACCGTGGAAAATTGGATCAGCGATTTCTCAAGAACCCTGTAAGCTAGGACAATGAAAGTTCTCCAACGTTACGTTTGGAGTAAAAGCTAGATTGGTCTTTTTTATTTTTGGTCTCTGTTATTTTTTTTATCATGTTTTTTAGTAGATTCAAATATTTGACGGGAGCGTCGAATTACTCAAAAGGACCGAAAATTTCATGTTTTGCTATTTGTAAGCTTAAATATCTCGTATTTTGCTATCTACAATTTCCATTCTTTTTGAAAGTCGACAGCCATGCAAGATATGAAATGCTAGATGCACACTGTAACGATTTATTACGATGACGTCCTTCACCGTCCTTCATATTTCCAAATTCAGAAGTTCATAGGAGGAAGACACTTTTTTGCTTATAATGGTAAACAAAAATTAAGCTTATGAAGTTTCCTAAAAATTTCAATATTATTATTTTTTATCCATATATCTGTCTTATTTAGTCTTTTTGATTTTTCCTATCTCTTACTGTTATGATAAGATATGAGCATCGAAATTTTGAGTTGGGTATTTCGCTACACCTTCACGCCAACAGATCGGGCGCACACTAAAATTGGTAGTCCGAGTCCGACTCGAGAAAAGCAGTGTTGAGATTTTCCAATTCCGATTTCACGGCAATGATGAATATGCATTTCATAAATACATTTCGATATACACAATTTGATTTTAAAACAGTTGATTAATTTAGAAGAGATCAGCTACAAACCAGAATTTAAACACAAAAAGTGGTAGTTTGATTCCGATTTCTAACCTACAAACCTGTTTCTAAACTTCAATAACTATATTTTGAACATCAAGTTTAATTTCTAATTCTAGCAAACGTTCGAACATAATTTTCGGTTGGTTTATTTTACAAATTGATGAACAATTTCTCCAACATTCTTCCCTCCCCTCGTTTTTCGAAAACAGTTCTGTTTATATTGAACGATGTCGCCATGATGGAAATTCAAAATAAACTTTGAAAAAAGGGAAGGGGGGGGGGGGTCAAAATTTGAACCTGCACAGCGAGAACCTCATGGTATTTATATATATATATATATTGAACGTAACTTGTTATTACCATTTCTCTTCTCAATAAAATTGGTTCTACAGCTACGAGCTCGCCTTTTTTATGGGGGAAGGGGGCAGGAAGAATTTGCAAAAAAAAAAAATCCCGGCTCTGAAAAATGCTGAAAAAAATATTCCGGCCCAAAGGGCCGGCAATTTTTTTTTTTCCCCGGACCATGCAAAAGTAAGGATACATTGCATGATATGGAAATTTTTGCTGGCCCTTTGTGCCAGACAATTTAAAGTCAAAAATTTAATTAATATAAATACAAACTGTTCACATAGCTGTATCTACCAGAGACCTAATACGCATAGGCACAAAAATCTAGAAAAGGTTCTATTTAAACATCATACAATCTGTCTGAGATTCGCTAAATGCAAAGAGACATCTGAAGGAACGGTTATTAACTCATACTCTGTAACAGCGGGGAGTTTAACTTACACAGACATTCACAACATTTGACAATTTGTTTAAATCCGGCCCGAAGAACCGGCGAAAATTTTTCTCCGACTCTGGTAATGGCTGAAAAAATGGCCTGCTCAGAAAATTGCTGAAAAAATTTTACCGGCTGGCAATAGAATTCCTGCCCCCCCCCCCCCCCCCTCCCCCCCCCAAAAAAAAATCAAATGGTTGCTCACCAACAATTATCGGTTTGAAAATTTAATGTTACTGCTATTTGAAAACTTAAATATATAATATAAATACATGTAATGTGACGTCCTTCATATTTCCAAACCAAAAATTGTATAGGAGGAAGACACTCTTGTTGCAACCGCAACAAGAAACCTTTCTAGTTAATAGATTGTTATTCGTATCTAAGTACACATGTTTTTTTTTTCTTTGCAAAGTAATGGTAAGCCTAGAGTGACCAACAATAGTCAAATTTTTGCTGAAATTGAACTTACAAATGTATTTGAAAATTTTGTTAAGACTTTTTTACCTGTATAGATATGTCGTATCTATTCAGAAATAAGTCAGGTGTCAGTAAATTGTTTGAATGAAGAGAAACGTATAATATAGTTTCCCATATGGTACATGTAATATCATTACACATGTTCACATACTGTCGTGTTATCACACAAAATCTGTATTCGGCTCTATTTATTTACATATTGACATCTTTGTGAGTGAAGGAACACTGCTGTGATATTTTAAAAAGATGATTATATAAATTTGGATGCTTTTGTCTTTGGTCACATAGTAAAGAAAGATAACTCGAATTGCACTTTTATTTTTTACATGATAATTTACACATTCAGTCAGATTTTGCAACATATGACGTGGTCATTGAATGATTTCTTTCTATAAGAATTTGCACAATATGTAGAGGGAATCATATGTGAAGTTTCATTTGAAAATCTTGGGCTGAAAATATAATATAGCCAAAAAATGAGCATTTCCATTACAATCAATGGGTCGCTAAAAAGTCTGATAAATTTCAAAATCTCAAAATTTTGGATGGAGACCTCCTAATATTGTCCCTTACATCTGAATTAAATTAGGAAATCAGAATAATGCTCTTTTTCTGAAAATAAGTGTTGTATAACACGAAACGTGTGATATCACCTTAAATTGTATCTGTACTGAAAATTAGTTTCGAAACGTATGCAATACAGTGATGAAAAGATCTTTATGTCAATGAAAAGAGGAGTCATACTGTTGTCACATTACGTTCCAGCAACAATTTAGGCATTTTCATTTTGAAATAGATTAGTATGACAAATATGGATATTTATTTCATTTATTTCTAAAACTCCATCAGTTCTGATGTGACTATTCGGACAATTATCAGACATCTTCATATCCGATTTTATGTTATTTCATAATTGTCATTGATTGCATCTTCATCCTTTCATATTTTTACAAATTTTATTTTAATAAATTATCCAAAAATCATCCACTTTTCCCTGAAATTGATCGAGATTGACAGCTTTAAAATTCGGTGTCCCGAAAATGGTCAAGTAATTTGCCCCCCCCCCCCCCCCCAAAGTGCCAAAATATAGGGTCACAAAAATCGTTCTACAAACCACATCAACCACATGGGCGGATCCAGGATTTTTAGAGGGATGATTCTAAACAAGAAATCTTAAAGTCAAATATTTAGTCGCTTATTTGTTCATATTGCACTATCGATTTGCACCTTGATTATTCTTGAACACCAGCATTGGATATATATATTTAGAAGTATGTAAACTCTATACCATTGTAAACATTAGTTTATGAGAAATAAATGATTGATTGATAAAGTCCGAAAGAAAAATAAATAAAATAGATAAATAAATAAAAGCACACCAGAAAGTACAAAACATTCATGCCGTTAATTAAGAAATCATGAATCAGACTTTAACCTTCACCCTTTGATCTCTGAATGAGATAATTGCCGCAAGTACCTAATTAACCTGCACACCATATCCCGATTGACCCACATGACTTTTATACCTTTTTTATATAAATGTGGAACAATCGGGATGAAACCATTGATATCACTGCTTATTTTAGTTTAAATTGAATAATTTCAACTAGAAAAAAATTCTTTTGAAAATTAATATCAATTCCCGATAGTTTCTAATTCTTTCCTCTTCAAAAGTGTACAATCTTCCATATCCACTCCTGATTCATATCATGCTAGACCTACTAATATCTGTAAAGATTTTATGACATTGACCATGTTTACAGTAATAAGGATCTGTATCGTGTACTTTGCCATTGTACTCCTAATCCTATAATTATAGCTTGTAACAGACCCCATCCGCGGTGTCAATGTTTATTGATTCTTATCTATTCTATAGAACATTTATACCCAGATACCTACCGAACAGTCACTTTTAACCACTATGTCCAACATGTCGGACGGACATGAGTGCAAGATATATTACGGTTACCATGGATTTTGTATAAAATTATGAAGTGAAATATCTGCATTAAAGTTACCTGATGTCAATGAAAATTCCTTCTCAAAAATTTTATCGGCTGCAAGACATGATACAAAATTTAGACCAAATCCACGTATAGATGTGAAAGTCACACTTATTCTTTTATCACAGCGGTGAAAGTGGCGTGTTAAAAGTTTTCGAAATCATATCTAAGTTCTATAGAACTTGACATTAATAAAAAAAGAGGAACTGACACAACAAGAAATGGAATATAATGAACTATGTGCAAACGTAAATTCATTGGAGGACCTTTATTGTCTAAATGTTACTGTAAACAAAACGGTTCCGTTCCGTTCTGCGGGACTTGTCATCCAAGGGTTTTGAAATCGCACAACAAACGAAATTGTAAGGCGCGATCATGTGATGATGTACGTATGTGTGGCAGTCTTTCTTCTCATGTAAATCCGATTGCAGAATTCAAAAAGCCAGTTAGCGCTCGTGATAAAGCCGAAGGACAAATGAAAATATTAAGAGCCGAACTTGATGCTAAAATAAAAATGGAAAACGCCATTGTCAGCCCTTTGAAGCAAAAGTGAAACCCCACTTGATTAACAGTAATGTGGATAAATATATTTTTGACGGATACAAAGAGAGGAGTCATGTGATAAGGGCGGATACTGCCATTCTCAGAAAACATTACAAAGGAATCATACCCGATAACATTGAAAATGAATGTTTAAAAGTGCAGCCAATTATTAGGGTATTTGAGGAAAGAAAACATTCAAAAAACTGTGAAAACCGCTATCCGGAAAATACTAAAAAAAAAAAAAATATGTTTGGTTTTCAGTTGTAAATACCAACATGTCTAGTAACACACCCTCCCTTCCCCGGGATCCCATGATATATGCAGGATCGTACCCTTGGGTGTATCCTTGGAGGAGCTTTATGCCTTTACAATCCCCACCAATGGCAGGGGTCGGTATCCATACAGCCGGACAGCCTGCCAGCGCTGCACTTGGTGGTCGTCCCTCGACCTTTGCGGTTCCACATCATCCAAATAATGGTCCTTCTTGTAAAGCATAAATACCTGGACGAGTATTGGACTTAAATTGGGAGTGACACTCCGCCCATTTAAAATAAACAATTCAGAAACTACTGGGAAGCCAAATTTGGTAATAATTATTCTGTTATTATGAAATCTAAAATACGCTATTGCTTACAAAAATATTCACATGATAGATAAATGGCAAACTTCAGCTTGAAATTATTTATAAGAAAAGATTTGTGCATGGCCCCTAACTCCGTTCAAAATCGACTTACTTCAGCCAACATCGGAAATGTACGCATTTTCAGAGTCAAAAAAAGTCTTTATCGAACATGTACATTGCATTCGATTGCATAAATGTGTCTATTGAAATGCATAATGTAACTTGTGATAAAATACTGAGATCCCCCCCTCTCTCTCTCTCTCTCTGTGGACGCAAAAATATACACACTAGCAAAAGATTTTATCGTCCCGCGAGAGTTCGATCGGTTGACCCTTTTTGAATATAAAGATATGCGTGTGTACATGGGTTCATGATTTTTTTTTTTACAAGTTTCTTTCTTTCTTTTGTTCTTTCTTTCTTTAGTCGTGTCTGGTGTAACATACGTCACTCTGCAAAATAATGGTACATGCACTTTCAGCACAGCCATGTGCCAGAAACGCCATCTACGACGAAATTGCACAGAATTTATTTACAGTAAGCTACCTGTAACGAGTCTATCGATACGTTAGGTGAGCAACATTCACAAACCGCTACAGACACAATAATCTATCTGTAACGATAGGTATTTAAAACGCCGTCAATGAAGAAATTGCACAGAATTTATTTAGGCGTAATAACAATTCTCTCAACTTGTCGTTCTTGGCTATACTAAGGTCACCAGTAATAACTTGTCCACAAGGAGAGTAGTTGAAAATTCGCAAGGAAGTGGATGTAGTGAGGGATTACTTAATCAATACACTGCAAGAATCGTTTGTAATTGTAAATTTTAGATGCAACTGTTGGTGTGTAGCTATAGGAAATACAAGGAGTTTCTTTTCTTTTGAAATATGGTGGGATTTTTTCTGTGACAGTTTTGTGATTCAAAATTTGACCAAGATTCAATTTATCAATACCCTACTTTAATGAAAGGACATTTTGTTTTCTCCTCTGATTTATCTGATCTAACTGCTTGAAATAAACGAAAAGTAGAAATGTCCAAGATGACTCCTTGTAGTCTGTATTCTGGGGAACGTATATCGGTAAATGTGAGGTCCTTCGTATATTCGTAGATTTCGTGTAACTTCCGTGAAGGAACAGAGTATAATTTGGTACGAATATAATGCAGGCCTAGAGGCTCATTCAAAAATAGAACCAAGTCATCGAAGGAGAAACTATGTATCTCAGGCCTATTATATTTACGAATGCCATGATATTCGTTGTTTTTAAACCCATTGGAGTGAGTGTTATCCTGTGTCTTGTTGTTAGATTTTACGTGGTGTCTGTTGTTTGTATATATTATGTGTGTGTATGTTCCGCTGTAGCCACTGTAACAGAGTCTTGTTGGTGATCCTCTCCCTTTTATTTATTCATGTTAGTGTCATTCCTGAAAGAGCTCTGATATTAGTGCTGCATATTGAAATAAATTTTTCAATATAATACGATACAATACATTTTGCTTCAATACTCAATATTTTCAATACAATATGCATTTTTTCATTTTTCTGAAAGTTATTATTATAATGAATCAATGAATGGAGTTTTTATGTTTTAATCAAAAACGACTTCATAAAACAGAACACAAATAAACAACAAATGTATACAATGCTTTCCATTCAAAAATAAAAAATGAATAAAAGATAACAATGAAAGCTATGGAAAGTGTTTCTTTGTCTACCAAAGACTTATTTTGACATATTTTGAGATAATTACATTTGGTTTCTTCGGCATTGATTTTGTGAAAATGCTGCCAAACAGCTGACCTCACCATTTCGTTTTTCAACTCAATGTAAGATAGAATGACAAATATGGATAATGACCATATCCCAATACACAAAACAAAATCGATAATTCAGAAAATTATAAACCGAAGGCATACAAAATCAGGATAAAACAGGAACCAAAGCAAACAAACAAAAACTCCACCACATGAAAAGAAGCGAACTCCCAATATAGGAGTGAGACAAGGTGCCCAGAAGCTTTTATTTGCACTCATATTATGTCTAAACGTTCAAGTAATCGGAGAAGATTAAGAAGAAATATAAAAATAAAAACAAAAACGAATTAAAAGCTTATATTTATTTAATGTATTGAAAGTATCGATACTCAGCATTTGTGTATCGATACGTATTGAAAATCTCAGAATATCGATACTCTTCAATATTTCATTATCAATATACAATGTACAGCAATATCTGATATCACGTAAAATTCTCATTGAGAGTGCAAAAATGTGACAATAGTTCAAAATGAATATTTTAGGATTTTAGTGATTCGCTATTGAAGTTAAAAAGCTTCTTTCTTGTGAGGTCAAAACAAAGTGAATGGTTGAACAAAGACTATATTGTATGAACAGTAAGTCACAAGGGAGATATATGGAGATGCCCATTGCCATTTTACCTATATTCTGTTATGTTCTATGTTGAACATTAATCATGGTGCACTGAAATACGCAAATTACATGAATGAATATTGGATTCCGTTTGTACTTTTCAATAAGTCCTATGGGAAAGTAACATGACAATAATGCATTCTTTCTTCAGTAACGATTCGCATCAAATATATACTTTAACGTTGAAAGTCTAGACATCTGTTGAATTTTAATGTTGTAGGAAAGCTACGGAGGATCGCCCTTGGCAAGGGTTACAGCTATTAAACATTTAGCCTTCCACAAATGTTCCAGAGCATAAGTTGTAAAGAACAAACCCCACTGTAAAAGCATCAGATTGAAAGAAACTTTTGCTTACCATACTGAATTCTGTACAGATCTTACAAGTGCTTATCAAAAATTTATCTTTTCTTTATTTTTGTAATTCTCGATAATTCAAGTCATCGATATGTCAAAAACAGTGACAGAACCAGCACTTCGGGTAGCAATAAATTCCCGCTGAATTTGTGCATTGATTTAAACTTTTATTTATTTTTAAGGCTTTTAAGAGTTGTTTAAATCGAAAAAGGAACATGAATGTGGTTTTTTTACATTGGTCATTTTCAAAAATCGAAAGAAAATTTATATTACACCTGATCGAGAATAAGACATCGCTATGGCGCCAAAGAGAGACTCGGAGTCTTTCTGCAAGCGCGTTTTGTTTTGGGCATGTGCCGTATAAAAACACATTTTATCTGTTATTCCTGTTTGGAGGGCGCATCTTTATGTGTTTCTTAAATGAAAAGCATGTTTTATTCGGTATATTGTTCGCTTTACGAGAATTATTCATTTTCGTCAAATTTGTCACGCTCCAGTAACGTTACCTCATATTAAACAAAAATTACGAGGAAAAAAAAATGAATAAAACAAAAAATAAATATATAAAGTGAAAGTACAAAATGAATCTGTTATACTCTTTTCACTACTGAAAAGTTATTCTTCATAAAATTATAAAAATTTAACAAGTTTTCGGTTAGAAATTTTATACAAGGTCATCTATTTGAATTCATTAAAAGCGCATGGTGTTATTCATTTCCTATGAAAAATCAAATGATTTCGCCTTGCCTTCTCGACTTTGAGACTGAATAACTGATCGGTACTTCTTTGATGTTTATTATCTAAGAGAAAGCAAAAGGTAATTATGTTCGACCTGAGAATGGGCAATTATGGCCGCTTTTTGCAAGCGACGGAAAGTCACTATACTCTTAAATTGATAAAAATATTGAAATGGTTTGAAATGACCTTCACAAGGCCATCTTGCACTGACCACAGAGGAACGAAACACACAACAAACATCAGACAAAACAACATCAACCAAAATAAAAAAAAGAAATAAGGAACAACAAGACATATAAGGTCATCTATACCAAATAGATAAAAAATCTAGACTGACACCACAGAATTATGAATTACAGAACATAAACCGAGCGAAGTTAATGTAGTTGGATGCCAACTTTGGACGTTTGCATTTCTGCATGTAAACTCTCGTGACACATACAGTGACGTCTATTCTAACCTGCAAACTTAACCTGCGGTGACTTTAATTTGAGCGTCACCTTTTTACCAAGAAAAACGTGATTTCAAAAAAAAAAACAAGAATGAAGCTGACAATTTTGGTGCATATCTATAGAATAAATGTCATACTTTGTGTTTTGTTACGGGCATATGTATTTATCGCATGAAATGGTACATACCCATAACAAAACACAAATTAAGACACTAAATCCCTATCACACAGCTTGTATCGATTGTATTAGAGCAGCAAAAGATGAATGGTGCGTTTTCTGTAAAGCGCAAAATACACTCAAAGCAACACATCTAACACGGATGACGAATCAAAGTACAAATTACACCAGGAGGACCAACACATCCAACAGTTGGGCAACACATGAATTACGTACATAAAACCTCTCATGCAGCGATAGAGGTTGTTTATTTTGACATCAAGTTTTTGGTCTTCCTTGTCTCGTTTCCGTCTCTTGTTGTGCTCGTCTCCGATGTTCTTTTTTTTTTGTGCTATTGGTGCTGCAACCGAGTCTTGGAGATTCCCTCATTCTTTAAAAAAAACAATTGTTACATGAAGTCACAAGCAAGACCATGAGAGAGGTTGCTTCATAATATACAATCAATGGATAAGAATCAATACAAAAAGACTTGGCCATCTCCTCATGGGAGTGCTCCAACTCGTTATCTTCCTGAAGAAAATTTCAAACAAATTTTAACGCACCGGACACGTGTTTCGGCTAGTTAATCCTCATCGGTGGTACTTGATGCCAAAGCCAAATTAATTTTAGTAGCGTCCTCTAGTTGTTGTTTTTAATTCATTTACATGTACCCTCCAAGCAAAGAGTGTGCGGCTCAAAATTTGTTATACAGTGTTATACAGTCGATTCAATAGCATAGTTAAATTATGCTGAAATATTGTTTTTATATTGTTTTAATCACAGATTATTTTAGATTCCACAGTTAATCGATTCATACAGGAATCAGACTTAGTCTTCGATGTAACATTTCTAATGTCGACTCCCGAGAATGTAATGTCAGACAAAATGACCATACAATATTTATTCATTTAAATCTGTTTTTCTACAAGTTTAATTCACTTCAGAAATCAATTCCATATTGGTCCACCAAGTCGTGGGAGGAGCAGCATATGGGGAACAAATTAATCATGTAGGAACAGGGACTAACCATGCATTTCCCTTTGAACACTTCTTCAGCTGAATTATTGACTTATATATCTTTAATATCTTATGAGAAAGACATAAGAACTGATGGAATGGTATCCTCACAGTCGGTCAGAATCTAGCATCCCGAGGGCACATGTAGTCAAGTTCGATCAGCTTCGGTTGATCGTTTCTTCAACGCATTCAGAAATTTCTGTTATCCAAATTTCTTGAAATTTCTAAAAAAAAAAAAATTGGGTCCTGTAGCATCATATCCCAGCCATCCTGCAACGTCTTTTGGTACATTTTTGGACATAATAACGTTAACACTATTTGGCATATTACATTATTTAGATTGAGGATAACTGACGGGGGTCTAGTACCCGAAACGTGCATGTCTGGTCCATGCTGAAAATTTACCTGTTCTTAAATGATGCTATTGAATTTGAAGACTTTTAACATTTTAGATAATTGCAGAAAAGAGTTCAATCTTAAGGATTTTATACGTAAGTCTTGTCGATTTTTATTTATTCTTTTATATAATAAGAGCAATACTTTATGACGATGCTCCTTATTCAATGTTGCTTTTAGCGACCTTGATTCTACATTAGTACAACCTGTTTTTTATTCCAACCTTTTATATTTCAAATACCTCATATATATACTTAAAAATATCTTATGGGTCTAGTATGTAGGTCATACATCAAAATTACATTTGACCACCCTTTGTATGTCATATTAATGGCTTGATAAAACATTATGTTACTTGAGTGAAGGATTGCATGTAAGGTCTCTGATTGATGTCAGAGACAAATCAGAGAGGTTTATACGTAATCCAAAATCTTGGATGATCACACGGTCATTAAGTTAATAGACGGTAATAATCTACCGGTGGCCTTTCAGAATGAGGCTACACCGCACGCAATGTTTCGCTCAACTTTGCTGATCCATCTCCCGCGGCTGGAGAAAGCGTACATCTTTGTCTGATTTATACCAAGTGTTAAGCCTACCACAAGACTCCCTTGTATGATGTGCAATGCTTTGTTTTCAATCATTATTTTCTCCATATATCAATTGCACTCTGTTTTTTGGCGAGACACTGTATCGACTTGCCTTTAATTGATGATCGGTTGCCATGCATGCATTTCCAGGATCGGACCGATCACAGATATAATATGATACCTAAGCTCCATTTAACAATGGATTTTAAAAGTAAGTTCTTGTACCGTCCCCTCGTGTCTCTCACGAACAGCACGACAATTTTTAACAACATTGGATGTTGAGTCAGTATTGTTATATAATATAGATATGGCTCAGAAACTAGAATCTATGGAATTGCGATATCAGAGCCTGCTTCGACTCCTTGGTCACTGTTAATGTCACTTTACTATTTCAGAAACGTGTTACTTCATCCAAAAACATCATCGAAATTTAAGGAGGTTAACATCTTAGCACCATCCCTTCAATGCTATTTTTAACATAGATTTTATTAGGTTATGCTACTGAATCGACCCTATAGAAAATTTGGAGCCGCACACTTTATAAAGTAATGCATAAATTCAAAAAATAAAACCAGAGGGCGCTACTGAAATGAATTCTGGTGGCTCATAAAAATCACCTTGGCTAGAATCATCACTCATGAGGTTTAATTATCAGAAACACGTGTCTTGTGTATAAAAATTGGATTGAAATTTTCTCAAAGAAGGTAACGTGCATGTCTGGTCCATGCTGTAAAATTTTCAGGTTTTAAATGATGCTTTTAAATTTAAAGACGTTTAACATAGCGATGGAAGACTTCCGTATTATTTCATTGTATCGTTATAAGCCGTCCTATGTCGGCATCGATTGCCCATTGGTCTTGTTGGCTTATGTGTACATGTAGTCTTTGTGTTTAAAAGTGTTTTGAATTTATCTTTGGTGTTTCTTGTTGTACTTGTCCTCTCTGTGTTCTCGTATTTGGGTGTTTATTTGTTTTACTGTTGGTGCTGCAACTGTTGAATCCTGATGAAGGTCTTCTCCTTTCTTTCATTGACGCCACATTCTATGAGTGTCGTTTTTCACAATGATACTCTCTTGACTCTTGAGGTTACTTATATATATAGTGTTGTTCTTCGTTTTCCAATGGTGAAATATAATTGCTCCCTTTGTCTCCCTCTTTTTCTTCTTTTTTTTTCTTTCTTCTCATGCATGCATGTTCCACATTGATGATTTCAATGTCGTCATTTTTTGGATTTCCGCCTTATCTAGAAGAACATCTACATTCAATAAAAAATTATGCCGAAACTTAGACCGTAGAACTACACGGGTGTCAGTATTCAGCCAAAGACATGATTTGAACATTTCATCCTGATAGATTGCAATCTTAGCATTAATGTTAAGACCATGATTTGATGTATTTTCAAGCAAAAGAAGCCAAAAGAGTAAAACAGTAATTCCGGCTCAATACCCAAAAATAACTAAATACAGATAAGGTCATTCACCTTGCTCATTAATCATAATTGACATGATAGCTCAGTAGTGCATGTGTTTATCTTAATAAAACAAGTAAAAATCAATGTACTTTTATAGCAATCTTCATCTCCAGGAAACATTATAAAAAAAGCCTGAAAAGGATAGATTATACGGCCTTTTATCAGCTTCTTTTAAACCTCTTAACTGATTTCTCATGCAGAAAATTTTGAAGTATTACTTTAATCCAATATGCGTAACCGATATTAAGTTTAGTTCACAAGCACTGCAGACAGATCCTGAAATACATCAACATTCGGTTTCTTTCAGCTGTAGCGTCTCACACTTGCCAACTGGATAACAACATCAATTTTTTTCATTCTATGCATGCGCTTTAGGCCTTCTTGTCTTAGTGTGTCTTTTTGGTGCCATTTCTTTGATAAGTCATTATGTCCTTTTGCAATGTGGACCAGTTAAACTTTTCCCCCGTGACTGGATGTTTAAGGTGTAATAATTACTTCTTTTAGCTCTGTCGCCTGAAAGAAGCTTTGTTTTGGTCCTATATAAATGTCATTTTGCTATTACGGAAACTTATTATTTCATCTAAAAATGTCATCAAAATTGAAGGAGGTTAACATCTTAGCACCATCCCCTCTATGCTATATTTTGGTCATATATTTATTTTAATTTAATCGACCCTATAGTATTTCTGGAGTCGCGCACTCTCTGCAAAGTAAATGCACAAAACTAAATTCAAAAAATAAAATAAGAGGGCGCTACTGTAAAACATTTGGCTGTGTCAGAAATCACTTCGGCATTTAATAAATACCATTGATGAGGATTCACTTACTGAAACACGTGTCTGATGCGTTAAATTGGTTTAGGTCGGGTTAGCGCAGTGGTAGCGCGCTCGTTTCTCACCCCTTGGGTCCCGGGTTCGAATCCCAGATTCGGCGTAAGGGTCTTATATGAGAAGGTAGTTGATCCCCCACCCAGGCCTCTGCAGAGGTTTTTTTTATCCGGGTACTCCGGTTTCCTCCTGCTCTTTGGACCCCCTTTCACCAACATATGTGCCAACATGAGACATTAGTAAGTTTGTAACTTATTTGTTAAACGTTGTAAAATAAATAAAGTTTAAATTAAAATATTGGTTTGGAATTTTCTTCAAGAAGGAAAAGAGTTGAAACCCTTCCGTATTATTGATGTGTCTCTTCATTACTCATTATTGTTATACTGCTTCATACCCGCTTTGGAACATGTTCTTCTTCTTCCTTCTTCTTCTTCTTCCTGTTTGGGCACCTGGCAGCCCTCTATTGGATTGTTGTAAATAATTATTACCATTATCTTAATATGTATCATCATTTTACCATGCATTTTCATGTATCAAACAAGTTTGTATTCATTATTGAGACCAAAAAGAGGAGCATGTTGCATTTCGGTAGATAGTCCATGAATGCTGTACTAATAACTAATGACAGTTAAAGCTAGACTGCAATGTCTGTTCGTATAGATAAGAAGAAGGGAGGAGATCTCCAACAAGACCCCGCTGCAGCATCAACAGCAAAACACCAAAACACCCCTATGCAAAAACATGCTAAGCCGAACAAGAATAAGTTCTTTTCGTTTTTGTTTTCACGTGTTTATGCTGTATCCGAGTGTCATTTCACCTTTAGAGTTTTCCTTCGCTGTAGTTAGTGTGTTCGAAATCATGAGGAAGGGTCTTCTTGGACATCAATTTATTTCCTCCTTTCACGTTGACAGCTCTAAGTTGAGTGAATATAGCTACAGAGAAAATAAATTACTTATGTGCTTTAACAACATTTTATTTACAAAACTGTGTGTGTTTTTTATTACTATATTGCACGACATGAACATTGAGAGTGCTCTAAGGGCTTATTTCTGCCGGGTCAAATAGCAATCTTTACGTCGAAACATACATATATATCATTTTGAAACAACTTGATTTCATCAATTCATAATAACACATATATCTTCACCTTCTTCACATTATTTTGTAATAACTCTTCAAATTTTGTCAGTGTTAAGAATCAACTTGAAGGATATTTGTTAATATATGTTTTAGTAATGAGTTTCCGTTGGTGATTTTCTGGTTTTTCAATTTGAATGAATAAAAATGTAATAGATACAGTGTATTTCTTATGTCTTTGTTCGTGGAATTTCTGAAAATAAAAACAAAAAACGCCTGAAATGTAAAACAACAGACACATTTAAAGTTACTTCCGTGTTCGAGTTAGATAAGTGTGTCATCCTGAATTTCCCATGTGGAACATCAAAATTGGTTTGAAATGTTACGAACTGGAACACTTCAGTTTTCATACAAAACTTCATAAAGAAGAAGGCTTCAAGAAATAATTCTATCCAAACTCTATTTACATTGAAACATTGTCATGTTAACTAGCCTCAACATACACAATTCATCTCAAAACTTTTCAATGATGGCAATGTATAAATATTTGTGCATGATATATTTTCCCAAAGATATAATACTATATGTAACAGTAAGCCTCGCCTATGAAGGAAATAATATCATTTCATTGATGTCAGTTCTAAATGATTCTGCACAAGATACCCCTCACATACCTTTATGAAATAATAACGCTTTTTTCCCTGTAGTAAAAATTGATTTGCTTTAGAAGCTGTCTGACCTGTCTGCCATCAAAGGCGAAAAGCGTTCCACATGGAAAATTCAGGTTATGACACATAAAAACTCAGAAAAGTTTTATGCTTTGAACAAATCGTTATTACAACTTCATTCATATTTCAATCAAAATGGAATAACAAAAATCATCAGAGGATGTACAAGTAAGAGTTCGGGAAATCGACGCAAAAACAAAATCGGATCTCATCAGGGCGCGGTGCGAACATAACAACATATTGGTCATTTTAAGGGTCAACTGAAGGGTACATATATAATAGGTAATAATGTTTGATGATGAGGATGATCAGAAGCATGCAGATCGTCGCGAACTGTGATAAGACAATGGCACATAAAGAGAGTGTTCGATTAGATGAATGGTCACAATGAATGAACACCGTCACGGTCGTTGGCTACGGGAACCGTCGTTGTAGTTGTCACGTCACCTTTCTCGTCATACTTGACATTAAGTCGAATCCTCTCATTGTTATGAGAATCTGAAATATAATAAAGAATGGAATCCTTATTACAATATATTTTTTCAAAACGTTTCCTCATAAAGGTATGCGAGTCTTTAGATCACGTTGTTTTCATCAGCTTTGGCATTCTTGAATGCTGGCTGGATTAGCACGTATTCTCTCCTTAGCGATTGATTTCATCTAGGAATTTTGCTTTTTTACTTGACAGAGATACAAAGTAATAAATTGAAAATCTCTTGCAGAGCGACGTGATAATTTTCAAATCCTCTTATAGAGGGAAACTTAGGGCAACAAGGCAAAACGTTGAAATATAGAGTATACTTGATTATTAATGTTCTCTCAACGGATATACCTTTCTAATTCTTTAAAAGCAAACTATCGATTTAAAGCACATTTCCAATATGTTGTTATAACAAGATATTGTTTTTAAATGAGATAAAGGGGAAAACATAATCTGAAATTCAAATGTCATTAATATATACTCCCTTCTCTGTAGTTCAGAGACGAAATTCATTTTCATGATGAGATTAATTTGCATTGAAAGCATTGATTTAGGTATCAAGATAGCTTCAAGAGGCATACTTGAAATCGTTGATAGAAGTATTACAAGAAATTCGCCATGCTTCAAAATTTCAAAGAAAACGGAATCCGTATGTTAAAAAGATGTAAATTGCACTTGAACGGAAATGACGTAACCTTTACCGTGATTGTTTCCCGTGGCCAGTCCCGATGACGTCTTTGTTAACGTTCTCCTATAACTTGCAGAGATCATGGTCAAGCGACGAACATTTTTCTCGGGTTGGAAGACGATTATGTACATTTTTGGCACGAACAGACAAACTAATGCCACAGTAGCACTGAGACTTATAGAAACACACAATGTGGTGATTTGTATCTGAAATTATAATCGTAATTTAACGTTATTAGACAATCTTACTTACAACATCGATAATCATGAATTATAGTGGCACATTTCAAGAAATATTATAAAATAAATTAAAATTCATTTACTTCATGTAACTCGGCATGTCCCTAGATTTACAAAGGACGGATATATCGTTCATTTATATCCTTAGTAACACGAGCCTGTTTTACCAAAAAAAAAATGAATGGCTTCACAATTTCACTTTCTGTACCGACCATCAGTATAAGGGAAAAAATCATAAAAGCAATCGCAGTATGAGGCGACAAGCATTTCTCACATTTGTCTCATATATATGGGAAAACAGTGGTCATACAGCGGACGGTAACTGAATCAATTTGACATTTAGCAAATTTGATAACATCGATGAGGATGTGGCTTTGCTGGGAGCATCGTTCTATGGTAACTTCGATGCATCATTCTGTGAAAGTATCTACTTCATTTGTATTATTACTGTTGACATATTTCCTATTATAGAAATCAATGGGCAGAAGAACCGTGCGTCCAGTCAGTAGCCTGCTTGTCAGACCCTAACTGAATGGATGGACATTTGTTATGGACAGTATCGATGAATAAATACACCATATATTTCGCGTCCTCCTCGTCCATCTCAATCCAAAGAAAGAATAAGAATAGGAGTTAGATAGTCCAACGCATGCATCAAAAGTCAGTTTTGTCAGAACACGTACGTTAGTAAACGCTCACAGAAAGCAAATAACTCTGGGCAAAAAAGGGTCCTAAATCGACCTTCTTGTGCACGTTCAATGGTCATAAAATGACAAATACAGACGGTGTCTTATTTTGATCCAAATTAGCTATCATATGAAATATATTGCTTATTTATAAAGTATCAATTATGGTGAAATCGTGATATCACTAATCTCCTAGATTTCCATTTTAGGGGTTGCAAAATGATTTGAAACGAAATTTGATGAGCAAGTTATATTTATTTTATAGGATATTTGAACTTGTTGCCATAATTTTGTTATGACAGGAAATATCATATTCAATTCCTTTTAAGTCCATTGCAAAGTTAATGAAAATCTCTTCATATTGCAATTTAGGATTCGATTACAGAAATGTAATGAAAAGATCATTCTTCCTTACCTATATATTTATCGATCGATCAATCAATCAATCAATCAATTAATTAATCAATCAATCATTGAACAACCGAAAAAATATTTATTGATCTCAGTAATTGACTGTCAAATATTAAAAAAAAAAAAACACCCTAGATATAGGTCAAACTTCATTACCAGTTTTAGAAACATTAGTGATTAATTATATTATTCTTTTTTTTTGGGGGGGGGGGGGGGGGTCGTCTCCATCTTGTTCGATCTATTTGTATGTTAATCGTACTTACTTCTTAAGGTTTTCAATGGGTAATGAGAAGTACTTGGGTCATCCATTTATGGAATCCTGACACCTACATCACTGCATAGTTATAATGTAAAACTTAATCGAAATTTTTTCACCAAATTGATATTGAAAAAATAGGTTGCATAAAGAGTTCTAAAACATTTCAATAGAATAATGGGACATCAGATATCGATTGGTCAAAATATTCTAAAAAATATATATTACAAAATTTCGCTGAAAATCAAAAATTCACCAATTATTTTTCTGCAATTATTATTTTTTTTTTTTTTTCGATATTTTTCATCATGGGGAGATAACCCCTAAACATGACCCATTCATAATATTTCTTATTTCAATATCTACCGGGATAGTATAAAGTTTCTGAAATATCATATGCATGACACAGAAAAATATTAAATGATGAATACACCTAATTTCTTTTTTTTTGGGGGGGGGGGGGATATAATTTCTTTAATTACACATTGAATACCTTTAAAATGTACACTGAACAAGAAGCAGAAAATAAAAAAACCCAAAACAAAACAAAATCCCAACGTTGTAACGTTATTTACAGCAATTCAAGTCAGTAAAACCATGATCGTCCCTCACCAGTGTAGTAGTACTATCCCCCCAGAGTAAAACTACAAGGATAATAGTTTGTAAAACCTTGCATTATTTATCTCTTCCTATTTTATATATCACCGCTGATGAGCAAATCATTTTCGTTTAGATACACAAGGGATGTTTGAAAAAGGGTTATCTTTGCGGAAAAAAAGACTTTGCAAACATACTTTTGTTAAGTTGTCTTTAACGACCGACAGAAAATGGAACTAGAACTGTCGATTTTTAATCGACATCTAAATCACAAAATAGCAGTATGTTATCAAGATCACTTCATGTAGTCATATGGGAAATCTGCATTAAATGTAGGAGTGAAAGGAAAAGGCCTTCAATGTGTTCATAAACAAAAAGAGACAAACTTGTGTTACCCCCCCCCCCCCCCCCTCCCTCGGAAAAAAAAATAAAAAAAGGGAAATAATAATCTCCTGTGAAGACAAAAACACGAACATAATTCTGTGAGAACCGAAAATGGAGGAAATTGAAATATTAACGAGATGAGCAAAAATCGGTTATTTGAAATTGTTTTATTGTTAAATGAGCTATGTCGAAAGACCATCTTTTTGAGGGTTTTCGAATAAAAAAAATTGAACATTACAAATACATCTGCACCACCGTTATGACAAGAAAGGGAGGCGAGCAACTCTTAATCTCTGTACAAAGCACAAAACAGATTCACGTCAAATTCACAAAATTACGATTACAACAACAAACAAGCAAACCAAGCACACACTCAAACCAAGAAGACAATGCAATCAAGTCAGGATACATCAAATAATAAATCACTATTTACTCGATAACGTCACATTACTTAGTAAATATACCGGCAGCCATGATACATTGATCAACTTCTAGGAAAGCTTTTGAAATATTTATAGATAAGACGACACCAGGTGGAACAGAAGAGCAAACCGTATTTAAAGAGAAAATGAGTTATTTATTATACTGTCAATAATATCAAAGATGACATATTCTTTCAACACAAGAACGAACTTGAGGATAATCACTAAATAGCAGCATTTTGCATTTACGTCAATTATGTTATTATTAAAGGTAAGGGTATGATCTCCAGCATGGCCACACTGCACTGACCCAGCGGAACAACCCTATAAATAAGCTACACATAAATGACATAAGACAGACCTACAACCCACCACAGGACAAAACAAAACGTACTAGAACATCATACACAACAGACAAAAACAGTGGAAACACACATACACAAACATCAATGGCAACACATAGCATATAAATGAAATGAGACCAATGTAAAGCCTTTTGTCACCGACTTTGAACGGCCATCTTCTATAAGCAAATTATGTGGTTATCCGAATTACGTGCGAACAACCCTCCCACTTATTCGGATAAACAGAGGTATCCATAGACACACAATTGCTGTATAAACATTAAACTTCTCACTGTTATGTGACATCATTGTGCAAACAAGATAGTTAATCGCAGCGGCCTCAGTTAATACATATTCTATGTAAATAGATATAAAAAATTGTATAGCTTGTGTATAACAGTCTGTGCTCTGATGGCTGAAGCAAACTCAAGATCTATCACCCGAGAAGTCTGACCAACTTTCAAATATGACATAGGATCAGGACCGAGTATTCTCTGACGAGATTTGCACAGGGCCCGCCATGGAGTCCCGTCGTTGCGGTTGGCCAATATGCAACGTTGGAAAAGTCACTGGTACAAAGTTTAAACGTCTTCAATATAAATAGCATTATTTAAGAATAGATAAATTTGCAGCATGGATCAGACATGTAAGTTTCAGGTACTTAACAATGCTCTTTTGATGTCTTTAGGATCATATCTTCAGTTAAGCAGGCGACCTACTATTATCTCACATTTGTGGTTGAAGTTTGATCTGCCTCTGACCCTTCTAATTTTGATTATTAGGTTGCCGTAAAATGAAGGCAATGAAAGTTGTCCCAAATTTTGAAAGAAGTTCAGAATAGTTATTGTAAAATTTCTAGAAAGATTTATGATAACTAAATCCTTGACTTATTATTTTGTAATTTGTTTATTTTTATCATGGAAGTCCGAAACATCGGGGCAAGCTCCAACGTATTTGATGAGCTGAGAGATGTAAATGCCGTGCGATGGCAATCTTGGGACATCGCCATCAAACCAAGAAAAATTATGTATGTTGAGGCAAATGACTTCTCTTTCTTTCGTATATCTTTGTCTGAATTTCTCCGTTATTGATTTTGATATCCAGGTCCAAAAATGGTGTAGCTATATCACCTGTGTTAGCTTTATTCAATGTTAACTCGGGGGGATAAATTTGATTTTTGTATTGGTCAAAATGTGGGTTGTCAATAATCAAAATATCATCAAGATACGTAGAGGTGCCATTGAAATATTTTAAGTCGTCCAATTTCTTAAGATTGCATGAATTCTTTTTCGTATATATATAACAACAAATCTGCAACCAGAAGCGCACAATTAGTACCCATAGGAATTCCAACAACTTGCCTAGTGTACAGATGTTAAACGTCTTCAAATTCAATAACATCATTTAAGCACAGATCAATTTACAGCATGGACCAGACATGCACGTTTCGGGTACTTAACCCTCGTCAGTGATCCTCAATCTAAAAAATGTAATATGGCCAAAGAGTGTGAAAATTACTATGTCCATAAATGTACCGAAAATGTAGCAGGATGGGTGGGATATGATGCTACAGGACCCACTTGTTAGAAATTTCAGTGTCACAAAATCTAACAAAAATTATATCTAAAAGAAAGGACAAGGCCGTGCACAACTCAGATCGAATCCATGATTTGTACGATCTGTATTCTACAAAGGAAAAGAATCCTTTTGTGTCAGAAGTACATATAAATGTTTATCCTCTCGATTAAAACACCATTCAATAAGTTCTATCTTCTCATGAGGGAGGGTAGTAGAGATGATTGTAGGATGTATTAGATTCTGCTTTGAAATTTATTGATTTGAATTTTTCGATCACATCACCAGAGTTTGTGATGTTTTTTTTTTTCCTTTTGGTTCTTTTGATATGAATCTTGCAACGAAGTCATAATTGTCCTTCCCTTTTACGAATTCGTAATTGTATCAGCAAAGGATTTGGAAAGTCTCTGACATAACACTTCATACATCCAATGTCCCAGCCCATCATGATTAGTTCATGGTACAGAGAGATAGCACTAATATGTTCATACATGGAAAGGTATATCTGATTAACGTCTGAGGCCGACATTTACACAGAACAATTTTACATCCCCCGCAATAGTAAAGGTGAACATCTGATGGTCTTTAATCTTCAGCTTCCGGAAAATCAATGGCATTTGCGAAAAGAAAGATAACATATCGGCATGCGGACGTCCAGGTTTACTTTAAATGCAATCGAACGTACATGTCTGATAATATTACAAATACCGTAACAAAATAAGATAATTCTAAAGGCAACTGAAAGCTCGAGTATCATAACCTAAGAATGAATAGGTACGTATCATCAAGAACGAGCAGCGTCCATTTTTGGATATAAAAATTTGGAGTGATTTTAAATAAAGCTCAAATAATACGACCGTGCAAAGACGAAAAGAGGAACATATCTACAGGTTGCTAAACACATAAGATAATACAACTTCAACTAACAACAGGGAACAAAAAGACAAAAGTCACAAAAACAGAACGGAAAAACAAAACATCAAAGCAGATGAAAAAAAAATTAATACGAATATCAATATATAAAAACAGATGTGCAACCGGCGCCAACCTTGGACGGCAAATCGCTTTGTCCGAGGGACAAATTTTCCAAACGATCTTACACTAACTTTTACGTGAAAAAGTCAGAGCAAGATTCGTATATCCATGAAAACTTTGCAAGTCTTCAAATTATAAGATCTGAGCATGTACAAAATAACAGCGCCACCTACAATGTATTCAGTTTCTACAATGTCTTCCGCACTCGAGATGGTTCATTAGATTTTGTGTTTCTGAGGGGCTTGTGTTGTTATCTCCGTCTGCTTGTCCATTTTTTCTTTTCGCGTGGGGAAGTTCTGTTTTGTATTTTGTTTAGAAATTCGTAAGGCTTTCAATTATGGTTTTAAGAATATGGTATCGGCTTCCGTGTTGTGGTTTTTAGGAATATGGTATCGGCTTCCGTGTTGTGGTTTTAGGAATATGGTATCGGCTTTCGTGTTGTGGTTTTAGGAATATGGTATCGGCTTTCGTGTTGTGGTTTTTGGAATATGGTATCGGCTTTCGTGTTGTGGTTTTTTGGAATATGGTATCGGCTTCCGTGTTGTGGATTTTAGGAATATGGTATCGGCTTCCGTGTTGTGGTTTTTAGGAATATGGTATCGGCTTCCGTGTTGTGGTTTTTGGAATATGGTATCGGCTTCCGTGTTGTGGTTTTTAGGAATATGGTATCGGCTTTCGTGTTTGACTTTCATTCACTTTTTGTTGAAATCCGGAAACGAAAACAAAAGTTATTCAATCTGATTCGCTGATTCTCCGTGTAGACAATCAGTTTTTACGGTATCGAAGTTTTTTCCCTAATTACATAATATGAGCCATTGATTTTTTTTTCATGTATTCTCTTTAGACCCACTTGAATGAAAAAAGTATCATGGGAAAACTTGTCAATTGCTTTCCTTATTTATAGTTCTACAGTATCGATGGGATTGCATGGAAGGCTTGGCTTACATTTGTTCATTCCGACGATAAGAGTCTCTTTGTTTTTGGAAATTGGATTTATCTGTCGATTTGGGCTATCAAGGAACTATAAATTACAAAAAAATGCTCCAAAAATTCAAATGACTTTGTGTGAAATCACAGGGGAACATTTAATGAAAGTGTTGGTGAAACACTGCTTCTAAATGTAATAGATAAGAACCGATGTGATCACAGAGCCTCGCTGAATGATGAAAGCCGGTGCGTGGAAACACATCAACGCTATACCGTTTTTGTTAATGCATGGTCAAGCACAAAATAACTATTATGATTTCTCGTAGGAGTATTATCACTCCATAAAAGTAATTGAACTTGATATACAAAATATGTTTAAAAATATGATCTTACCTGGAATGAGTTGAGTGTTCCAAAGTAAATAGGAATGAAAGCGAGCCATATAATGCAAGTAGTATACATGGAGAAGCCTATGAATTTAGATTCGTTAAAATTTTCTGGAATTTTTCTCGTCTTCACTGCATACAGAGTACATATAATGATTAAAAACATATTGTACACTAGTGACACAAGGAATGAAATATCGTCCGTTCCACATTTTCTTATCACTTCATTTCTTTTTCCACTCGGGTACTCAAGTCTGGTTCCTGGAATTTCAAGGACCAGCCATATAATGTTGAAAAGCACCTGTATTAAGATGAGAATGGATGCAATGACTATCTGAGATTTGGGGCTTATGAACGGTGGTCTTTTCGCTGATTTTCTAGCACTGTCAAAAATGCGGGATATTCTGTTTGTTTTGGTCAAAAGTGATGAGTATATCACAGAAAAGCCGAATCCTACACCAAATCTTTGTGTAGCACATATAACAATTGTTGGTTTAGCAATGAGTACAAAAGTGATAAGGTAACACAGAACACACCCTGTTAGCAACATGTAACTCAGTTCCCTCCCCGACGCCATTACGATAGGCGTGTCATCATGCTTTATGAAAGTAACAATGACGATACATGTCGCGAATAGGCCAGCGCATGAGAGCGCCATTGGCACCAACGCATACACAGAATTCCACTGCATGTACTGTTCAGGGAGATTATGACATCCCCTCTTGTCAGTGTTAGGCCATTGGGCGTAGGCACAGTCCTCACACGTGTATTCATCCTTCAGATACTGCCACGCCTCACACTTAATACACATCCAGCAGCACTGGTCCATGTTGGGACCGATGTACTTGTACTCGTCATATTCACACGGCTGACTGCACCGAGAAACTGGTATCTCCTTGGTCCCGTCTGCCCATACTATTTTGTCCACGTCTAATACGAGTGACGTCGTCCAGTTACCGACCACCATGTACTCGTACTTCCCTGTAGTTGGGTCTCGCTGATAGTTCATTATGGTGTACCGACCAAGGGCGTCTCCTTTTTCGTCGAATCTTACCATCCCGCCATAACCATCTGAAATGATAGTATTAAAAACTATTCAAAATTGAAATGCATTACGTTTACCTGCAAACAATTTTTACCATTAATTTTTCTGGAAAGTCTCATCTGGCTAGCTGTAACCGAAACATATTGTAATAGGACATTTCCAAGCATCAATTTACATGTAGATATGGCAAAAGATTGGTACATTACATTTCAATAGGCCACTTCCCGAAATTCATAATGACTGACAAAATGACGAAAAAATGTCCGAGGTAGACAATTTAAGAGCACTGTTACTTCACTGTTATTCAACTTCATTGTTACTTAATATCATCGAAATTAAAGGAGTTTAACATCTTAGCAACATCCCTCCAATGCTATTTTGAACATTGATTTTATTTGGATATGCTACTGAATCGACCCTACAGGAAATTTGGAGCCGCGTACTCTCTGTAATGTAAATGTAAAAATCTAACTTCAATAAATTAAAGAGGGCGCTACTGAAATTATTTTGGTGGCTCCACTGAAAGCATCACTGATGAGAATTTAATATTCGAAACACGTGTCTGGTGCACGTAAATTGGTTTGGAATTTTCTTCAAGAAGGTAAAGAGTTGGAACCCTTCGACATTATTTCACTATGGAATTGCGTCTTTTAACAGTGTCATCATAATGAAAAACAACGAAAAAAGATGTTGACTCGGACATGTTGTGCTTTTTTACAAGATCGGAAAATGGTCTTATAGTTACCAATACATGTAGATCTTCTATGGTTTTATGAACCTATTTCGTTTTGCTTTTAAGCTGCCAAAAGAAAACTCATTGAATATTATTTCCATTATGTTTTGTTCTATATTTGTGTCACATAATTATAGTAACTATTTAGTTTCGTTAAAAACATATTTGCGTTGCGTTTGATTGTTTTGTCTTTTGGATTCCATTTATCTAAGAAATAAATATTCTGACTTTCAAAGGTTTCCACGGGATTTGTATGCTTTTCTTATAGAAGAATTCAAAGAAATGTTGATTTAAATTCAATAAAAGTAAAGAAATCAGTAGAATAATGAAGACTGATTTCTAAGTAGACTTTCATGAGAAAACTAGAGGTTTCTTTCCAGTATTATTCGTTTTGGTGAGAAATGTTTTCTTGCTGGATAAAACAGCATCGAGATGTAGTGAACAACGCTTGTACTTAGATACTATCATTTATTTCAATTACTTCGGTAAAAAATATATTGATGGAGCGTTAAAAGATCAAGCCTTCCAAGCATCCCGACAGGAGATTTTCCTGAGATACTCCCCTGGAAATACTCTATTGGAAATGCACAATTATGGATGAATTGTGTGACAGGCATATAAAGAGAGTCATCCGGAGTAGTTAATCTTCTATACCAAAGCCTTGTCCTGGGCTATTCATACATAACCTGGCTTTTGTGGACCATCCCACCTAAGAGAGGTTTATTTTGTATCTTCCTGTCATGTTTGCATTGTGCTTACCGAAAGAACTTTCAAGATAATCAAGAAAAGATCACGTCTTTTTAAGCTCATTGAAAGATCTTTGGTAGATTGGGTATCTTAAACTTGATATCCGTTCCCTAAGTCGTGTTGGAAAATAGGAAATTAGAAATGACGTAGATTGAATATTGGCCTTATTATGCCTTTTCAAACAACATTTTCCGACGAAAAAGGTTTGAGTTAATCCGATATTTCCCAGTTTGAATTTCATTACTCTTATTAAATAAAACTGAGACGGTATGAAAATGAAGGATATTGGTTTTGAGGAGATTTCAACCTCGTTTATTGGAGGAAATTTGTGTTTCCCTGGTGATTGATTGATTGAAAAGAAATAGTCCAATAGGCTTAAGGATTTTCATTCAATATCCATGGTAAAATAGCCCTCAATAGCTGTATTCCTGAGAATTTTGTCACTTATTTTCATGTATTCTTAGAGGCCACGGGAGGGAATCTTCCAAAATCCCGTACTTTCGAGAATGATGTTTAGGAAAATGCCATTGCCTTCTCATTGAAAACAAAATACATTTAAGCTTTTAAGATAAATGCAGGCTCATATTGAAATGTGAATGAGCAAGTGCATAGAGAAAGTAAATCTGTAACTACCTGTCTGGTTCATGCTGTTAATCTATCTGCTTTGAAATGATGCTAATGAATTTGAAGACGTTTAAGATTTAAGATGTCAAAACATCGAATATATTCTGGGTAATGGCAAGTCAAACATACATGTATTAGTTTCCATCATAACAACGGATTTATACCTAGTTTATAGCTGCTTATGTCAACCATCTGTTATAACTCGTTGAAATCCAGTTAAACTTACTTCCATACATTACCTACGTTGATAATGTCTAAATTGACAATTTAAGGAAAATTATATTCTTATCAAGTCAGTTAACAATCTGTTGCATCTTTGGTATGCTAAAGGAAATAATTAAAGTACCCGCAAGTTTCCCTAAAGATGTTAATTAAGAATCACATGGTACTCAGGTGAGCAAAATGGGCCTTCCAAAGTTCATTAATAATTAATAGAAGTACATTTATTTATTTTAATAGATCATTCTCACTAATAAAATCGTCAATCAGAATATTCTTCCTCCTACCTTCACTAAATTACTACACATTTATCGAAATCAATATAGCGCTTATTTGTTATTTATCATCAAATGCTGAACATGCCTTCTCTCTTTCTCTCACTCATTTTTTTAAATCAACCAAAAAATAAATAAATAAAATTCAACATGCATGCATTCAACATTGTTAATGACGTAATACATGCATCATCAATGACTGATAAATTTTCGAGGATGGAGACAAGCAAGGAAAAAGGAGATACACGATATTGAAATATTATAACATCCCTTAATAGCAAGGTTTAGTAATTATATCACTACATGCACCGGTGACAACTCAATCTTGGAGGGCTAGCTTTCCATCTATCAGACAAATAACCGTGCCGCAATTTGAAATCGCTTGCTCAGTTTCCTCGCAGGTTTTTAATCAACTAGATAGAATAATACGATTTTCTATTACTGCGGGATGTGACGCGTTCAATTTGATTCTAGCAAGTCAGGTTTACTCCCTATCCCTTGGAAAAGAATTCGTCGATTCTGTGATCTTGATTAAGGTCAGATTTATGCTCAATGTTAAGAGCTGCTGTCATACAACTCTTCATTGATGACAGTAAGCAATGAACCCCATTTCTTCTCAATCTAGGACGTTAATGTCAGGAATGTGTCAAAATTATGATCTCCAGAATTGATGATGCAATCCATTCGGACGTGGTAATGGAATGCAAGCATTTATCACGAATTGACTTTATGGATAGCCTTGATTCAAATTATTAACTCGTGTGATAGCGATTGTAATGTAAAACAGGAGGAAGAGAATCCCCTGGGATGAATATGAGAATTATTGTTATATCGTATTCTAATGGATTTTATTTGTAATAGATGGTTGATTTGTGATTAGATTTATCATACGATATTAAATCAACTTTGTATGATTTTACTGTTATTCAATTATATGATACAGTTACGATTTGTCTAGTTGCTCTGACATGAAGACTTTACTTATTTTGACCTTGATATTCGACCTCAGTAAGTTCCTCGTTTGTCTCGTTTTGATCATAAAAACAAGCACATTTAAGGTATGAAAATGAATTTTTAAAGACAATTGTTCAAATAAAAGACTTGCGGCCATAAAGGATATTGTAAATTTCTTTTGGTCTATTACACATTTAGGGATGTGATTGGCAAATGAAATCAAGACATTTCCAAGTCAATACGATTTCTTTATACGACTTTTCTAATATGTACACAACGCCTCCTCTCGACAAAATTGTCTATCTTATCCTTTGTCCTTCCTATTGGACAACATTTATGTAAAATTTGGTGAGGTGATGATATCTGAAAGCAGATTGTAGGGATTCCTATGGGTACTAACTGTGCGTCTCTTGTTGCAAATTTATCTTTATATGCTTATGGAAAAACATGATGATTTGAAATGTTTCAATGGTACTTCTATGGACGATGATGGTATTTTGACTATTTATAATCATGTTTTTTTAAATATATAAGAACGAAATTTATTCCAAAGTATTGACACTCAACAATGCAAACATTACAAACACAGAAACACCATTTTTGAACCTGTACATCAAAGTTGTAAACGAAGAGATTCATACAAGTGTGTATACCGATAGAGATTTTGGATTCAACATAGTAAATTTTCCCTTGCTCCACGGTGATGTCCCTAGACTACCGTCATACGGCATTTACATATCACAGCACATCCGGTACGCTAGAGAATATACTAATGTTTTGGATTTCATAGTAGGTATTTACAAATTACCGAGAAACTTTTAGGTCAAGGTTTCCGCTTTCATATACTAGTAAAGACGTTTAGGGAATGCTACAAAAATATCGACAGGTTCGTACCTATACAAGCAACAGATAATATTACTTTGGGTAATTTATAACCTGCCTTTTATGGTGACATAATTAACAAAATAAGAAGGATGAAATGACAAATATGGACAATGATCATATCCCAGTACACAGTACAATATCGATAATTCAGAAAATCATAAACCGAAGGCATACAAAATCAGGATAAAATAACAACCAAAGCAAACAAAGAAAAACCCCCACCATATGAAAAGAAGCGAACTTCCAAAATGGGAGTGATACCAGGTGCCCAGGAAGAGTAAGCATCTCCTGCTTGCATGCAACACACATCACTTCAATTCGGTAGAATTGTCACATCCGGTAACTTCCATTTCGGAAGATACAAGTATATTTGGTGGTTGGACGGTTCAAATGGTATAAGACAGAATATCATCCACATTTCTGGAGAGTGGGACATCATAATGTATGACGAGTTCCCGATATCGACCGTAGAACTTCCTCAATAACGAAGTTAGACTGAGAAGCTTATCTGAAAGACGCCTAGCTCTCAGAACAAAATCTGTATATTTGGCACTTGCTCTGGCATAGCGTATCAACTGAGGTATGAATACACCATAAGCTGGCGATGAAGGGATGTTGCTACCCAGAAAAAGAAAGTTTGTGATGTTGAAATTGAAGTCGTCACGTTTGTCATAGAGTGAGAAGTTCATGTGACAATCAGCGTCGTAGGACAACATTATGTCCAGATAGGATGCTGAATTATTTGTCTCTGTAGTTTCTTTGACTTCAAGCTCCGACGGATAGATTCTGCTGAGGTAATCCGCGAATTTTGGATTATTTATTGACAGCACATCGTCTATGTATCTGTAAGTAAATTTAAAGTTAGAAGCTACGTATCTGTTCCCTTCAGAGACCAAATATTGAACGAATTCAGCTTCGTACAAGTAAAGAAAAATGTCGGCACGGAGTGGAACACAATTGGTTCCCATTGGACTTCCGACAATTAACATCTGAATAATATCTGCTTCAGTGTACTTATTTTTGGAATCGGACTTTCTTTTAACAATGTAGGTTTTGTCATAATTAACAACAATAAATTTCTATTTGTGATTGCCGTTCTTGCTTGTAAAATAGACAACATAACCATCGAAATGCGCCAGAATCATCAAACAAATTTCATACCGCGGATACGATCCTAATGTCACCAGACGGCCACTCGGCACTCTTAAGACTTGCAATCTGACTGACTGTGACGACGTATTCCCTGACGTGCCCTGTCCAAACCTCTTTAGAGAAGATAGGGCCCCGACCAGATGTCCCCTCTGAGTGTCGGTCGGACTCCTCGGGTTAAAACATGCATGAGCTCGCTACAGCCGGCAGAGCACGGAATGTATTTCTTTCGCCCTTTGTTTCTATATTAATTTACAAATTCGTCTGTGTTTCGCTCGGGGCCCTGCGTCTTGCAATCTTGTTTGTGTTGTCACCTTATAGTGAGTAGGTTATTACACTACAGCTGTGCGTTCTTCAAAACCTCTTAGTAACCGGAAAAGTGGAAGGGTAAGTGGAAGGGTTCTGCGCGAGTAATCCAGAGAAACTCTTAATTTGCTACAAACATAGCAGATGGAGGTCCTAAGTCAGCACCGTTTGCCCAATGGTATCGTTGGTTCATATGTAGTCTTTTGTGTTTACTATTTTGATGTCATGTTTGGAGTTACTTGTCCCTTAAGTGTCTCTTACTGTGCATGTCTTCTCTGTGTTTTCATTAGGGTGCTTTGATGTTTTTCTGCATTTGCTGCAACTTGGTCTAGATGGAGATCCCCTCCTTTCTTTTAGAAAAAGTTTTGATGAGATGAATAGAGTGATTTATTCAACTAAGTCTTCATTTTGAATTTCTATCTTTATTGTTTATCGTTAAACCAAAATAATTCTTCTCAAATGAGTTAAAGAAGATCCTGACGATAATCTCAACAGCACTCAAAATAGAGAACCCAAATGAGCATCGACGGACCCCTAGCAAGAAATAAGACTCATTAAATAAAACTTCACCGTCTCCTCGGTTTAGCAAGAAAGAAACTTTCTTTACTTCGTTTTTCTGATAAGAAAGAGTTATTGAAAGTAAAACCCGAATCAGAATTATTTGGAATAAAGAAAATGCAGAAGCACCAAAAAGATTCTGTAAAGGAACAAAAGTGACATGAAATCAAGTGCCCGGAAAGGGTACTTATCTTCTGTTTGCTGCTAATATCCGTCACTTGGGCCGTGTAGAAAGTCAAAAACGCTTATTTTACTAAATCAAGTGTCTTTGAGTGTTTCGGTTTTAAAAAATAAGGTCAGCTTCTGTAATTGAGCAAAGGAACTAGAAATATCAAATACTCACACAAAAAGCTAGATGTAAGTCAACAAGACAACCATAATCTGCATATTCATTGAACCATGGTAAATTAAGCACACAGATCAAAACATAAAACAAAGTCACAGATGTAAATTGTTTTAAAGAAAGGTCAAACAAATCACTTTGTCCCTTATTGCCATTCAACATCAGAAAGGATAGAAAGTTGAAGTGTTCCGACTCGATACCAGACACGTGTTTCGGATAGTAAATCCTCATCAGTGGTACTTTAAGCCAAAGTGATTTTCAGACACAACCAATCAAATTTACTTTAGTACCGCCCTCTTGTTTGATTTATTGTTATTATTACTGACAGGGAATGAGGACAATTTGTGATTTGGTAGACTTGAAGAAAAATCTTGCTCGAATTTTCAGTCAATGATTTAGTACCACGGCTTCGCCTATATATATACACTTACGAGTGACATGTTATATATTTTTAAAATGTCCTTTTCTGTGTTGATTCTACATGTCTGCAGTGTTTAGAAAAAAATTGTTTAGGTCACCATGAGACAGCAATAAGCAATGACGTAACATATCATTAAGTTTTACTAATCATAGATATCTCAATGAGACGACATTCGGCTCAGTAGTCAGTGCTTTGAATCGGATATGTGGTGCTGCGCGTGACTGAACGCATTCACAGAACACAGATACATGCAGTGTTTATAATGTCATCAATAACGTCAAAAATGCTTTGTCGTCTGCCGGTTAACATATTTGTAACAATTCAAATATTTCCACATTGCCCGAATAACGCCTATACAAGAGATCGAATCAGGACAATTTTAACTATTTCTGTATAGATAATATAACCCGATAATTCAATACATGTTTCGGGGTAGTTTGAATGCTTCAACGTCAAGATTGCCAACATCCAACGGAAACCTGCTCGTATCAGATGGAATGACTGAACATGCAGTTCTTTCGTTCAAGATGTAGTCATGAAACGGTTTTATTTCTGGATTCATGGTTAATTCTTCATTTTTGAACATTGCTTTCCATGTTCATCGGTAATGATCTGGCTCTATTGTTTTACAATTGCCGGGCAGTCGAGACGCTGCGGATCCTGTATAAAATCAAAGCGCCCCAAAATTTGAATTGTCAGCTTACAAAAAGTTGTTCGACTGATAGGTTCAACATTTTGATATTTCAACTTTTTGCACTCTACAGGTTCTGTATAGTGATAAATACTGATTAAGGCAGACAAAGCGAGTGCGTATGTATCAAAAGAAAATCATATGATACAGTTATGACTATCAACAAATAAAGCCTTGTTTCATTATGTAAAAAGCTGACACGAAAGAAAAGGGCATCTTTATTTACACTCTCTTTGATTGGATTTTGAAATGTCATTCGAAATATAAATTCTGAAGTTGCGGATATTACTAGGGAAACTTCCGCATACTTGGCTACAAGAGATATGTTTAGCTTTATGTCACGAGTAGGGGTAATCATCTGCAATATTTGCCCTATATGAATTATCTACATGATTATTATTACATAAGTGGGAAATTGGAATATGAAAACAATATTTTTTAAGAAAAATGAAAGATAGTCATGATTTTCCTAAAGTCAAGATCTCTTAAACGTTGGAGACTTCAGTTGATGCTGATGCGAATACTTTGCAACTGTCATAGAAGAAAGACAGAAAAGCTTCAAAATCTCAAAATATCTGCAGTAGAGCGGTTGTGTAATAACTATTGTAAAAATATCACTAGGATGAATTGCATGCTGAGATTTAGTTTGCGACATTGTGATGAGCTTACAAACTTTAAACTATAGGATGACCAGCTTGAAATTACAAGCTATTTTGTCAAATACCTGTACGGTTACTCCAAACCTATTACAGAAGGGAATGCGTCTGAATTGTAAGAGGGTGACCTAACAAGGGTGTATGGTTGTTTCTTCGATTGCCGTACAATGAAACACGACTATGCAGAGGACATACACACACAATACACTGGCAAACAACAAAGACCATGTAAAACAACTACAAACATCCGAAGATGAAGAGCCAAAGAGCACGCTTACATCAAAATGACCATGAAATTAAACAAGCACATACATAATACATAAAATATAAAGGACAATACAGGAACACCAGTATACAACAGGGACGTACTTTGGACAGACGTCCTATTAATGTATAGCAAATTATGTGGTTATCCATGATTGTTGATTATGTACGCAAAATCATGCCACTTATTTGCATACACACAGATCTTCCAAAACTCAGAGTGGCTGTACAAACGAAAAACATTCTCACTTAAGTTGACGTTAATAACAAAGTAAGAAAACGTTGTGGCCTGGGTAACAAAGCTTTGTTTATTGAAATTTTGCGAACGAAAATATGTGATCTGTGATCTGCTGGCTCAAATACCATGTATAGTTTTCTTTAGATGGCTTCATTATAGTGAAATAGGTAATCAATTGTCTTTAAACGTTTTTTTATCAATTCAGACAACTATTTATCATTCTCATTTGTGTGTCAAATTGTGTCAGTATGTTTTCTTTGTATTTATTGGTCTTCTTTGTTATCAAAATATATGGTAAAGAAAAATTGGCACAGACACTTATAGGTGTTCTTTGTAGGAGAAAATAAGTACACGTATATCAAATGCGAGATATTCAAAACATCCTAGTTCCAGGGTATTTTTTACCGAATATTGTTATTTTGGTCTAATGCTGACAAAAAGACTTGTTGAAGTCGTCCAAGATCTATGTTATGTAAAACAAAAACATACATAGCGTCCCAACTTTGTGCCAGAGAACGCCTTCTACACAAAACAAAAAATCCAAATGCTGTAGCCAGACATGCATATTTCAGATAATTAATCCTTTTCATTAGAATTCATTAGAATTCCACGCCAAAATGATTCAAAGAAGCCTTACCTTTGTAAATAAGTATGGTGCATCTTGTTTTAAACGACTCCCATTCCCTACACAATAGTAAACGACTCCCATTACCTGTTGGGTCTATTTTAGAAGCGTCAACAGAATACTTAATTCCAAACATCTAGATTCCAATGGATTTCAATACATGAAAAATTGCCGACGCCTCTATCAATTAATTTTGTAACTCGCACATTACACTATTTCCTTAATTTTCATCCTTTGCTTCTCGTTTCTTTTCATTTAATTGTAGTAAATTGTTTTATTGTACAGTGTCTTTTACTAACTTCATTATTTGTTTCTTGTGCATATGCATTTGGCTTTTTTATTTGGGCTTTATTTTTGTTTTGTTTTGTTTTGGGTTTTTTTTACAACGTGATCAAGTTTGAAGATAGTATCTCCATTTTTCTACTTTTATGAATTGTCATACATGTACATTCAGATGATTAAGTTTCTGCTGATGTGTTGACGTCTCTTTACTACTCTACTAAAATGGTATGTTTTCGATTATATTGTGGTGATGGAAATTGGAGGATTTTTTCTTGTTACTGAAAGCTTTTGGAGTTTAGGATTTAATTTACTAAAATGGATATTCTTACCATTAAAAGTTGTATTCAGGATGTATTCTTTCAGTAGCTCGCCACTAAAATGATTTTTCATCTCAGGGCACAGGCCGACCCTGTCTGGACAGATATCTCTTTGCATTCTATCGATGGCTCGGGCCATGGCCTGCACTGCATCGTACACAAACTGTACTTTTGACTCTTGCTTAAAGTTTTTACGACTAATTTTTTCTCTTCCCGTACAAAGTGTAATGTTGCTATTGTCCGAGTCTCCTAAATAACTATCTACAAATTTGCAACCATGAACCGATTCCCAATACTCTGTGAACCATGGATTTATCGAATTTTTATCTGGCGTAAGGCTCATGAAATAGTCATCAAACTTTGTTAACGTGGTAGATTGTAGATCTATTGTCAATGCACCTTTTGCTGCTTCCTCGTTATTTTCCACTGGGATTTCCTGCGCGCCCCATCCGTCGGCTGCGATCCAAACAAACCTGTCACGAAGATTTTGTCTTGTTGCAGCCGCTAACAAATTCTTAGCATCTTCGACTCTCAAAAATAACACGACGATGTTTGCGTTTTCTTTTTTAATCAGTTTCTCTATCGCGGTATCAAAAGTTGATGGATTGGAATTGGACAGAATTTTTATCTCCTCTGCTATGCAGATATTCTTTTCGCCAGCTTTAACTTTGAATTCCTCTATACCGGACTGTCCGTAATTACCTTCAGATGCCACGGTAGATACATAGGTCCAATTGAATTTTAAAACAATATCCACCATGGCTTTGGCCTGAAAGTTATCAGGGGGAACAGTGCGAGCAAAGTATTCATATCTGTTCTTATCGCTTAGAGCGGCGCTTGTTGAAGCATAACTTATCTGGGGGAGTTTGAATAATCGTAAAAGGTTAGCTACTTGCTTGGAGACTTCACTGTATGCCCCTCCGATTACGCCTGCAACTGTTTCATGGGTCGTGTTTAGTCGCGCGAATGATCCGTCCTCACACCGGAAGTCAGATGCATCAAGAGTGGTAAACGAGGCGCGTATGAATTCTAATGATTGTTCTAAAGCGTATGTCCCTCTTGCGCATGTATCCAAGACTTTTACTCCAAGGTCAACTCCGGGCAAAATTGAGTTGTCTTTATTTATTTCTTTAATTGTAAAGATCATAGCTTCTGACCTTTGTACGCCACGATCAATGTTAATATCGCCGCAAACACCCTTTCCTGTGTATTCACCAGAAAAACCTTTCTGATGCACCGGAAACAACCCACCAATTATAATGTCGCCTGGGATATAAATAGCCTTCCCGGTGTTTCCAGTTCCGAGGTTCTTATTTTCTTGAAGTATCTTTGTGTCGATGGTACTTAGATACGTTACAACCAAAAGAAGTTGCCCGAAGCCTACTGTAAATAGGCAATTTGCGCCCATGTTTGGTCCATTACGTCCAATTCAGTCCTTGCTTTCTACTCTCCATTTCTTCTAATTGAGTTTTTAATGACTTCTTGTTCTTTTCTCTGTTTCGAAATGCGTCAGTCATCGCACCTGAAAGTAATAAGTCGTCCGTTAAAGCTTGAGTATGGGTACTAAATACTGGTTTAGCATACTTTGTGGTTACAAGGTATACGTAGTTGCGATTTTATTTAAATTGTGCCTTCGGTTTTATGATGCTTACTATTCAGTTTGGTTTTTGCAACGAAATTACTTATTTTACTAAATGTTGATACTACAAATTCTTAACTTATCTGAAAAAAAATGATAGCATTGAAAATGCAATATTTCTGAAAATGTACTCATGCTTAAAAAGCCCCTCTTTTACGTTTGATGACAATAACAAAATACACAAATATAGGTTGTTAATGTTACAAACTTTATCATATTTAAGAATTTTGTAGTACTCCGACACGTACAAAAGAAAAGATAAGAAAATGGAAAAAGGCAATAACAAGACTTTATACTGGGAACAGTAAACAAAAAATAAATCGTAAACTACACAATCGAACACTCGGTCCGCAATGGACGCTTCAGTGAACAATCAATTAGGTCCAAAGCGTATGACCCTTTACATTATTAATCGAAATGGAGATCAAACCTTTTATAAATGTTTAACTTCGGAAATACAATTGCTATCACACCACATTTGTTTCCGGGATATTTGTTATAACATAGCAATTGCTTTTATGTTATGTATTTATGCCCTCGTGAGCACTGACTGAAAGAGGCATCACTTTGTCCACGTGACATCTGTTGATTTATTTTATGAATTTCAGCATGATTTCCCGGCACAAGATCAAACAGAGAGAGCATTGTCGCAACCGGATTTGTAATAACGACCGGATTTGTAATAAACTAGATTTATTACATATTAGGTTATTACATATTAGGTTACACGTCCCAACCGGATTTGTAATAAAACCCGAAATTGTAATAAACTGCGAACATAGTCTAGGTCGCTCAGAGGTTTTTTCTTTCTTTTTCTGGCTTTCAATTCTCTCCGTCTGTCTGTCTCATTTTCATAATGGAGAATATACCGTCTCGTATTAATAACTTTATAATATTGAGGTGTAGCACGATAAAGAATCCGATAAAATCCATACAGATATTGAACTAGTAATCATTTTAAAGGATCAAAAGTCTCGTCTCACTGGATAAAAAGGAAGAATTCAAGACAAAAAGGGACCAAAAAATGATACTCAAGTATTTATTACATATTAGGTTATTACATATTAGGTTACACGTCCCAACCGGATTTGTGATAAAACCCGAAATTGTAATAAACTACGAACATAGTCTAGGTCGCTCGGAAGTTTCTTTTTCTTTTTCTGGCTTTCAATTCTCTCCGTCTGTCTGTCTTATTTTCATAATGGAGAATATACCGTCTCGTATTAATAACTTTATAATATTGAGGTGTAGCACGATAAAGAATCCGATAAAATCCATACAGATATTGAACTAGTAATCATTTTAAAGGATCAAAAGTCTCGTCTCACTGGATAAAAAGGAAGAATTCAAGACAAAAAGGGACCAAAAAATGATACTCAAGTATTTATTACATATTAGGTTATTACATATTAGGTTACACGTCCCAACCGGATTTGTAATAAAACCCGAAATTGTAATAAACTACGAACATAGTCTAGGTCGCTCGGAAGTTTCTTTTTCTGGCTTTCAATTCTCTCCGTCTGTCTGTCTTATTTTCATAATGGAGAATATACCGTCTCGTATTAATAACTTTATAATATTGAGGTGTAGCACGATAAAGAATTCGATAAAATCCATACAGATATTGAACTAGTAACCGAAATTGTAATAAACTACGAACATAGTCTAGTTTCCTTTTCTTTTTCTGGCTTTCAATTCTCTCCGTCTGTCTGTCTTATTTTCATAATGGAGAATATACCGTCTCGTATTGATAACTTTATAATATTGAGGTGTAGCACGATAAAGAATCCGATAAAATCCATTCAGATATTGAACTAGTAATCATTTTAAAGGATCAAAAGTCTCGTCTCACTGGATAAAAAGGAAGAATTCAAGACAAAAGGAGACCAAAAAATGATATTCAAGTATTTATTACATTTTTGTGGTGTTTGGAGGAAAGGTCTTTCGGCAAATTGTCGGAATTCCAATGGGGACCAATTGTGCCCCACTCCTTGCCGACATTTTCCTTTACTCGTACGAAGCTGAATTCATTCAATCCTTGGTCTCTGAAGGGAAAAGATACTTAGCTTCTGACTTCAACTTCACTTATAGATACATTTGTACATAGACGATGTTTTGTCCATCAATAATCCGAAATTCGCAGATTACCTGAGCAGAATCTATCCTTCAAAGCTTGAAGTCAAAGAAACTACAGAGACAAATAATTCAGCATCCTATTTGGACATAATGTTGTCCTACGACACTGATGGTCACATGAACACCTCACTCTATGACAAACGTGACGACTTCAATTTCAGCATTAAAAACTTTCCTTTTCTGAGTAGCAACATTCCTTCATCGCCTGCTTATGGTGTGTTCGTATCTCAGTTGATACGCTATGCCAGAGCAAGTACGAAATATACGGATTTTGTTCTGAGAGCTAGGCGTCTTTCAGATAAGCTTCTCAGTCAGGGATATGTTTGTGACCGACTAACATCGTCACTGAGGAAGTTCTACGGTCGATATGGGGAACTCGTCATGCACTATGGTGTCCCACTCTCCAGGGTGGTGGGTGATATTCTGTCATGGACCATTTGAACCATCCAACCCAAGATTATACTCTATGTCTCCCGAAATGGAGGTTACCGGATGTGACAGTTCTACCGAATTGAGGCGGCGGGTGTTGCATGCAAGCAGGAGATGCTTACTCTTCCTGGGCACCTGATCTCACTCCCATATCGGGAGTTCGCTTCTTTTCATGTGGTGGAAGTTTTTGTTTGTTTGCTTTGGTTCCTGTTTTGTCCTGATTGTGTATGCCTTCGTTTTCTGATTTTCTGAATTATCGATTTTGTGCTGTTTACAGGGATATGGTCATTATCCATATTTGTCATTACATATTAGGTTATAACATATTAGGTTACACGTCTCAACCGGATTTGTAATAAAACCCGAAATTGTAATAAACTACGAACATAGTCTAGGTCGCTCGGAAGTTTCTTCTGTCTTTTTCTTGCTTTCGATTCTCTCCGTCTGTATGTCTCATTTTCATGATGCAGAATATACTGACTATCAATAACATTAGTATTCATGTATTTAGGTGTAGCACGATCAAGTATCCGTTTATATCCAAACAGAGATTGACGTACTTATCATTTTAAAGGACCAATAGCCTCCTCTCACTGGATCAAAAGGATGAATTCAAGACCCAAAAAGTGGCCAAAAGATAATACTTAAGTATTTATTACATATTAGGTTAATACATATTAGGTTACATGTCCCAACCGGATATGTAATAAAAACCGAAATTGTAATAAACTACCAACATAGTCTAATTTGCTCGGAAGTTTCTTCTTTCTTTTTCTTGTTTTCGCTTCTCTCCGTCTGTCTGTCTCATTCTCATGATGGAGAATGTACCGTCTCTTGATAACATTATAAGGATTGAGGTTTAGCACGAGAAAGTCTCAGATAAAATTCATACAGATATTGAACTTTTAATCATTTTAAAGGATCAAATACCTCGTCCCACTGCATCAAATGGAAGAATTCAAGACCAAAAAGTGACCAAAAGATGATACTCAAGTATTTATTACATATTAGGTTATTACATATTAGGTTACACGTCCCAACCGGATATGTAATAAAAATTGACATTGTAATAAACTACCAACATAGTTTAGTTTGCTCGGAAGTTTCTTCTTTCTTTTTCTGGTTTTCGGTTCTCTCCATCCGTCTGTCTCATTTTCATTATGGAGAATGTACCATCTCTTTATATCATTATTATTGAATAAAGGGTTAGATAAAATTCATACAGATATTGAACTAGTAATTATTTAAAAGGATCATAAGCCTCGTCTCACAGGATCTAAAGGAAGAATTCAAGAGAAAAAAGTAACCAAATTATGCTACGTAATTATTTATTACATATTAGGTTATTACATATTAGGTTACACGTCCTAACCAGATATGTAATAAAAACCAAAGTTGTAATGAACTAGCAACATAGCCTAGATTGCTTTTCTTCTTTCTTTTTCTGGTTTTCGGTTCTCTGTGTCTGTCTGTCTCATTTTCATGATGGAGAATGTACCGTCTCTTTATATCATTATGATAAATAAAGTTTAAGATAAAATCCATACAGATATTGAACTAGTAATCATATTAAAGGATCAAAAGCCTCGACTCACTGCATCAAATTGAAGAATTCAAGCAAAAAAAAAACACTAATAGATGGATCTATTTTTAAGATGGCACCGTCTGACGTCCGAGTCTTTTTTTTTTTTTCTTTCGAAGGAAAAGGTCGAGGCTTATCCGAATCATTACATGTAGGAATATTTACATAGCAAGTTGATTTCCTATGTTATACGTAATGCCTATTCAATTTTGACGTTCATTTCACGATGAACACAGGTTAGCCTCACTCACATAACGTTCGCGCAAGAATTTCAAACAATGGGCAGGGCATATTGATTCCGATTTTGCGAGCAGGAGGAGATTCCCAACATGTGTATAGGGAATTAGACGATACAGAGAAAAGAAGCAGACGAGGACAACAAAAAATATGATCCCCTCAAATCATTGAAATACACATGTACGTATAACAATTCTATGTACAAGTATACGTACAGTGCCAACAGAGTTCATTTGTACTTCAAAATGGATTGCGCTACCGAAAAGAATTTATGCAGCACTCTAATGATAAATAAGGCTTTATTTTCTTCAAATTGTTTATAAAAAGCTTAAAATATTCATGACAAAGATTTTGAAGATATTATAACAGGTATTTTTATTGTGAAAACTTTGAAATAGTCCATTTGTTAATGAATTTATGCAGCACTGACTACTCTTATAATGAATAGGGCCATATTTTCCTCAAATTGTTTATAAAAAGGTAAAACACATCGTGAAAACGTTTTGTAAATAAAATTTATTCAGTAATTTACATATTAAACCGTATATTTTGATCCTTTGCAATGGACTATTTCTTGCCCTTCCTGGTAGGGAGAATTGACACACGTAGAACATTTAGTTTACGTTTTCACTCAATTTCTTCTTTTTTTTTTTGCATTCAATGTTTGTACACTCTGGTTAAACAGGCGCAAATCTTTCGAGAACCTCTTCGCGGTTCACGAGATTTGCTCTTGTCGAGCCAGAATGCCATGAATGCAAAAAATAAGACACTCATTCCTTAACTCAACCTCTCTAAACATGAGAGAGGGATACGTATACGTGTGCATACATGTGCTTGTATTCTTTCACTCTGGACAGAGATCTCTACAAATTTACCAGTCTTGAGACTAATAGAATCTATCTCCAGATGTGATCAGGGAAAAGGAAATCCAACCCGAGTGTCAAGGATTTGCTTGTACCACGACGAGGCTTACAGAGTCGTGAACAAAGCAAATCCTGGACACGAGGGTTGGATTTCCGTGTCCATGATCAGATATGGAGATTTATTATTTTTCTATCACTATCTAAAAGAGCTCAAACCTGAGGGTTTTTATGTATTGATTTCATATCATGATCGGCTAACGCTGCAATCATGTATGACGTCACAATGACGTTAAAGTTAAAACACTTCCAGAATGGGCTTATTTCACCCTGCAGGGTGAGTCAACATTTTTCCTGACACCTTATTTCACGGACTCTGTCTCACACCCCGGATGTTTGTCTCCAACCCCTATTGTGGCGTCATAGACGTTTACGTAGGTTTAGCATTGTTTGACGGTCAGCGATGTTTACTGTATCTATGAATTACCTATGTAAAAATATATTGGTGAGAGAAAATAATCAATCACCCCTTTGTAAAGGGACAGGGAAATACAAACCGAGTATCAATGATTTGCAGTCCACAAAGGGATGATAGATTTTATTATTCTGGTCCGCTCAAAAATATCGCCGTTTCTATTTTGACGTCATAAAGGAAGAGGAACTTGTAATGCTCCGAAGCGTTATGTAAGATGTTATCATAATATTTGAATACGAAATGGCTTTATATCACTGCATAACACGTGTATCATGTGATAATTGTCACATGTTATTCTTCATCTCATAAAGGAGCAACATTATATCAATTGAAATCGTTTATTTTGAAACATTAATACGAAATTTTAAAATGGGTTCAGGAAAGCTAGTATTTTCTAGCATCAAATTATGACATCGTAAACATCTGAATCAAGATAAAATACACGAACCAACTAGGCACAGTCCATTTGATATTCTGGGGGGGGGGGGGCCTTGGGTTTTTTTCGAAAAAAATAATTTTGCTCTGAATTTTGATGAAAAAAATAAATTTGCTTTTGATGTGACAGAAAAGAATAATCTTGCTCTTACAAGTAATCTGAATTTGAAGAATAACCAAAATTCGCTTAAAATTTTTCGGCTCGCTTCGCTCGCCGCCGTTTTTACTTTCTATAAAAAAAAATTGGGCTCGCTTCGCTCTTTGGAGTAATTTAAGTAAAAATAAAGAATTTCTATTGAAACACAAACATTCGTAATATTCACATCAATTGTTATAAAAAATGTCCTTGCTCCAACTTTGCAAGAAAAATAATTTGCCCCGGTCCGGGGCGAAAAAAGTAATCTTGCTCTGACAACCCCCCCCCCCCCCCCCCCCCCCCCCCCAGAATATCAAATGGACCGTGCCTTATCATGGAATGGAGAAAGACAATTACCATGTGTACTCATAACAATTTCTTTTCAGGTAAATACCATGGATATACTACACTAGAAACAATTTTAGTATTCCATGCCCTTTATTCAAATCATTATATGACATTTTTTTTCTTTGAAAAAATGAAAATTAAATATACCTTGATCTTATTCAAATTACCTCTGAGTCATAAGTAACAGAGCGTATATACTTGAGAATGTTACGAGGGCTGATCAAAATGTTCGGAGCCTCATATTTAAGGATTGAATATTTGTCAAACATGTTGATATATTTTAAGCATTACCCAAATCAGCATTGCCAGCATTGTTCAGGCTCCAATACCATTTTAAAGAAACCCTTATTTTCTTGGTTGTTCTAATGGCTACCCACGGTATTTATGACGTTATCATTGGACCTGTCTTAAGTTTTGGAAATGAATGAAAGTCTTTTGAAGAATGAGAGTATGTTAAAAAAGTTAAATAAAGACGAAATTGCAGTCATGTCTTGATGGAACAAACTGTAATGAACAAGAATGTTTGCTCTGGCGGATGAATATGTATGACATGCAGCAATTCAAAGTCACAATGAATTTACTGCCTTTCAATTTTGAATGTCAGATAAGCAATTTGCCAGTACGAAAATGGGGAAAAGAATGATTTTTGAATGAAAAATCCCTGAAAATTGGGATATTGCAATGCTTTTTCATGCTTTAGTTAGAATAACTAGTCAGGTATGTATCACTGGGTTGGCTGCACCCCCACCCCCACTCCCCCCCCCCCCCCTTTGATCCTCCAAAATCAACCAAACCTTGTAGAATTTTTTTTTGCTTTAAAATCGTCTCATGCAATTTTCCATGGCAAAAGTGGTGTTTTGGGGGAAAAACATGTTTTTAGTAAAAAAAAATTACTGAAAATAGATCAAGTGTAGTTAGAAAAATAATTTATAACATTTATGTGGATGATAACTTTAAACATTTTAAAATGTGAATAGATAGTATTTTTAGAGCTCCTTCAGATGAAATAAGTTACAAGTTCCAATCCATACTTTTACTGCATGTTTTTGGGTGAAAAATTTAAGTTTTTCAAAAATTCTCAGATATTTGAGAAAATTTTCATTTATTCCTGCTTCCCTTAAATGTCTCCTTTTTTCAATTAACATATATTTCATATTCTTCTCTTTGTTTGTTTGTTTGTTTTTTTTTTTTTTGAAAAATCTTCCAAATTGTCGTTTTGATTAAGAAACCTGTATCTTCAATTAGAAATATCTGATTTCTGTTTATCTATTTAAACAACCCTTATCCAGTATGAAAGCATTGATTAAAATCTATGTATTTTCAACTGTTATTTAGGTTCATTCACGAATTACATGTTTGAAACATAAAGGGTATATTTTCAATTTATTTAGGGGCAAAATGTCTAAAAATAACAGATTTCTGGAAAAATTCTATAAATGCATTATTTCACCTAAAATCATACATTTAAAGCTATTATCATAACGGAAATAATGATTTTATCAAATGAATGTGAAATTGAATGTAATGATTCATGAAAAGCAACATTTATGGGTAAAATTTGCATTTTTTATGCAAAAAAAACACTTATTTTGAGAAAATATTTCTTTTAATCTGTTTTAATTTACACATTTTAGCTTTCCTGGGATGCTGTTTCTTATTATTTTTCCTTAGGAAGGTCATTTGATAACTGAATTACAATTTCTATGCAATTTGGGGCAAAAACCCGTATTCATGTGCAAAAATCGCTATTTCTGTGAATATTTTTTATAATTCATATATTTTAATAAAACGCAGAAGGAGAGGTTTCCTATAATTTAACGGCATGTACAAGACCAAGTTTAATGAGCCAGTAGATATTTTTTTTTTTTATTATTTTGCTATTTTGAGGGATAATCACAGTTTTTTTTAATCATTAATTTCGGGAAAAATATTTATTACTATAAAATGCTGCATTACTTTTTGTATTCAAAAGTTTGCATTTGAGGTATCCATTGTTAATTTGATAGGTATTTTGGGACAAATGCAATTAGTTTTTCCATGCTGTAGCTATAACAACAAATTTGTTCTAGCTGCAGCATGGAAAAAGTAATTGCATTTTCCCGATATTCAACGGTTTTTCTTCATAAAATTTCCTTTTTACCCAAAAATTTCGAAATGCCCAAGGATGCCAGAGTGGCATCCGGTGGATTATCAAAGTAGAGGGTATTCGCAACACTTTCATGCAAAAACATTTTGTGCGTACCTAAGTTTTGGGTTTCATGAATGGCAACAAGACTATTGTGTGTCTGGTTGTTCATGTTTTAATGTTATTTTACTTTTGCGGTTGTACATAACGCTGTTTTCGATGCAAGGTCCGCGTCCTGGAGATTTTCCAATATCAAAGAAAGTTCACAAACGTCCTCGCTCAGTATGATTTTTCTGATCTATGATATACATGTACTTTAATCATAATTTTCACGAGGTGAAATCATAATTCTAACATGACTTGACATTTTATCCCTATATGTACTATAGAACTTGCCTGGTGTAAAATCTCCAACAAACTTACAGTTTGCTAAGCTCCGCCCATGCACGTGCTATAGAGCTCGTGCAAAACAATATTAGAATAGAAATAATAACTAGCCAGGTGTGATTTGTTGTCCAGTTATTCCCCGAGTCGCGTGAACCAATGGAATTATCACCGAGCCGCGAAGCTCATGCAAGTGCTTAAGAGTCCGTGCAAAACAATATTAGAATAGAAATAATAACTAGCTAGCTGTGATTTGTTGTCCAGTTATTCCCCGACTCGCATGAACCAATGAAATTATCACCGAGCCGCGAAGCCCATGCACGTGCTATAGAGCTCGTGCAAAACAATGTTAGAATAGAAATAATAATTAGCTAGCTGTCATTTGTTGTCCAGTAATTCCCCGAGTCGCATGAACTCGGTGATAATTTCATTGGTTCATGCGACTCGGGGAATAATTGGACAACAAACCACAGCTAGCTAGTTGTTATTTATTAATTGTAATAACTTCAAGCTATGTCGATATGTGAAAATAATGACTTCGAGACTTTGATATCGAATTAGTCTGACCTGAGCTGGGTGGGTTACTTCCCGTTTTTCCCACTTTTGAAAAATGTATATTCCTGTTTCTCCCACTTCATATAACCAAAGAAAGTAATTAACTTAGTAGTTGTTTATCTAGTTGATACTAATTAGTGTAAAAACATATTGTAACTGGTGAAAATCTAGCTTTAGGAAAAAGTATTTTCATGAAAACGTTTTACTGAAGATAAATTGCAGAATTTTTTTTCAAACAAGGGCATCTTCTCATAATATGGTATGAGCGGACGACAATCTGATTCTAAGGGGAGGGATGGGGGCTGGCAATTTTTCTGGGTCAGATTATTTATTTCTAATGAAGAGCCGCCAAGATAATACTTATTTTCTTGCAACTCAGAGTCAGAATATGTGTTTATTTTTTTGAACTCCTTAAGGAGTCCTGTATGCTGTATAAGGATTTCTCAGAATGACCTTGCGCGCATGATTTTGAAGATCAGTAGGTACATGTATGAAGTATCTTCTCCGAGTCATAAGCCTTACCAAATAAGAAATCACAAACATCTAGTTCTACTATAAAAAAATCGCCCTCTTTCAGTATAATCCGTATCGTAAAATGGATAATTGGGCCCCGAAAATAAAAAAAAAGCCGTTTCCTTGACAACGGTACTGTAAAAGTAAATCAACAGGTTTCTTTCATCTTTATACGACATCAAATCAAAAGAATATGAACAATACATTCTGTTGTCTCAATTTTATATTGTATTGTGACAAAAGTATAAGACTGTAGTAAAGATATTTTGTTTTTACGTCTTGGGTGGCGACGTGTTTTGAGAAAAGAAAAAATACAAACACATATAAAAATGCATTTTCCGGTCCAAAATATTCCAAAGTTCTTTTCAATTTAAAGTACATATCCGCACATGGTACTGATTATCATACAATGCCTAAACTATAGAATGTAATACTACTGTCTTTTTCTAACCTTCAATTCTGAAACTTTAAAAGTGAACGCATGAATATTCTGAAAGTAATAAAAAGACACTTTCTTAAAATATTTGATAATGGGAACTTTTCTTCAAATATTTAGAAAATATTGGTCATTTCTGCTTCGGGAATGAGTTCAATAATCGTGACAATTGGCCTCAAATACAGCCCTGAAAAATCATCGATCTGTGACCTTGATCACTGACATACGACCTTGAAAAAAATCCTTCTATTGAAGAGGTTTCTTAAATTATTGCCATTTTGGATCCTAACTATGTTTTGAAGTTGAAAATCAAGGTTTAATCCATTTCCAATGGGCAAATCATAAGGCAAAGTTCGATGACAATCTAAAGTTAACTGTTTCCAGAGTGACCACAATTTTGCAACACCCCCCCCCCCCCTTACTACAAGTACGTCTACGAGGTGATAATAAGCTAGAAATAAAGAAAAATTCAGGTAAACTTGCACAAAATACAGATAAAATTTCAGTACTAATTAGTTAATTGGTTAAGTATGTGATTCTAGCAACCCCGGTATTTAAGTAATTATTCCTGTTCTTCCCACCTCAATTCCCACCTTCAATATATATTTTTTACAAAAGTGGGAGAAACAGGAAGACACCGCTGGGTGGAAGGTCGGGGTCAGGCCAGACCACTGAGAATGCTCATTTACAGCAGTGCTAATTGAATCGCGGTGAAATATGTATACAACAACTGTATGTCAATAAAGTCCTCCGTGTATCCGGATAACTTGGGGGGGGGGGGGGGGGGGGGGGGTTGCACGAAATCCGGATAGTCACACCATATGCCATTTAAAAGGAAATAGCTTTCCAAAGTCGGTGCAAAGTGAACATTGTATCTCTCAATTTTTATGCATATGTTGTCATTTATGGCGTGAATTCTTCCTTTTGATGCAGTGAGACGAGGCTTTTGATCCTTTGAAAAATTTTGTCTGAAACTTTCTCGTGCTACACATCAATTCTTATAATGTTATCAAGAGCCGGTACATTCTCCATCATGAAAATGAGACAGACAGACGGAGAGAACCGAAAGACAGAAAAAGAAAGAAGAAACTTCCAAGCTACTTAGACTATGTTGGTAGTTTATTACAATTTCGGTTTTTATTACATATCCGGTTGGGACATGTAACCTAATATGTAATAACCTAATATGTAATAAATACTTATAAGTATCATCTTTTGGTCACTTTTTGGGTCTTGAATTCTTCCTTTTGATCCATAGAGAGGAGGCTATTGGTCCTTTAAAATGATAAGTACGTCAATCTCTGTTTGGATTTTAACGGATACTTGATCGTGCTACACCTCAATACATGAATACTAATGGTATTGATAGTCGGTATATTGTGCATCATGAAAATGAGACATACAGACGGAGAGAATCGAAAGCAAGAAAAAGAAAGAAGAAACTTCCGAGCGACCTAGACTATGTTCGTAGTTTATTACAATTTCGGGTTTTATTACAAATCCGGTTGGGACGTGTAACCTAATATGTAATAACCTAATATGTAATAAATACTTGAGTATCATCTTTTGGTCACTTTTTGGTCTTGAATTCTTCCATTTGATGCAGTGAGACGAGGCATTTGATCCTTTAAAATGAGTAATAGTTCAATATCTGTATGAATTTATCTGAGAGTTTCTCGTGCTACACCTCAATCCTTATAATGTTATCAAGAGACGGTACATTCTCCATCATGAAAATGAGACAGACAGATGGGGAGAACCGAAAACCAGAAAAAGATAGAGGAAACTTCCGAGCAACCTAGACTATGTTGGTAGTTTATTACAATTTCGGTTTTTATTACATATCCGGTTGGGACGTGTAACCTAATATGTAATAACCTAATATGTAATAAATACTTGAGTTTCATCTTTTGGTCACTTTTTGGTCTTGAATTCTTCCATTTGATGCAGTGAGACGAGGCATTTGATCCTTTAAAATGATTAATAGTTCAATATCTGTATGAATTTTATCTGAGACTTTCTCGTGCTACACCTCAATCCTTATAATGTTATCAAGAGACGGTACATTCTCCATCATGAAAATGAGACAGACAGATGGGGAGAACCGAAAGCCAGAAAAAGATAGAGGAAACTTCCGAGCAACCTAGACTATGTTGGTAGTTTATTACAATTTCGGTTTTTATTACATATCCGGTTGGGACGTGTAACCTAATATGTAATAACCTAATATGTAATAAATACCTGAGTATCATCTTTTGGTCACTTTTTGGTCTTGAATTCTTCCATTTGATGCAGTGAGACAAGGCATTTGATCCTTTAAAATGATTAATAGTTCAATATCTGTATGAATTTTATCTGAGAGTTTCTCGTGCTACACCTCAATCCTTATAATGTTATCAAGAGACGGTACATTCTCCATCATGAAAATGAGACAGACAGATGCGGAGAACCGAAACCAGAAAAAGATAGAGGAAACTTCCGAGCAACCTAGACTATGTTGGTAGTTTATGACACTTTCGGTTTTTATTACATATCCGGTTGGGACGTTTAACCTAATATGTAATAACATAATATGTAATAAATACTTGAGTTTCATCTTTTGGTCACTTTTTGGTCTTGAATTCTTCCATTTGATGCAGTGAGACGAGGTATTTGATCCTTTAAAATGATTAATAGTTCAATATCTGTATGAATTTTATCTGAGACTTTCTCGTGCTACACCTCAATCCTTATAATGTTATCAAGAGACGGTACATTCTCCATCATGAAAATGAGACAGAAGATGGGGAGAACCGAAAACCAGAAAAAGATAGAGGAAACTTCCGAGCAACCTAGACTTTGTTGGTAGTTTATTACAATTTCGGTTTTTATTACATATCCGGTTGGGACGTGTAACCTAATATGTAATAACCTAATATGTAATAAATACTTGAGTTTCATCTTTTGGTCACTTTTTGGTCTTGAATTCTTCCATTTGATGCAGTGAGACGAGGCATTTGATCCTTTAAAATGATTAATAGTTCAATATCTGTATGAATTTTATCTGAGACTTTCTCGTGCTACACCTCAATCCTTATAATGTTATCAAGAGACGGTACATTCTCCATCATGAAAATGAGACAGAAGATGGGGAGAACCGAAAACCAGAAAAAGATAGAGGAAACTTCCGAGCAACCTAGACTTTGTTGGTAGTTTATTATAATTTCAGTTTTTATTACATATCCGGTTGGGACGTGTAACCTAATATGTAATAACCTAATATGTAATATATACTTGAGTATCATCTTTTGGTCACTTTTTGGTCTTCAATTCTTCCATTTGATGCAGTGAGACGATGCATTTGATCCTTTAAAATGATTAATAGTTCAATATCTGTATGAACTTTATCTGAGACTTTCTCGTGCTACACCTCAATCCTTATAATGTTATCAAGAGACGGTACATTCTCCATCATGAAAATGAGACAGACAGATGGGGAGAACCGAAAACCAGAAAAAGATAGAGGAAACTTCCGAGCAACCTAGACTATGTTGGTAGTTTATTACAATTTCGGTTTTTATTACATATCCGGTTGGGACGTGTAACCTAATATGTAATAACCTAATATGTAATAAATACTTGAGTATCATCTTTTGGACACTTTTTGGTCTTGAATTCTTCCATTTGATGCAGTGAGACGAGGCATTTGATCCTTTTAAATGATTAATAGTTCAATATCTGTATGAATTTTATCTGAGACTTTCTCGTGCTACACCTCAATCCTTATAATGTAATCAAGAGACGGTACATTCTCCATCATGAAAATGAGACAGACAGATGGGGAGAACCGAAAACCAGAAAAAGATAGAGGAAACTTCCGAGCAACCTAGACTATATTGGTAGTTTATGACAATTTCGGTTTTTATTACATATCCGGTTGGGACGTTTAACCTAATATGTAATAACCTAATATGTAATAAATACTTGAGTATCATCTTTTGGACACTTTTTGGTCTTGAATTCTTCCATTTGATGCAGTGAGACGAGGCATTTGATCCTTTTAAATGATTAATAGTTCAATATCTGTATGAATTTTATCTGAGACTTTCTCGTGCTACACCTCAATCCTTATAATGTAATCAAGAGACGGTACATTCTCCATCATGAAAATGAGACAGACAGATGGGGAGAACCGAAAACCAGAAAAAGATAGAGGAAACTTCCGAGCAACCTAGACTATATTGGTAGTTTATGACAATTTCGGTTTTTATTACATATCCGGTTGGGACGTTTAACCTAATATGTAATAACCTAATATGTAATTAATACTTGAGTATCATCTTTTGGTCGCTTTTTGTCTTGAATTCTTCCTTTATATCCAGTGAGACGAGACTTTTGATCCTTTAAAATGATTACTAGTTCAATATCTGTATGGATTTTATCGGATTCTTTATCGTGCTACACCTAAATATTATAAAGTTATTAATACGAGACGGTATATTCACCATTATGAAAATGAGACAGACAGACGGAGAGAATTGAAAGCCAGAAAAAGAAAGAAGAAACTTCCGAGCGACCTAGACTATGTTCGTAGTTTATTACAATTTCGGGTTTTATTACAAATCCGGTTGGGACATGTAACCTAATATGTAATAACCTAATATGTAATAAATCTAGTTTATTACAAATCCGGCCGTTATTACAAATCCGGTTGCGACAGAGCATATCTCTTCAACAGTGATGTACCATATCCAGCTTTTTCCGATAAATCTTTGCTCATATTTGTACAATGTATCTAAGCATTTATGTTGGGAAACAAACACTCTAAACAAGGTTAGGCAACAAGCTATTTAACATTGTAAAGCCATTTAAAACATGTGAAGAATTATCCTTGCTTAAGTAGAAAACATAATATCTAGTATAATATATATATGTGCGTGTATGAACGTTAATGTCGTTATGCCTTTTGACGTTTTATGTCATGTCTTCTTTAAAAAAGTGTGGAAGAGCGGAAAATTATCAAAGCTTTCTTTGAGATGTGCGTAGAAAGGAATTAAAGTTTTGAAAAAAATTAAATAGCACCAAGTCTTCTAGCGAAGATTTTATTCATAACCATTTTTTGTTATAACATGATGAAGCTTAGCTTTGGCAAGGTATCAAATTCAAGTATTTTCATTGTAAATATGCATACATTACTTTTTCGTTTATTCATAAAAGTTCAACATGTATTTTTTGCATATTCTCCTAACGAAAGCCTTTGTATGGCTGTAACGTTAAGCTGTGATTGATTACTGGAGATTAAAGCTAAAGCCGTGATGCGGATTGAACATGCAGAACATAGCTTTTGTTAGGCCAGGTCTGGTAAGGAAACAAAGAAGCCTTTTAATGTCCTTAAAAAACCGCTGATCTTTTCATCATGCTTAGAACATATGTATTGATTAGCAGTATTTTATGCAAATGTATGTAAAACTTCCCTGCCTGACTAGCTGTTCATGTTATGATTATTTTAAAACTTATTCTCTGAAGGATAAAAGGTAAAAGAAAACCGTCAAACTAATCATAGTAATTAAAGATGTTCTTTCCCCCTTTTTTTCACATTACTGTCTTTATGCTACATAACTCTATCATGGTTGTACCTTGGTTTTTTTTTTTTTCATTACCAGCCACTACGGCTTTCCAAACGAAAGTACTAGTGAATGTTCTCCATGCAATTACAATGGCTTTCTATACTAAAGTAGTAGTTCTTTGTGGTTGCTATGAACACACGAATACACACGATGTGTAGGGGTTTTTTTTTTTAATTCTTTTTTCTATCTTTCTTTAATTTAGACATGTATGGGATAATGATGAATAGATGCTATTTTATAAGTATTTTCCCCTTCCTCTCACCGTGATTACGGACGGGTTTTTTTTTTTTTTTGTCCTACGACCACGATGCTTTGGATTTATTTTTCATTTATGGTTGCTCTATTTAATCTTTTTTTTTCAGAATAAATGATAAGAACACGTATTCCTTAAAAGTTACATGGAATTATTTTTAAGAAAATGAAGTTGCAATATGATCGCGGTTCATATAATATTTTCAATAGACTAGGGGTGCGTTTTGGAACGTAGCCGCTCACTGAGTGGCTAACTCTGCCTGAACGCTTGCTAACTTTTAGCCTAAATGGCTTGTTGACAAGAAAGTAAAATTGTTAAGTAAATTTATTCTCAGCTGCATACTTTAAAAAAAATATATGGAAATTTCCGTTAAAATTGTATAAAAAAATAAAGGATTTATGCATTTGTCATCCATTTGACGTCGTTGCTATAGTAGCAGACGACATAACAGGTAGGAAGAGTTATCATATATTTTTAGGCTACGTAGTGCAAGGCAGCGGCTCGCTAATCAGTTCTTTGAGCTACGTAGAGCTTCGTAGCGTAACGTAGCCGCTGCGTTCCTGAGCGCACCTTAGATATACAGTACTCTATACTCTCATTGTGTAATTGTTTTACTTATATGGATTTTCCAATTTCTCTTGAATACATTGATAATTCATAATATATAGCATGAATTACATTGTTTTGCGGTCAATTGTTCAATTTCAATACATTTTCTGTACATACGGATACATGCATAACGAAAGGCGAATGAACATTCTCACGTATCTTATCTTCAAAAATAGACATTATCAGACAGATATTTTCCTTCCAATTTGTCAATGTAATTCACTGTTACATCATTTCTCGAGTAAAAAAGAAATCCAAAAAATCATAAATATTGTTGCCGTCTGCCACATGTGCAAGCATTCACTTCAAAAATTGATGGCTATATAATTCCAAAGTTTCCACCAATCCCAATTTACAAATGAATCATATCCATAGAAGAATAATTATACCATTAAAATAGCTGACATTTCTTTATTTGGGGTAAAAAAAAAAAACTATATAATAATGGGTATTCACAGCAAAGTTACATAACAAAATATCAAGCCGTACTGCCTCTCTCTGCCGAACATTTAGATTTTTCCCCCTAATTGTAGAATATATGTGTTTGAATCGATCAGTCCTTACACAAATAAATGGTGAAGATACATTTTCATTGTGTGGGATGAACAGTGTTTACTCTTGCATCTAGAAATCGAATTCAAAGAATTAGAAACAATTGATTTGCCAGGAATACCTGTGATACATAAAGTATATACAGAATCCCTAAAACAATTATTGTCGGAAAGGTTTAATTCCATAAAATATCGATCTCAACTTGCAGGACTTTTTCTCTTAAAATATCACTTTTGTAAAAAAAAGAAAAAAAAAAGGCAATCAGACAGGGGAAATTGCGATGGTACTGTAAGATGAGAATGATGTAGAGCTCCTTCTTTTATTATTTTTTTTCTTAAAATTGCTGTCTTTGTTCGTTTTCAAATTTAATTCTAATTCTTCCAGAGAGATAGCATATTTTTAGGAATACCTGCAATATTCGCTTTGTTTCTTAGTACTTACATGATATTCTTTAGAAAATAATTTTGTGTCAAATGATTTTAAATAAAAATTTATTGGGGCACATGTATTCAATACTAGATGGAGATTTTATACGATGTACACACTTAGATAAATGCAGTATCTAACTTCTCTTTGATTTAGTTCAAATGAAGTTCTTAGAAAAAATCATCGCATTTTTCTTAAATCATTCCATATGATAAAGAGAAATCAGAACATTTATGATTTTTGGATTTGATTTCGTGTCTTTATGCTTGAGATAATCTGAGAAATGTTTTGATTTTTATCTCCGCGGCGATAGAGCAACATACATAACCGAGTGTAGTCAAAAAGAGCGGCATGCTTATTTTACGTAGACATTTTGCATATGGCATGTAACAATAGCATCTTGTTAGCGCTATTCATAGTTGTCATCGAACATTCTTGCTCTATCAGTAACTATTATATTCTCAGATATAAATCTATAAATGCAGTTTTCCTTCATGTGTGAGATACATTTTTGTATGCAAGTTATTTTTCCAATTTTCAAATTATTGTTGTTTTGGAAAGGACAATTATTAAAAATTAAAGAATTAATTCTAAATGTCACATATTAAAATTTAGACTGCATACAGAGTGTGTGCTATATGCATTAATAGTTTTTTTATCTATGAAGTATGCCTGATTAATGCTAAGTGAAATATTCTCGGATACCAAAATATAACGTTTGATATTTTTAGTGAAATCACGGAAAAGTTATACTTCAATTCTATATTATTCATCTCTTGTGACTAGTATTTTGAGTATTGAAATTCTAATAATTTGTCAAAATTGAAAAAAAATATATATATATATTTGTAATATAGAAACATACCATGCATCCAAAGTATGATGTATAATTAATCCCAACAGCATCGATGTAATACCACAGACATTGTCCTTGGCTCTGAATGTTGCCTTATACTGCAGAGAAAGTCCTTGGCACAAAGCTACCCGTGATCTCCTTCATGTTGAGTAGTATAACGGAGAATGATGGTATATCAATAGTGTTCCTGTACTGGCATACACAGCGTTATCCCGGGCGCTGGGGGTCTAATCACCACTCTGAAAATCCATACCATAAATTATTGACCCGTTACCGAATACATTGTCAAGCTTATCTCTTAAATGATTGGGGTTGTGTCTTTACTTTTCATGATATTCGTTACCATGGATTTATCTTTGATTTGTTCTTTTGGTTTTTTTTTAATTATTATACTTGTGAAGCTAAAAGACACTTTTGAAGTCTTTGAATATTAGTAAGATATTCTTGGCAACTCTGTTTGATTTTTCGGCAATCATTTCACTTGTTATATTGATGATGGAATAAATACTTTCATTTCAATACATTTTAAATATAACAGGAAAAAGTCAAGAGAAATGAACATATCAAAAGTAGAACTTTTGACAAATAGAGCGGTCTGAATTATCATGATGCTGATTTATAATGGTAATATCAGAAGGAAGAAATGCTCTTGTTTTTTTTTCCAAACAAAAAATAAATAAAATGAAATAAAATAAAATAACATTGATCTACTATTTGCCACCCCTTTTTATTTCCCTCGGTTTCAGATCATTCTCTGCCATATGTTCTCTCACCCTATGTTTCCTTACATTTCCTTGCATTCTGACTCTGCCATGGTATAACATTCATAACTACCAATGTAAAACGTATTCAAATAACACCATTCAGAAACAGACAAATTTGAAGCATGCACCAGACATTCATTAAAGAAGATCAAAATCGCTGCACCGGTGAAGCATGTTTCGGACATTGATGCCAAGTAAGTGCTATTTAGATACAAAGAAAGTGTTTGCAATGCTTTACACAACTTTGATTTGATACAACAACTCTTGTTCCATAAGGTGTTTAATAGAACCAATTCGAAATTGTGGTGGTATTGATAGACATATTCATGTGAACCAAATATCAAAGGATAATCGAAGTATTCCAACTTTGCAAATTAGCACGACGCGTTTTAACAGCGCCACTGTAAGTGCCAAATTCACTTGCACTTAACTCTGGAGATTTCGTCATTGTCTCCGTCTGTTTGTCCGATTCGTTTATTCGCAGGATAAAGTTCTGTTTTATATTTTTCAAGAATTTGTGCGCTTTTCTATTGTGATTTTTGGAATCTGATTTTGGCTTTTGTGTTTGACTTCAACCAATTCTCATGTAATACAACATGTAGACATGTGTTCCGTGTAGTAATTCCTCATCAGTGATACTTCAAGCCAAAGTGATTTTCAGACAATGCTAAGTTTACGAAATATATTTTGGGGAAAACATATTGGTTGTTTTACGGATACTAAAGAAAAACTTATTGTTGCGGCTCTGCTGCCAGGGAGCCGCCTCCTAAAGAAGCACACTGTAGCAGAAGGTTGATATGCGGACTTACCAACGTGTACCACGTGGTGAGTGTTACTGCTGGTGGACCAGGAGTCCCCGAGGACATATGTAGCCAAGTTCGGTTGATCGTTTCTTCAACGCATTCGAAAATTTCTGTTAACAAAATTTCTTGAAATTTCTAAAACGTTGGTCCTGAAGCATCATATCCCACCCATCCTGCTACGTCTTTCGGTACATTTTGGACATACTAACTTTCACGCTTTTTTGCAATTTTACATTGTTTAGATTGAGGAACGTGCATGTCTGGTCCATGCTGTAAATTTATCTATTCTTAAATGATGCTATTGAATTTGAAGACGCTTAACATTTGACGGGGAGTAAACCGAGAAGTTATATTACATGTATCAGATTATGTCATTATTTGCCTTTTTACCTCTTTTGTTTAAATCTATTATCAAAATCAAATCAAATCAAATCAAATAACATTTATTTAGAGTCAACAGTAAACAGTACAAACATTAGCTCTTGTGAGCAATTTAGGCGACTAGGTATGTAAAACTATCACAATAATTTAACTTAGATATTTAAAGACATCATAAACTACAACATGCAAATGAACTAAGACACTGAAACTAGACGTTCATGCATATAATTACTCTAAGACGTGACCAGACATCAAGTAAATGGTTAATTGATAAATACTTGATAAGACATCACATACACATAAATTATATCTACATTAGAGGACATCACAAAAAAGTAAGGATATTGAATATATCACATACATAATGAGGTATAAATATAGTGTTCTTAAATGGTATACACGTAATGTAAAACGTCTTCAAATTCAATAGCATCATTTAAAAGCAGAAATTTTCGAATGCGTTTGAAGAAATCAACAATTGCAGCCAAAAGAATTTATTAAAAGAAGCAGACTCAAAATTGAACTGCTTTATAAATATAATCATAGGGCATAATCGACAGTTATAAAAATTCTATTCAATGGGGAGATGTTTTAATTACTTTCGACGGTCTTTCATTCGCATTGTAATTCCTAAATAATCTTTTAATAGTGGTACCTTTCTTGGATTTATGCTTACCGTGTCTTTACATCTTGTGAGGTAGTTAAGTTACCGGTATTTATTTGTGAACCTCACATACTAAGGGGTTCACACAATGGCTTAGATGGTGTGTATTTCTTGCGTCTTTTGGTTTCTTCACTTTTTTATGTATGGAAGGGTTGTACGTACGTAATCCAGGATATCCACACCTTCTGCTACAGTACTTGCATGGCAGATGGCCGTCCAAAGTCGGCACTGGTTGTCCATTGGTCTCGTTGGTTTATGTGTTTTCTTTTGTGTTACATGTTTCTATGGCGTGAATTGGTGTAACTGTTCCTTGTCTCGTTTGTGTATACATGTATTTGCACTGGGTGTTTTTGGGGTTTTGCTGTGGATGCGGCAGCCGAGTGTTGTTGGAGATTCCCTCCTTTCTTTCATCAAACATGTATATAGTAATATACTTGAAGCACCATTTAAAAGATGTTCTTGATTTTCATATTCGATATATGTTTAACAATGATATGTTTTCATATTCATTGGCCATCAGATTTTTTTTTCATTATAAGCTCCTTGTATTAATGTCAAAATACAGTTTATCCTAACCTTTGATCTATCAACGTAAAATGGCTATAGTACGATGCATCAGATTAATTACACGTTTACTTTCAATATCGGTAAATACACGGCTGTATATTATGGTCCAACCAAACTTTATAATTAATTATTGTCTGATGATGCGGCTAAAATTGGTCTTCTCTTACAAAGAAGTGATTTTAACGATCAAATGAAAAATAGGTCACTTCCTCTCCTGTAGAATTAAGTAATTAAAGGAGACTATAAATCAGACCGTAAATAGGATGTTACGTATACGTGTACTGTGATCAACTCTGATGTATTTAGGCAAATTATGTTATAAAAATTGTAATTATAGAATTCTACACTTAACTATGCTTTTATGTACATGTTATAAAGACGGAGCCGTTAAAAGCTAATGGAGACGCATTGGTACTGACTGCACTTTGTTATGTAGGCAGAACCGATGAAATGTGAACACTGCATGCGTGAAAATACTTTTTATTTGCAGTAAAAAGACAAATCACAAAGAAACTTCACGGTAATAAGACATACATGCATCCAAAAAGAGTCAAAGGAAACCAAATACAAGGCCAATGGCTATTCCTTGCAGATGTTTCAGCCAATGACGTCGCAGTATTACGGTCATGTGGTGTCCTACCTTGAGGCCGAGGTAGGTCACTAAATTTTCAAACGTCAAAAATTATACAGAAAACGTTACGAAATGGTTCTCGGTATGTTTTAAAATTCGTTATAGGGTTTATTCCTGTCATATGAACAAACCCTATAACTAATAATGTTTTTCAGTAAAAATTTCAGTGCACCGCATGCGCATTTCAACAAGTAATGTCTCAACAGTGAAACCTAAAGCCGAAATATGGGAAATCAAAATAACGAATTTACACGAAGATCGAAATTCTAAACATGTCATGAGAACCAGGTGATGTCAGAGATATACCTTTAGTTAGGGTTAGGGGTTAGGGGTAGGGGTTAGCCCCCTGTTTTAGAATAATTCATTTTTGATGACGAAGAATTTACAAATACATTTCAGGTCTGATGTCGGAACATTGTGAAGCTAGGGGAATGATATCCTCGAATACTAACAGTACACCAGCGGAGATATCAACCTAGTGGTTGAAATTGTTAATATCGAAGTAAATGTTTTGTATACAATATTCAGATGATGTATTTCAATAAAAATAACTAGGGAGAATAATAAACGTCTTAATAACAATAGGGTAAACGTATTTCCATCACGATTCATGTATAGGAAAGCTCGTCATTTCTTTCATAAGATAACGACTGGATTTATGATCCAATGAGTGCAACAAATTCATAAAAATAGAATCTGACTATTTTAACTTTTTGATAACTGCTTAATGATTAATTTCAAAACTACGAGTCATGAAAAAAGAACTGTCAACAAGGAAATATCAATTTCTTTTAAAACTTACGATTACAGTAAAACACTTCTCTTCAAAGTAACCGAAGATGGATTAGAGGTATATCACAGACATTCCATATCTGTGAGAATCTGAAGGCGAGCTGAAAGAAATTATTCTGATTAAGTAGTATAGTTATGTCTAGATTGAATTTTCCTTTGGCTCAGAATTTTCCTGTCACTCTCCCCGGGCACCTGGTCTCACTTTGGAATTGTTCATTCCGGGGTTCGCAACCGTTCCGATGGGAATTCTCACGATTTGGCCTTGTCTTTTCGACTTTGAGACCGAATACTTTAAAAAAAAAACCGCTCGATTTCAGACGTGAAACGTGCTCAGCATCTATACACCAACGTCGATCGTGAAGATTAAACACTGGGCCATACATAGACTCTCATGTAAGACGGCAAGAACTGTATTCTTATCGTTGATAATATTATTTGAACGGTTATTAATTTTCATAGGAATTGTTCTTAAAGTTAATGATCATGTATTTTACTAAAACACACTTTGTTTTTGTTTAAAAAGAATTGCTTCAAAGATAGACCTTCTTAACTCGTACTGGGTTTCATATAATTTGAATACGTAATTTCAAGAATGATTTGATTTAAATTGAGAACTATACATTATTCATGAAGATTAAAAGATTCAATGATGGATTAGATAGTTAAAATGTAAATCAGCAGCGTATATGCCATAAAGGGCAAATCTTACATAATGGTAAAAACAAGACCATCGAGGAAACTTAAAATGTTTCTTGGAATAACGCCTCTATTGTTTGAATGTCTTTTATTCATAACTTTAATCTTTCTTAGGTTTATTGCTTTCATAAATCTGCATATAAATTATACATGATTTTCATATTGATTATTTAATTAAGAATATTTTTGGATTTTATGGATAAAGGTGAATTTCCTAGCATTTATTCAATTATAAATTGACTGAGTTTGTTTTCTTTCTTCTTACATATTTTTTTAACATGTACTGTGCACCATCGATCTTCTATGCTATTTTGAACATATATTTTAATTGGATATGCTACTGAATCGACCCAACAGGAAAGTTGGAGCCGAGCACTCTCTGTAAAGTAAATGTACAAATCTAGATTCAAAACATTAAAGAGGGCGCTACTAAAATGAATTTTGGTGGCTCCGCTGGAAGCATTACTGATGAGAATTTAATATTCGAAACATGTGTCTGGTGCAGGAAAAATTGGTTTCGAATTTTCTTCATGAAGGTGTAGAGTTGATACACTTTCGTATTATCCGATATAGAAAGTTTGGTATGAAAGATATCTAAATCATCCTTTGATAAAGATGATACCTCATATTTTCATTTATACTCATTGATCTTGTATGAGTCCTCATGGCTTTTCGGTTACACACAAACTTTGAATGAATAAGGGTTCGGTCATACGAAATCTGGTCCGTGTTCTGTAAACTGGATGATCAATCGCCCGAAAAATCTAACAAACGTTCAGAAAGAGTATAAAAGTGATCGGAACCCAGTCTTCTCTGAGAATATTTTTACATCGCAAGTCATTGAGTACCATCGTCGTGGTTGGCCAAACAAAAACCCCAATTCATTCACAATTTGATTCTGCATATAGTTGGTCCGAATTCCAATGAGTGCTGAGTAAGTAAACATTCCACAATGTTTCTGCAACTTCATTTTATCGAAATCCTTAACCAAAGCGTTTTTCGTTTCGTACATATTCTTATTTTATTAAACATGTAAAGATGATATTTGATAAACTGTCTAGAGTTTTCGTGGGATGTCTTGGTTAAATATGGGATGGTAGGATTAGAGTCGAATTTTCTTCTGTTCTTGCGCTGCTTTTTGTTCTGATAACCATGAGAGACCTTCTGTATTTAAACAAAGGAGGAGATCTCCTACAACACTCGGTTGCAGCACGCATAGCAAAACCCCAAAACACCCAATGCAAAACACAGAGCAGATACCCACAGCAAGAGACGCTAAATGGGCAAAGATATGACACGTGAGCTAGATGTAGCCTAGGATAACTCTGATCAAAGATTCTTTCAAAGATATGACACTTGAGCTAAATGTAGCCTAGGATAACTCGGATCAAAGATTCTCTCAAAGATATGACACGTGAGCTAGATGTAGCCTAGGATAACTCTTATCAAAGATTCTCTCAAAGATATGACACGTGAGCTAGATGTAGCCTAGGATAACTCGGATCAAAGATTCTCTCAAAGATATGACACGTGAGCTAGATGTAGCCTAGGATAACTCTAATCAAAGATTCTCTCAAAGATATGACACGTGAGCTAGATGTAGCCTAGGATAACTCTAATCAAAGATTCTCTCAAAGATATGACACGTGAGCTAGATGTAGCCTAGGATAACTCGGATCAAAGATTCTCTCAGAGATATGACACGTGAGCTAGATGTAGCCTAGGATTACTCTAATCAAAGATTCTCTCAAAGATATGACACGTGAGCTAGATGTAGCCTAGGATAACTCTTATTAAAGATTCTCTCAAAGATATGACACGTGAGCTAAATGTAGCCTAGGATAACTCGGATCAAAGATTCTCTCAAAGATATGACACGTGAGCTAGATGTAGCCTAGGATAACTCTTATCAAAGATTCTCTCAAAGATATGACACGTGAGCTAAATGTAGCCTAGGATTACTCTAATCAAAGATTCTCTCAATACCTTAATCCGGTCATGCTACTGTAAAAGTAAATCAATGATTCCTGAAGTGGACTACGAGATGCTTCATATAATAGACTTTCTGAAACCTGAAATTACAGCTTGCTATTTTAGCCTCTTTTTAATGGAAACAATTGTACAAGATGACTTTATTACCAGCCACCACCTAAACCATTTCAATCAATCAGAAATCCTTATTCCAGGAGAAAATCAAACTTCGTCCAAAAATAAAGCCCTTGGAGATATTCACAATAGAAATCTGCTAGACTTCATTTCACAATTCTTGGGGCATTCTGATATAATCTTCTCTCTGCAATGGTCTTAATGTGCATTTGTCGAATCAGTGGACTTACAGGAATGAACCGTGCGCAATTCTATTTCATCACCTTCTTTCAAAATGAAATAACAAAAGATAGTTTCAGAATATTCAGACACTTTGATTTGATAGACCCAGTTTGCAATTCTAAACATTTCTTTGTCCTCTACTTGTAGACTATTTTGAGGAATAAGAATATTCCTACTGTCGAAGTTGAGGTTGACAATGGTCATTGCCAATGCTGAGATTAGGCACGGTCCATTTGATATTCTGGGGGAGGGGGGGGGGGCTTGGGTTTTTTGTCGGAACAAGATTATTTTTTTCGCCCCGGACCGGGGCAAAATTATTTTTTTCTTGCGAAGTTGGAGCCAGGAAATTTTTTGTTATAACAATTGATGTGAATATTAAGAATGTTTGTGTTTTTTCAATAGAAATTCTTTATTTTTACTTAAATTACTCCAAACATTATTTTTATGTAAAATTTGTATTCACTTCTGAACTGAGAGAGATGAAAGATTTTTACGATATGCGATATATTTTTAGTAAACAAAATGTATATAAGGTCATGTAAGATTTAAGAGGGCCTGATGCAAGTTTTTACATGTAGAAATGAAAACTAGTGAAAAACTTATTTAAATTCTCCTTCCAAGCTTGTATACAAAATTAGACACAATGGTGATATATGTATCTATTAATAGTAATAAATTATATTGATAATGTATTTAAGGATTTTAATTGTTTCAGTCACATGCATTCTTATGATATTTTCAAATATGAACTTGCCATTTAATACAGAAGAAAGCTATGGCGAGCGAAGCGAGCCAAAATTTTTCTATCTAAAGTAAAAACTGCGGCGAGCGAAGCGAGCCGAAAAATTTTCAGGAATTTTAAGCGAATTTTATGGTTATTCTTCAAATTCAGATTACTTGTAAGAGCAAGATTATTTTTTTCTGTCACACCATAAGCAAATTAATTTTTTTCATCAAAATTCAGAGCAAAATTATTTTTTTCGAAAAAAACCCAAGCCCCCCCCCCCCCAGAATATCAAATGGACCGTGCCTTATAAGGTGTAGAGTTCGAGAATATGTGTTCAACTCGGGTGAATGAAAAGTGGAGCGTTGCTGGTTGTGTGTGATCCGTGATACATCAGATATAAGACAAGAAAGCCACGCCTCTATGCTGTGTTGTAGATAAACCCCGTGGTATAATCAAGCAAGTTCTTGGTACGTGTATAATGATGATTGATTGCATTTTCAGGAGAGACGCGACATATTAGGGTATAAACTAAGGCGTTATGAAAGACCCATGTTTTCACTGAAATATAGGGATGATAAACTAACCCATTAACTTTAGGAAAGAATATAGGTTAAAATATTTCTATTTCAGGGCAAAAAAATGTAGAGGTGATACCTAACATATTTTTTGCCCCAGGCCTGTATTCACAACTGGTGCTTTCATAAATGTTGTCTCATTTAACATTTTTAAAAAGGTAAATTCATATACGTCTCAATATTGCCACACTGCGCCGAGTTGTTGAAATAGTAATAGGATCTCTTAAAAAAACAAGTATATTTACATTGCGGACTATCAAGAAAAAATTCACACATTGTCTTTTACACATTTTGAATATGATCCTCAATACTGAGATTTTTACAGTTTTCTTGTTTTACTTTGCACTATAGAATTTTTAAAACAAGGTTGTTAGAAATGATACCTATTTTGAGTTTTAAAACAAAGGTCTGTCCAGTTATGTTTTACCTCAAGGAAAAATTGCTCGTCAGCTTGGTTTATTTTAAATGGTGTTCTTCTTTTTTAGCTCACATGAGCGAAGCTCAAATAAGCTATTGTCATAGCTCGCCGTCCGTCCGTCGTCGTAAACTTTTAACATTTTCGACATCTGCCCTACAACCACTGCACAGAATTTCACTAAATAGTACAAGAAGCAAGAAATCAAGGTCCTCTACCAAGTTTGTGTTTTTCGTGCCGATCGGTCAACAAATATGGCCGCCGACGGTTTTGATTGGCGGACGAATTTTCGACTTCTCTGTAACCGCTGCGCAGAATTTACTGAAACCTTACAGTAAGCAAGTACGCAAGGTCCTCTACCAAGTTTGTATTATTCGTGCCAATCGGTCGACAAAGATGGCCGCCGAGGTGCTCTGATTGCCTGATGCATTTTCGACTTCTCCTCTGCAACCACTGCACAATATTTCACGAAACCTTACAGGAAGCATGTACGCAAGGTCCTCTACAAAGTTTGTGTTTTTTATGCCAATCGGTCAACAACTATGGCCACCGAGGACCCTGACTGGCGGACGCATTTTCGACCAAGTTTGTGGGGGGGTTTTTTTTGTTACCATCGGTCAACAAATATGGCCGCCCAGGGCTCTGATTGGTGGACGCATTTTCGTCTTCTCCTTTCCAACCGCTTCACAGAATTTCACGAAACCTCATAGGAAGCAAGAACCCAAGATTTTTTTGACCAAATTGTGTTTTTCGTACCGATCGGTCAACAAATATGGCCAACAAGGGCTGGTGCATTTTTTACTTCTCTTCAACCGCTGCACGGAATTATACGAAACCTTACAGCAAGCAAATATCAATGTCCTCCACCAAACTACCATTCTTTTATCTGCAACTCAGGAGAGCGATGTTCCCACTCCCCCCCCCCCGCCTCCTTGGGCCTCTTGTTTAATTTTTCGTCAACTGGTTTTCTTTTCATCAAATCTGATAGATGGATTCATCGTATCAACTTTTGTATGAGGAACGAAAGAGGCGCACACACTTATAGTAAACAAAATGGTCTTGGTTCTTGGTTCCTGTCTTAAACTTGGCATAATAACGTATAATTAAAACCTCACGTCAGCTTCACAAATTTTGAGCCGACATTCTTATTTTATGCTGTCAATTTCAGTCCTCTCAATCAAGTAACGCTGCTCAATTACCTCTGTAGTATAAAGCAATATTGCTTATCAATCCGGTAATTACCGCACGATATACAACCCGACCAATTTTGCTTGATGGAAAAGGTCACCTAATTCTTTTAAAATGAAAAGCTCCGAGCAATTAATGCGTGTCTTGGGTCTTCATAATGACAATGGAAAACTTGATAAAAACAAAACCTTACAAAAGTCCGTTAAAATGTAGTTCTTAGAATGTTTTTTTTTCAAATATCCCTTATATTTACATGATTACCTTGAGGTAAAATATATATGAGGAATGTTATATTATTTTTCAATGCAAAAAAATAGCACACTGTCCTTGGGATGCTTTTCTGTGCGTCCCATACTTAAATTAATTATTCAAATTTCACAAAGGCAATGATATCATATGATATTGAAAATTTATATTCTCTTGTGTTGCGTTAGTTCATATACTTACAATCTTATTTATATTTGGATTTCTTTCCTCAAGTCTTGAATAATATCAAGTTGAGCTTAGTTTTTACACGTGGGCACAAACTAATCCACCTATTCAATATTTAGCTTCCCTTCTCCTTTGACAGAGTCAGTCCTCTTTGATGTTAGGTTTCAGGCCACGAAGCCAACAAGCGATGTCTAAGACCTACAAGCCCTGTATCAAGATATTAAAGAGACGTTCACAGATATATATAGCTTAACAACATCATTTGAGAATGTCAAGTGTGCATCACATCTTCTTATTGCACTAAACTAGCATTACTTACGCAACAAATCTCTTTCATTTGACTTAAACTTTATAAAGCAGCCGTCTTTAAAGGTGTTCAAAGGAAGTCTAAATCTAAAAATGCCGGAGCCTTTTTTTTAATGAATGAGCATCAATAGGTAGGGATGATGTCAATTTTTGATAAAGTAAATAAATATAGAAGCGAAGTAGACAATATCGGATTTGCTTAAACAATAACATAAATAGCGTATGAAAAAATACATCTGCTACCTTTGAATGTTGATTAAGTTTAAAGGATAAAGGACGTACTAGTTACAATGTAGGATATGAAAGTCTCTTTCTCCATATTCAGTAATTACATTTCCTTCTACTCCTCTTAACTATATCCTTACTACTTACAGAAATCGACGCTGTTGAAATGAAAGGTCGTAAGTGACACATACGACCAAATCGACTTTTTTCCGGATTCTGAATATACGTTATATTTTGCATCATTATAACTTTGAATTAATGTCATAACCCCCATGTATCCATGGCAACAAAGCAATATTATTTGGTCGTATCTGAAGCAATGGGATATGAAAGGTCGTAAGTAACACTTAAGACCTTTTAATTTAAGAAATGTTGAAAAGATAAGATTCTGAAAGGCCGTAAATGATACTTACGACCTTTCATACTTGCTGAATTGACCAACACGTGGGGTAATCTGTTGAGGAAGAAAGACATGAATGGTAAGAAAATCAACATAAATATCTACCAAATTAAAACAAAATTGAATTCCATTAGCATCAAGCAATAATGGATGTTTAATTTTCCCCTCATTTGACAAAATTATCTTTTAAATCTTTGTGACATTGTGATTTTGCTAACACACACAAGGCTCCATGCTCATACGAATACATTCAAAGATTTTTACAATAATTTCTATGTATTAGTTCTTGAATCTATCACAAAGAACAATAATTTGAGATAATAAATATGATCAAAATGTCATAGTAAATACTAATCTAAAGGATTACAGAATAAAATAGTTGCACAAATTGTTCAATCCAGATACGACCTTTCATATCTGAATTCTTTTCTTCAACAGAAAATGACTCTGTGGTGTGCAATTCCTGTGATATTATCAAAGAAAAACTAGAAAATATTGAAAAAGAACTTATAATTGTAAGAAATAACTACCTTAGATCGTTAAAAACCCTACAACAGGAAGAATTGCCTCAACACATTAAAAATTTGTGGATGTGCCATTTACTTAATGACGAAGGACGTATAGACTTACTAGAGTTCAAACAAAACATATTAAACACAGAAGCAAAGAAACATCTTTGTGAATTTCACAATTACAAATATGAGCAGTGATTCGGAGGAAGATAACATTGTTCTTAGTAAATTGAAAGAAAGAATTAAGGACACAGACAATGAAGAAGATATTCCTTTGAAGCAATTAGCAAAATTATCAAGCAATCTCAGACGATCATGGTAACTATTTTCGGGTAGTTGATGAATCACAAGAAGGAAGTGTTGATTTAGTGGAAAATGATTTTACTCTCGATGAGAATGTCGATGATGGTGATAGTCAAGGAAATTCTGAAGGTTTTTCGCTAATATCGGAAGGTATTTTCAATCTAAATGACACATTTATTATTCCAAATGATTTTGAAACAAGCTCAGAGCAGCTCGAAATTCTTTTTCCGTTATTCAAAGATGTAGTGGAAAATGGCAACGTAGCCCTAGTATCGGAAGAGGTATCAATTTCGGAAGAAACGGAGTTAAATATTTCAGTTGAACAACCATCTTGTTCCGTAGACAAAAACAATAACACAGACACAGATATCACAGAGGACACGGAATCACAAACAGACTCAGAAACTGAATATCTATCAAAAAGACAATCTAGACGGAGACACAAAAACCCAGAGCAATGGAAACAAAACATGCGGAAGAGGAATCAAGGAGAGGAGTATGAATCGTGTAGAGGAAAGAAAATACCCAGGCGTTCTTTTCGTACACCAAAATGTAAATGCAAATTTAAGTGTTCGGAAAAAATCACAAGAGATGACCAGGAACAGGTATTTCTAGAATATTGGAAAAGGGGTTACAAGGGACAGAGGGAGTTTATTTCAAGGTCTGTAACAAAGACAAATAAAGCAAAACATACAAGAGAAAACTCAAGAAGAAAATATTCTTATTCTTATTTTCTGCCAAAAGATTCAGAGAATATTCGTGTGTGTAAGATGTTCTTCTTGAAGACACTGGACATAGGGGAGAAAACAGTCTCCTACACACTCAACAAGGATAACGATAATAAAGCACACGATAGAAGGGGACATAAACTTGGACAAGCAACAAAGATTACAAAGGATCAGAGGCAGTTTGTGCGTGATCATATAAACTCCTTTCCGACAGTTGAGTCACATTATTGTCGAAAGACTTCCAGCAGAAAATATTTGGCAAAGGATCTTTCAATTAGAAAAATGTTTAATCTGTATTTGGAAAAGTGTGAGCAGGAAGAAAAAGATCCTGTAAAGTATTGGACGTATGACCAAATCTTTGGAAATGAATTCAATCTTGGATTTCATCGCCCTAAAAAAGATATTTGTACATTTTGTGACTCATACTCGAAACTCTCTGAGGAGGAAAAAGATACAAAAAAAGACCAACACTCACAGCACTTGCAACGAAAAGAACAAGCACGAAACCAGAAGAAACTAGACAAAGAAAGGTCGATGAAAGCTGAGGAAAAAATCAAAGTCATAAATTTTGATCTTCAAAAGGTGCTTATTACACCAAAGCTGTTCGTGAGCGACGCTTACTATAGTCGAAAACTTTCTACGTACAACTTATCAGTTTTCGATTTAGCTTCGAAAGAAGTGAAATGCTATCTTTGGAACGAATCGGAAGCCAAAAGGGGTAGTTGTGAAATAGCTACGTGTCTCTATAAGTATATGAAGGACGCTGGTGAACTGAATGAAATGATTCTATACTCCGACAGTTGTACTGGCCAACAACGAAATTTGCCGTTTAGCATCATGTGCTTATATTGCGTAATGCATTACCCAATAAACAAAATCACGCACAATTACTTCGAGCGTGGCCATTCACAAATGGAGGGTGACTCCGTTCATGCCACGATAGAAAATTACACAAAAAAACTTGAAATTTACAGCCCAGATGATTGGAAAACTGCAATTGAGTCTTCTAAACAAAAAAGTCCAAAATATGATGTCATTGAAGTTAAAAATTCATGTATAATAGATTTCAAAGAATGTGCATCCTCAGTTGTGTCCAACAGGAGGAAGGACATAACTGGTGATTGTGTTCAGTGGAACAAAGTTCACTCGTTCCAATACCGTAAGGAGGATCCTGAAAACATTTATTTTAAATACCAATACAGTGACGAATATCGTGTCATGAACATTAAAAGCAGACGCAGAGTCGTGTCATTGCAGAATTATAAACTCAAGACCCTCTATCAGACCAAGGTTCCGATATCTGCATCAAAGTATGCTGATTTAATGTCATTGTGCAACAAAGGTCTTATTCCCTCAAAATGTCACAAGTTTTACAAAGATCTACCTCACGATGGACGAGGAGATAACCTTCCAGAGCCCAATTCATCAGACGAGTCGGATGATTGTGACTAAAGTTGTATTATGAATATCAAGCGTTCGATTTTCAGAGCAAATCCGTATCAAGAAGTGATAATGTCTCTTACTGACCCTCTGCCTTTGAAGAATACAAAATTACCAATGTTCCTTAAGACATACAAGTGTATGTCAATTGATCAATCTGTTTTTTTTTTTTAAATCATTCAAAGACATGCTATGATATTGAACCTACATAAATGTTTCGTATGTCCATGTTAGACCTATTCTCTTCGGATTGGGTATGAATGAATCGACTTCTTTTAAATCGTGTTAACGCTTTCGAAATACATTATTGTATAGTCTTTGAGTCAGTTTACACAAAATTATAGAAATAGTTTCCGCAAAAATTATGCTTAATCATAGTAGACATGCTTGTTTTGACTTCTCATTCGACATTTTCAGTATGACGAGAAGTACTCTGTGAATTAGAACCAATTATTATTTTGATTTTTTTTTCACTGTTTCACGGGACAAACATAAGTACATCGAAAATGAAAACATCGGTTCGAATGTCTCTGTCTTATGGTAGATGAAATTACTCTTATGTTGTATATTGTACTTCTGAACTACACTTATATTACTTGTATCATGTTGTATTTATAGGCCTCCTCTGACACGAGAAGCACATATTAGTACAGCTAACGATCGGAAAAATTCTTCAGAAAAGTACATAATTTTGCAACGAGCTGGATAAAGAGGAAGTTACGTGCGTCTCAGAAGAATTTATCCTATCATTATTCTGTATTTATCTGTGTTTTTGTTGTCAGATGAGGTCTACATAGTAATATTGCTGCTTTTCAGAAGAACAATGGACCAAATAAGAGTTATTTCATCTACAATAAGAGAGAGAACTTTCGAACCATTGTCGCCTGTTTGAATTTTTGATATCCTTAACTTTAATATTGATGCTTTTCAGAAGAGAAATAGACCAAATAAGAGTTATATCAATAAAATAAGAATCCTTTCCCCTTCCTTTAAGTTAAGTTCCACCGCTTAACACCAGTGAAGATTTGAAAAGTCAAGACATTTTATATTTCTAATGAATATCTTCAGTTGGTTTCAGTAGCATATTGGTTTTCATTTTGTCTTAGTGTCTGGGTGATTGTTCGAGTAAATGAACTATAATAATATCATTAGGTCTTACATCTGATTATGCATTCTTTTTGACGTTTATCTCATTGCTCTTGAATTGTATTAAGTTGTACATTTCATTCTGCGAAGAAAAATGTTATTGAAAGTTGTTTGTAATTTGGATTGTTTATTGATTTTCTTAAAGTTGTTGATGTTTGTTCGTATTTGTATTTTGCACACTACCTTGACTAAACTTGGTGAAAATTCATGAAAATGAATTGCAAAAGTCAGGCCTTTTATTACATCATGTGCTTTATTGCAAGGCACCACGGTTTGTTGTTTCAACGAGTTGAAATCTAAGTGCAACATTTAAAAGTCTTTAAGCAGTTTAATGTTGAAATTGTTCATTGTTCTTGTTTCATTGAGAATAAAAATCATTTGAACCTTGTTCGTGTTAAAATAAATTAATAAAAATATAACATTGTATTGTTTGTTTCTCATAAATTGGTATACCTAAACCTGATTTCTCCTAGAGCTTGCAATTTATTTGCGTTTAATTGTTGTGATACGCTGTCAGAGTCACCTTTGACTGATTTTTATATCAGAAACTTGTCCACATTGCTTTGTATTCCTGCTAACTTGGAAGTTCTACTTTCCTGTCTTTATATTTTTTTTTATCCAAACCTAATTACTAATTGCGCTTGAAAGCATATTTTATGCAATTTTCATTTAGATAAGTCTTCATAAAAATTTATAACTTGGGTATTTGTAAAGAGTGTAATCATGTGTCTTTTCGTATTTGTGTTAAAAGGTCGTAAGTGACACTTACGACCCTAATTATCAATAAGACTCTAATTCTAAAAGGTCGTATGTGTCACTTAAGACCCTTTATATCTATATACTCGAAAAATAAAAGGTCGTATCTGCATAAATATTCCAATTTCATCAGCATCAAATCAAAATTCTTCAAAATTTAATGGGCAAATATAAGATGAAATAAATCTCAATTTATTTTCAACAGTTTTTTGTTCTTAAATATGATAGATATTAAGCAAATCAGTTTTTCCTTCGCCCTGTAAAATGTGAAAAATGCACTTACGACCTTTCATTTCTACAGCGTCGAAATCAGGAAAACCTATTGAAAGACGCGTATTTGAAAATTTTGACTCGCTAAAGAATACTTATTAGAAAATGCAAGTCCTTTAAACTCGGAAATGTACCGTGTAAATAATTGAGTAGATAATTACATGTACATTATATTTATCTCTTTTCCTGCATACTCAGTACTATGAGCGAAATTTGCAAGTTACTAAATAGAGTGTTGGTCTCTGTGTGGGTCGTGGATATTTTGTGAAAACTCGTGAAAGGACGAGGATAAATATATTAGAAATGTTTATTTCATCTTATTATTGTCAACCTTTTATATTTTTTCATCAAAATAACCACGTTTGTACATTATACAAATTAATTTTAAAGACAGTAAGTAAATTATTTTCCCCTCCCTTGACAAAAAAAATGTTTTCAAATTAATTAAGAAAAATATCATTTGATTCTCGAGATCATGATATAAAATTTCCTGACAGCGTCAGGCCAACATTACGACTGTATGGCTCTATACAACTGTGCATCTAGATTAAAACTGTTTGTACATTGCTTGATACGATTTTATGAATAGAAGCTAGAAAATAGTGAATATTTAGGACTAGTGAATATCAACTCACAAACTCTAAGGAGAGTGAGGATTAAAATCCAACAAGACAACGCACAGGTAGCGGAAAACACGCGCACAGCTGCAACAAATGGACATCAAACATTACCAACAAAGAGTTGGTTACAACGAAAACACCAACACAAATAAAGAAACAAAACATATACGTCACTGAAACACCAATGACAAAATCACAAAGAAAGGTGACTTATATGAATTTGTGACACCAATGTAAATTTGAAGATACATCAACTATATTCAAAGCCGACGATGTGGTTATCCAGATTATGAGCGTACAAACCTCACACTTAATACGAATACATGTATATACCGAAGACGCACACTGGATGTACATGGATGAAAGAACAATCTTCTCTATGTCATGTAACGCCACAAATCGGGACCCTTTTGCTACTTTCCTACACAAAAAATAGCAATCCAAGGAATGCTTGTGTCGCCTGTGACTCTGCTTATCTATGTTACAAATATGTAGGTCAATGACGCTTTGTTTAAAAGTTTTGGTATCAGTTTGAAAGTCTTGTAAAATAAAATTCACATGTGAAATATCTTACTTAATACTATGGTCAGTCTCAAAATTTCAGAAAAGAGGGTCAATCATAAACGTCAAGGTCAATGTGTAACAAAACAAAGGTTTCATCATGAGGAATACATGTGTGAAGTATTAAAGCCGTTTCACTTACCAATCAAGTCTTAATTTCCTTGAAAAGAAGGTCAAATATCTAGGTAAAGGTCACAAGGTAAAAAATTATGGTATGATTCAAAATGTCATGTAACAAGGAATACACATGTGAAATATCAAAACCCTATCACTTACCAATCAAAAGTTATGGACTGTGAAACCCAAAGTGTGACAGACGGACGGATGGACAGTCGGACAACGGACAAAGTGATCCCTTAGTGTCGCTATGCTTCGCAGGCAACACAAAAACTCTGTAAATGGAAAATTAAGAAGAGTCGAGCGTACGACAAGCAGTCTGTGCTCTGCCTACTGATTCGAGAATATGATATAAAGTTATAATTCAAAAAGCAATTCTAAATCTCTAATCTGAAAAGCACAGAAAACAAGGGAAAATTTGAAATAACAAACAAAAATCAAAACGAAATAAAACAAACCACTATGTCAACAGATTTGTACAGTAGTGGTACAATAATTTTCACATTTTTGACCTCCTGCACGAAGAAAAGGAGAAAAAAATGCTCATCGAATATTTCCTCATCAGGCATGTCTTTTGATATATTGTTGATAGAAAACATACAAAAAATACATGTTAATCTGCACCGAAACAAGGTTAATTAATTAGTTTACGACAAGGAAGCCTCAGGAAGCTTTTTCTCGTCGCAATAGTTTCCATAACCGTATGTCTTCTAAACAAACACTTAGGCTTGTTGGAAGTAATTCAATTGTTCGGCAACGACTTACAGGATCCTGTGGTGTAGATTAGATGGAGTGTGAGAGGTCATCAGACAAATCCAATTAGATGTTAGGAAAACAACCAACAACACATAAAATCATATATTCTTGAGAAATCTTGACACAGGAAACTTGGAATTGGATCTTCGTTGACAATTTTTCTCCAATGCATCACTACAACCGTCAACGATGGGACGTTATTGTTTCATCATTTTTGTGATTAAACGAAAAACAAACAATGTAATGTGACGGAATTAGAAATGAAGCCTTACCATACATGTACCATCTAGTATTTCTTTAGTATGTCTCAGCATGTTTGCCCGTAGTAAGGAATCTGTGTTGATTTACATTGTATTACACTGTGCGTAGTGATAATGTTAACCTATACTTCATTTTCTAGCCCCCAACACATGTTATGCATGGTGACATATGGGGACCTTGGCGAAAGAAAAAAATTGCCATATGTTTCCTGGAAATCATTCACATCCCATACAGGATAGCAAATTCATAGTTTCATACAAATAATATTTATATCAATATCAAGATTGTTAAAATAGACGTACAGTACATGTATGATGCTTAAACTTTTAAGTTTGTAATTTTTTTTACATATGAAGGCAAGCTGTATTTGGCATTAAAGAGAAACTGATAATTTAAAATCTTGATGATAAAAATGTTTCCATTATTAATCGTGTTGTAAAATAACCGTGACCACATAATTCATTTGGTTTCACTCCATCTAAGTTAAACTAAATTTTACTATGTGAAAAACACTGGGCGCAAATGAAGTTTATCAAAACACCCAGGCCCATATGGTTGCAGCCTTTTTTGTCATACACATTGTGACTTCAATTTTCTAAAGCAAATGTATTAAGCATGACGTATTCTAGATATTCTCATAAAATATTGATCTTTTCAATAAAATGAAGATGGAGATAATGGGGGGAAAGTAAAATATCATCTGTCATGGATCTCCGGAATGGACCAATCCATGAATTGGTGGATAAAATTATCAACAAAATGCAAACCATTAGGCTCTACTATTACTTTGAGAGACAGAATCTTTTAAAAGAGTGTCTAAGTCGGTACCAGTTGCCCATTGGTCTCGTTGGTTTATGTGTGGTCTTTTATGATTAATGTTGTCTATGTGATTTGGTTTTCCTTGTACCTTTTGCGTCTCTTTCTGTGCATGTCTTCACTCAACTTGCAACAAGGTCATAGGCGGCACAGGCTTGCAATATAACCTTGCCGTCATCGCTATTTTCCTACGCCATTTCACGCAATGATAAATCCCGAGAGGCATCGCAGGTACGGCATGTCGTAACAGTGACGTCATTCGGACTTCTGACGTAAACATCACAAAAGATTTAAAGGTAGAGGCACATATTTGAGCGTTTAGGGGCGTGTAAATGGACAATGAAGGAAACGATTCTTCTCTTGATGAAGGAAAATTTACAAGACTCACGTCTAAAGACGGTAGGTTTCGATTTATGGCCAGAATGTGTATTTTCATTGGAGACTTCTCGCTCAGCTGATCGTGTTGGCAACGTACGAATGAAGAAAGAATCCTTGATACTGCATGGTATTGCATTGAAACAAAGACAATGCTTGTACATAATATACCTCATAAACCTAGTTATACTTAGTGGTATATACTTGCAATATTTTTTTAACAAATACGAAGAGTCAGTTTCAATCTGCAAGAATCTTGCAGACAAACAATAGGCGATGACGGCAGAGGTAGATTTCAAAGTGAAGAAAAGCGGAACTGAAATCGGACGCATGCGTGGGAGGTTGGTCTTCACTGTGTTTTGCAGTGGGTGTTTTGAGGTTTTGATGTGAATGCTGCTTCTAAGTGTTGTCGGAGATCCCCTCCTTTCTATGGTGTCTATGAAGAATGATGTCAATAATATACTAGTATAGAGATACAAGCTCTTAGGTTCTATAACGTTATTATGCTGCATATAAGTATGACGTAAGATCTAAGTACGGAAAGATTATGCGTTTTTCTTTACGATGAAAATACAAAGAATACTTTACAACGTATCTTTAATGATAATCGTCAGGCTTGATGGGAAACAAGGGCATTTTAGATTCGTTAGTTTAACAGTTGAAGTGTTACATAACTTGTTGAAAGAAACAAACATATGTTAAATATTCACACGTGGATCCAGTACAGTAAACAGGAAGAGTTGGAACAATGGCTCCCTTGCTTACATGATAAAACGAAAATCCCCAAACTTTCCGACGAAAGACATTAGAGACGTTGTTTGACGTAAAGGATTATACTAGTATAAACGTCTGTGCTAATTTGTATAAGTGTCAGCGGTTGATCCTAGAATCAACAGCGTAAAGAAATTCCGGAGGGTTTTTAAATTGCACGTAACCTGAACTAAAAGCGTGGATAACGTTAATGCTCGCTCATTTTGCTTTACAATACTATCCAAAATGAAGACTTAAGAAAACAAACTTATAAACGCTAAATCTTTTCGGCTTATGTTGATCTTATAATTTCTTCTGATTGTAGTGTTCCTCCCTATCTTTATTTTGTTATGATATATTTCATTAAATAACCATTTAAGGATGTGTATGTCTATTTATTGTGATTCTTTATTCTTATTTTGGATTTTGAGTTTGACCTTTACTTACTGGTGCTACCTTTCTAGCTCCCTCAATCCCATTTAGTGCTACCTTTCTAGTTCCCTCCTTCATGTTTGGTGCTACCTTTCTAGCTCCCTCCATCCCGTTTGGTGCTACCTTTCTAGTTCCCTCCTTCCCTTTGGTGCTACCTTTCTAGTTCCCTCCATCCCGATTGGTGCTACCTTTCTCGTTCCCTCCATCCCGTTTGGTGCTACCTTTCTAGCTCCCTCTATCCCGTTTGGTGCTACCTTTCTCGTTCCCTCCATCCCGTTTGGTGCTACCCTTCTAGTTCCCTCCTTCCCGTTTGGTGCTACCTTTCTTACTTCCTCCATCCCTTTTGGTGCTACCTTTCTAGCTCCCTCCATCCCGTTTGGTACTACCTTTCTAGATCCCTCCTTCCCATTTTGTGCTACCTTTCTAGCTCCCTCCATCCCTTTTGGTGCTATCTTTCTAGTTCCCTCTTTCCTGTTTAGTGCTATTTTTCTAGCTCCCTCCATCCTAGTTCCCTCCTTCCCGTTTGGTGCTACCTTTCTAGTTCCCTCCTTCCCGATTGGTGCTACCTTTCTAGCTCCCTCCATCCCGTTTGGTGCTACCTTTCTACTTCGGAATCCCTCCATCCCGTTTGGTGCTACCTTTCTAGCTCCTTCCATTCCGTTTGGAAAAAATCCCTAAGCCCCGCGTATGATTAATGATGATATAATTTTTGTCAAACTCTTTCTATTTGTATATAATGGTGGTTTTAGAAATAGCTCAGAATAGTCACGAGGAGACACCTGTTGAAGTTCTAACGATTCTGAAGAAAACGCTTACATTTTTAGCTCACCTGAGCCATAGGCTCAAGTGAGCTATTGTCATAGTGTTGCGTCCGTCGTCCGTCGTCGTCGTCCGTCGTCGTCGTAAACTTTTCACATTTTAAACTTCTTCTCCAGAACGGCTGAAGGGATTTTGATGAAACTTGGTAGGTATGAAGTACTCATGGTCCCCTACAAGTGTTGTTGTTTTTCGTCCGGATCTGTCAACAGGTGGCGCCACCACAGCCAAAAGTAGGTCACGGGGGGTACCCTCCTTTGACAAACTTCTTCTTCAGAACCGAAGCATGTATCGACAAACCGAAAGCATCAGGATGATCTAGAGAGATGTCTTAAGAAGTGTTGTTATTTTTGGTTCCACTTCGAAGTCAAATTTTTGACGCGTTTTTGACGTCTTTTCGGACTTTGTCAGAAATGCACATTTTTGCACTATTTCTTTAAATAACTCAATAAGTGTATGATTTTACACACTCATTTACTACATATTTATCATATTTAACTTACTTAATGCTTTGATATGTATTTTATGCTTAAAATTTATTTTTTTGATTTTTTATGAATTTTTTTCTTATGTAAAAAGGAAGGGGGGGGGGGGTGATTTTCATACATTTTCTGCTTATTTTCTATAACCACTCTTCAGATTGTCATGACAATTTGTAGGTATGAGGTACTCATGCATGGTACCCTACAAGTGAAAGAATTTTGTCAAGATATCCACTTTTGGATTTTTAAGGAATATTTTTTAAGATTGTACATAGGTATAATGTATGTTTTCCATGCCAAATGGACCCATGGGGAGTAGCTTCAAACCCCGGCGGGACCCCAACAATTTTTTTTCCCTTTTTCAGTTTTTTTTTTTTTTTTTTTTTTTTTTTCTTTTTATTTTTATATTTATCGCTAGAAATGAAACTGTGAAAGAATTTTGTCAAAATATCAACTTTTAGATTTTTAATGATTTTTTAAATAAGACAAGCTATAGCTAGTTTGGCTTTGTGTACTTATTTTCATACTTCGAATTAACTTGGCCACATACGCTATCAAATATACGCTGAATTTATTTTTAAGATGTTGACTTTTTGTGTCGCCTGCGAAGCACAGCGACACTTAGGGATCACTTTGTCTGTTGTTCGTCTGTCCGTCCATCCGTCTGTCCGTCTGTCTGTCACACTTGGGTGTGTATTCCTTGTGACAAGACCTTTATACACATATCATAATTTTTGACATTTTGACCTTGACCTAGATATCTGACCTACTTTTCTAAAAATCTAATATTGGCTATATATCTTAATTGATTAGTTATAGGGCTTTGATATTTCACATGTGTATTCCTTGTGATTAGACCTTTCTACACATATAATGTTTGACCTTGTGACCTTGATCTAGATATTTGACCTACTTTTCTAAAAATCTAATATTGGCTATATCTCTTGATTGGCAAGTGATAGGGCTTTGATATTTCACATGTGTAATCTTTGTGACAAGACCTTTCTACGCAAACCATATTTTTTGACCTCGTGACCTTGACCTAGATATTTGACCTACTTTTCAAAAAATCTAAGATTGGCTATATCTTTTGATTGGTAAGTGATAGGGCTTTGATATTTCACATGTGTATTTCTTGTGACAAGCCCTTTTTTTCATATACTATATTTTTTAACCTTATGACCTTGACCTAGATATTTGACCTACTTTTTAAAAAAACCAAGATTGGCTATATCTATTGATTGGCAAGTGATAGGGCTTTGATATTTCTCTTGTGTATTCCTTTTGACAATACCTTTCTACACATACCATAATTTTGACGTCATGACCTTGACCTAGATATTTGACCTACTTTTAAAAAAAATTAAGATTTGCTATATCTTTTGATTGGTAAGTGATAGAGCTTTGATATTTCATATGTGTATTCCTTCTTGTGACAAGGCCTTTCTACACATATCATAACTTTTGACCTCATGACCAAGACCTAGATATTTGACCTACTTTTCAAAAAATCTTAGATTGGCTATTTTTTTGTTTTATTGCTGAGAGATAGGTCTTGATATTTCACATGTGCATTCCATGTGACAACCCTTTCTTCACATACCATCATTTTTAGCTCACCTCGACGAAGTTGAGTGAGCTTATGCTATAACCCCACGCGTCCGCGTCCGTGTCCGCGTCCGGTTAAGAAGTTTGGGGTAGCTCAGTATCTGACAAAGAACTAACGCTACAGTAACCAAACTGGCACAAGTGATTCATCTTTGGATGCTGAGGTGAACCCATGCATCGTATGCAGCATCTGACCTACATTTTCCGCTTGAGTGACTTGGTTAAGAAGTTAGGGGTAGCTCAGTATCTGACAAAGTACTGATGCTACAGTAACCAAACTGGCACAAGTGATTCATTTTTGGATGCTGAGGTAAACCCATGCATCGGATGCAGCATCTGACCTACATTTTCCGCTTGAGTGACTTGGTTAAGAAGTTTGGGGTAGCTCAGTATCTGACAAAGTACTGATGCTACAGTAACCAAACTTGCACAAGTGATTCATCTTTGGATGCTGAGGTGAACCCATGCATCGGATGCAGCATCTGACCTACATTTTCCGCTTGAGTGATTTGGATAAGAAGTTTGGGGTAGCTCAGTATCTGACAAAGTACTAATGCTACAGTAACCAAACTTGCACAAGTGATTCATCTTTGGATGCCGAGATGGACCCATGCATCGGATGCAGCATCTGACCTACTTTTTCCACTTGAGTGATTTCGCTTTTAAAAGCCAATATTGAGCAGAGTATAAGTGCTACATGTACCAAACTTGCATATTGGATGTATCTTTGATCAAACTTTCATAAAATGACCTTGACCTACTTTTTCCGCTTGAGTGATTTTGCCTTTAAAAGCCAATATTGAGCAAAGTATAACTGCTACATGTTCCAAACTTGCATATTAGATGTATCTTCGATCAAACTTTCATAAAATGACCTTGACCTACTTTTTCCGCTTGAGTGATTTTGCCTTTAAAAGCCAATATTGAGCAAAGTATAACTGCTACATGTACCAAACTTGCATATTGGATGAATCTTTGATCAAACTTTCATAAAATGACCTTGACCTACTTTTTCTGCTTGAGTGGTTTTGCCTTTAAAAGCCAATATACATGTACTAAGAAATATGTTTGAATTGAATTTTGCTGTCACGAGGTGAGCTTCGTAATCTGTGATTACCTATGTTTTACCTCGTGCACTTGCCCTATAAATTTGACCTACTTTTCAACAAATCTATGATTTGCTATATCTTTTGAGTGGTAAGTGATAGGGCTTTGATATTTCAAATTTGTATTCCTTATGAAAAGACCTTTCTAAACATTCCATAATTTTTAACCTAGTGACCTTGCCCTTGATATTTGACCTAATTTCAATAAAAAAAAAAATCCGCTACGCAGGCGACACAAGCATTCCTTGGATTGCTTTTTTTTCATACATGCATATTTCAGAACAATTTCCCTATTTAATGATTATTTTCTCTGTCTTATTTCTGTATCTATGGTAAACATAGTCGCCATATATCTTGTGTTACAGATTTGATTGGTTCAATACCTCCTTGCCCCTTTAGTAGGGGTAACTACAGGAAATAAAAAGGTGCACACTAAAAATTTTGACTGACTTGAAATGCCCGGAAGTCTGTAAAATTGGTCTTTTTTGATTGCGAATCTTTGGCACGCATAAAAATGTAAAGAAAAGGGGGGGGGGGGGGTGTCATGCATGTCCTTTTTTCGCAAATTTCACTTTTTTTACAGGAACTCTGCGTCCTCATCGAAAATGTTCCGAATTTTGCATATTTTCAAACCTATCTGTAGATTGCATAAAAGACAAGATCAAGTTCGAAGTTAAATTTATCACGACTATTGATTCAATATGCTAAAAATACATTTCCAAGCACCGCATTTCAACATATTTACCGAAAATAATTTGTCCAAGTGGCTTCACTGGGTCATGAGGTTTGATACACCGTACACTGCTGTTTGGAAAATAAATTGGCTCAATTTCTGCACAACTCACTTGAATTAATATTGTCCGCTAACAACTTGTCTGTGTTAATTGGATTAACACGATTTTGACTGTACGTTACATGTATTAAGATGAAATCAATACTATTCAAAAGCTCTCATTCATAGATTTCTGTATAATTTAATATGAATAAAGGCAAAACCGAAAAGTCTTTGTTTTTTATGCTTCCGGAATCAAAGATACGGGGTCATATAGTTTTTGGCCTGTCCGTCTGTCTGTTTGTCCGAAAAACTTTACATTGGGCATAACTTTTGATAGGAAGGTGATAGAGCTTTCATATTTCACATGTGTATACCTTTCCATTGATACCAAAAATTTTTACCTCGTGACCTTGACCTTGACCTTTGACCTACTTTTCAAAAACTTTAACATTGGGCATAACTTTTGAATGGTTAGTGATAGGGCTTTCATATTGTACATGTGTATTCTTTGTGACAAGATCTTTCCATTGATACCAACATTACTCTGACCCTGACCTCTCACATACTTAACAGAAAATGGTGTTTATACCAACAAAGATGCCACCGCGGGGCATTCGTGTTTCACAAACACAGGCTTAATTATTTTCTGGCATACTAGCTATTAATAATGAAAAGTTTGGTGTTCAATTTTAAATAAACTTAATTTATGAAATCATTTCATTGTTTTATTCTGTTTCTGTTGCACATTAATGTGGAATTTTACAAAATGATTTTATTTTTTATGTTGCATAATCGAACTATACTAGCTGAGCATATGACTTTGGATCGCATAATCCATCTTTTCAAATCAGTAAAAAAGTTGTTGTTTTGAAATGTGACTATTTTCTCTTGTTTGTACTTTTAAAGGTTGTCTGAAAAAAAAACTTGTCTGCATCCGGCAAAAATCTTGTTAGAAAGGTTGTGGGCTAAAATCCTGGTAATGGCACTATCAGTATTCAATGTCAGTATGTCAATTAGAGCGTGCATGGGTATCAGGTGAGCGTTGTACCCCCTGGGGCTCTTGTTTTAAAAGAAGTAATTTAATATCGTAATGTTAAACCTCCATCTATATGGTTTATTATAATGCGGGTATGCATCTGTGAAATATAAGCATTTATATAAAAAACAAATCAGAGATTTCTTTCTACGTTGATTTCTTATGTAAATGTATTTCCAAATCTAATAATTTCGTTTTATTTATGACGAGGCCGGGTTCCAGACAGCCATTACTAGCTGTGGGATCGCGTTCATCTTGTTTATACATTTAGTTTTTTTTCACCGTACTTTTGCTTCGTTATATTGATATTGTACTGCCAAATGATATGATTAAAAACCTCGTATTAGTTATTGGTACACATGGTCCTAATAAACCTAACATGAACCATTTAAATTAATTAAAATCAATTTTAAATACTATGTCGCAAAAAATGTAATGCACGAGCAAAGCATATAACATCAACAATATCAAGGATCGTAGATCAAAAACCCAACGGAATATATTAGAAAATCATGCAGACAAACGATACAGTTGACCATTGGAATAGATAGAAGTTAGTGAAATCTCAATACAGAAGTGGGTTCTGATGGCCTCATATGTCTATTGTCAATGTTGAAATTCATGCTCTTTTGTAAAATTTCAGTAAACCATATGCGCATTTCAACAAGTTATCATCAGTGACGCTCGAGACCGAAAAAGGGGAAATCCAAATAATATGAAAAATTCTAAACTTGATCTAAAATTTCTGCCTAAGAACCTGTTAAGGACAGAGCTATGCCATAATGGGAGATACCCCGTAGTTTTAGGATTAAATTTTTGTGGCGGAGAATTTACATATATATATCAAGTCAAGAGCAGAAACGCTATGAAACCAGGCGAACCATATCCTCGGGGACTAAACGATCCACCAGCAGAGATACCAACCTAGTGGTTCAAATTGTATATACTTCTCAAATCGAGATTTTCCTCGAAATTGAAAACTGAATCATGATTTATCAATGTCTTCATTATCAACCTATCCCCTCTAGGGTAAGGTCAGATGGTATATTTATCCAGTGTTCGTGTAATAGTGATTGACTCTCCTTTTCTCTTTTCAAATACATTTGATGCAGTTGAAGTGCTTATTACCAAGTCAAATTGCAAAGGTCCTTATTCGCTGGGTTCTTGATATTCGCATAGCATTTTCAGTCAGCCAAGGAAAGGGTGAATATATTCAATTGTAAACCGAGTTCAAGTATTTTGATATAAGTCTATGATCATGGATGGTGATGATTTTGCTGAAGTGTCAATCACAACCTCATCCGCATGGTCAGTAAAACACTTCCTTGACAAGTACACTAACAAATATAAAAGAAATTTACATAGTAGGACTTAAGGAGCAGAGTATTATATAAGCTTTTTGGCTTTTTCACCTATCCTTATTTTTCATATGATGTAAATTACTGTTGGAATATTATATTGAATATTGTTTAATCTAACTAAAAGAAATTTAATGATAGTTTTCGACCGGTAGACAATGGAGACATATTGTCTTTCTGGATATTTCTATTCAATATTATAACTATTCAAATAGTCATATTAGCAGATTTTTATATTTAATAAAAATATACAGAAAGACAATATCTATTCAATCATGTTATACATCTTATATATCTTACAATCTCGTCGGTTGTAACAAAATAATCAGAAATGTCCGTTCTCCGTTTCCATTCCAATACAGTACACCAGATTTACATGTTCCAGTTTGACTTTTTTCCTGCCTGTATAATGCAACAATGAAAACTGACCTCTATACGCTGCGCATTAGGGAAGAGGCAATAATTATAGACATGAGCACGAAAATGAAATGGCAAAAAATGAATGTGTCAGGTGTAACACCCCTTCCTAAAGACATATCGTTACAGAAACCGCAGACGCTATAATGGAAGAAGTATTTAAGACTTCGGCTATGACAAAATATTGAAACCTGGGCTTAGCAATTACTTGGTCCAAGATTTTATCCTAGGAGGAGAAAGTGTTTGAAGTGCGGTGTATGGTGTGTTTGTGTGAAGTTAAGAGCACCCCCTCCTTTATCGACAATGATTTGTGAGCACGCTCCCTTACGTTCTGTCTCTAGCTTGATAGCAAGCTAAAGAGAAAACAAGATTTGTGATAGATATAACATTTACATCCCAGTATCAAACTATATAAAACAAATATCTACTATATCTTACCTTAGCTTGGTCAATTCTTGTTAACATATGAATTCAACAACCTATAGCTTACATTAGCTCCAATAATATAATTTTCATAAAGCAATAGTAGTCTTCTGTTGTTAGCAATGAGCTGCTCCAGTCGATCATCATATGTAAAATCATCGATTTCGAACGGCGGGTTGAAATTGCAAGTTTGATCTTTACAGGGAAATATAAAATATTAAAATTGCTTTGATATTCATACTGATATACTTGATGCTCCCTTTACTATAAGTAATGTTAATTTAAAGCATCTACTTTAATTGTTCCCAGTTCCGTTTTATGTGCGACAAGTAGAAATCATTATACACTGTATCACCATGTGTGACCAAGGACAAGGTAATCTAGTATTTAACCCGACATGGTTTGCTAATGGAAGGACAAAGGCGTTTCACGGACACCAGGGTTTGATAGTCATCTCCTTCACCACAGCTGGTGTTTATAATAATATTATATTTCTGTATTATTAAACGCATAAAACGTCCCTATAACGGTATTAAAGGAGAATCTAATCTGATGGTCAAAAGATAAACAATCCACGTGTATACTTACCGAGTAAGAAAAGAAAAATGACTTGTCCAACAATGCTACCAGAGTGCAGCCTTCTGGGCAGAATTTCTAAAGGCGGTGTACAGGCAGCGTGTTTCGGTTAATAAATCCTCACCAGTGGTACGTTAAGCCAAAATAAGTAAAAAGCTAAAAGAAAAATAAACTAGTGTGACACGCCCTCGAAGAAGATGATTAATTAAAGAGGTACCCAACCAGAAAAGAAAGGGATAAGAGAAAAAAAGTAAATTAATATAAATATGAACAACGTACGACATATAGTCAATTCCCTGTCGTATATAGAAAAGCTTCATCCGAGGTATCTGACCAACTTTCATTAAGAATATCTAATCGGTATCGTGTATAGAAAGGGACCTTCATGCAATCCCAACTTTGAGGAACTTGCAGTTACAATTCTGTTGGTTGTTTAAGGACCATGCAAAATGTCATTTTGATGATTGGATGATAGCTAAAGATTCTGCAGCACTGAAATTCTGAATTTAAATCTGCCATTGATCCTATGTATTTCGTTGACAAAATTACACTAACATGAAGGTAACATATATGCTTAGTTCCCCCAAAATCCACGCCCTCTAATTTAACCATTTTTATCTAATTTTCACATAGAAGCATATCCCCTCCTTTCTTTTATTTCTACACTTATTTCGTGTTGTAGTGTAGAGTTGGTAAATTAATAAAAATCCTCGCGACCCGATGTTTGAAGTGTTTTAATTCCACTTCGTTCTCTAACTTGACATGCTGTAGTGTCTTCCATGCAGGATCTCTTTTCACCCTTCTTTGATCATTTCATTATGGCATTTTTAAGTAAACGTACTCTTTTGAGATTAATGTTTCTATGGTGTGAGTTGGTGTTCCTTGTCCCTTTTGCGTCTCTTTCTGTGGGAGTCTGTTCTGTGTTTTTTACATTGGGTGTTTTGGGATTTTGCTGTGGGTGCTGCATCCTAGTTCTGTTGGAGATTTCCTCCTTTCTTATGTATTATCAGTACAATGAATCAAGAATTTACCGGTGTACATTCAAAGTATCAAAAACATCGTGCGATACATCTGTAAATCATCATTCTAAAAGAACTGCCATTGAAATAGTCTACGTTTTGTTAATCAGGAGAAAGCATCTTCTTGAATCTTCTATACCGGCATTCTACTCTCCGCGTCGTTGTATGCTGACAGCATATGAAAAATCAGCTCCGTGAAAATCAACTCTGCATTAAACTAGGTATTGATTGTGTTGGTAGAGCACACAAAGTAGAAATTTTCCTTTAAGGAATGAGAATAATTTTCCATATTTTATATATGTTCTCAGTATTTTGCTTATCTCATGTATATGTGGATTGCTTATTTCTTTTTAGTTCCTAATTCGTTTCGCTTTTTCTTGTTTTTATACTTCTGTTATGTTTTGACCTCTTCCTATATGCTTTGATAAAACAAAGGAGGGGATCCCCAACAACACCAGGTTGCAGCACCCACAGCAGAAATCCGAAACGCCCAAAGAGTAGACACGCACAGAAAGAGACGCAAAAGGGACAAGGAACACCAACCCACAACATCGAAACATCCAACACAAAAGACCACACATAAACAAACGAGACCAATGGGCAACCGGTGCCGACTTTGGACGGCCATCTGCCACGCAAGTAGCAGATGGTGTGGCAAAGTCCCACAAAAAAGCATAAGCATGATAAAGCATAGTTCCATTCTTTTGTCCAAATAATTTATCTGCATGTGCAATATTGATTGCTTTAAAAGTTGTCTTTTTTTCTTAATCTTTCAGTTGAATAAAATGCATGGAGTGACTATTGATTTTTGGTGATAAAATGTCGGATACATCTTTTAAATCAAGTGATATACCATTAATTGAGCAGTACCTTAATATAGATGTTAACGTCTTTAAATTCAATAGCATCATTTGATGTAGGTATGAAAATTAGTATGTCCAAAAATATACCAAAAATACGTGGCAGAATGGGTGGGATATGATGCTACAGGACCCACGTTTTAGAAATTTCAAGAAATTTTGTAACATAAAATTTTTAATGCGTTGAAGAGACAGACGATCAACCGAAGTTGATCGAACTTGGCTACATGTGCCCTCGGGGACTCTTGGTCCACCAGCAGTGACACTCACCAAGTAGTTCAAATGTTAACGTCTTTAAATTCAATAGCATCATTTAAAACCTGATAAATTTACAGTGTGGACCAGACATGCACGTTTCAGGTACTAAACCCTCGTCAGTGATCCTCAGTCTAAACAATGTAATATGGCCAAAAGGTATGAAAATTAGTATGTCCAAAAATGTACTAGAAAGACGTGGCAGAATCAATGGGTGGGATATGATGCTACAGGACGTAAGATAACACTGCCTTATTGTTTCATCACAGTGTACCCTTTTAATTTTGCTCATTTTGTCGTATAAGATTGCACTATTTGTTTATTAGACGTAATTACCAAGGATACCTGGCAATGCAGTTATTACCTTTTGTTAATTTTTAAAATTCGAATGACAATCAACGAAAAAAGTTATTTTGAAAATTCATGAAGAACAATTTTTTCTTTCCCTTTATTGATTACGATGCATTAAAGGCTTATCATTTGTCAGCAAACAGTCATTACTATTGTCCCTCATTAGTAGATACCCTAGCTGGTAACATCTTGGTAAAACTCTGTTTCTATCCTATCTTGACAATGAAGAATTAGAACATGGAAGATATGTAATAAATCAGGAAACAGAATATAGGGAAAATACATCATAGATTTCATTTTGACAATCATTTGGAATAATTTCACAAAAACCATAAAATCTGTCATATTCTCAAATACGTGATTTAGAGGTTAAACTTCCATAATCATTTGCCTATTAAGTCGTTTCATAAGTAACACAAAACATAGAGTAAATGATGTTTAAGTGATGGTACCTTCTCGTAATTTGGCTTTTATTGATGCGGTTAACATGAAAATGAGACAAGAAAAATATTGCTTCCTGTAGATTTACAGCTTTTATAAATACATAAACCTGCCCAGATGATAGAATTCCGTATCTTTTTCACCATCTTTATTACTTGTAGCAGTATTATCGCTATTTCTCATAAAACAGATCTTTTCAAATATGCTTCATCCATGTGCTTAGCAGACTCATAAAACATTTCTTCCGGACTAATACTTTATTTTTATGCAAGGGTGTGATTTTAGTAAAATCTCCTCCATTTAGTATAATATTGTTTTTTCAGTGTGATCAAGCTGTGGGTGAATCACCCAAATCATAATCTGCACCATTTTACACATGGAAATTACAATGCAAATATTTAACAATAATTTCGATTTAATCGGGGATTACTGGTATATAAAATGTCTGTTAACATATAAATTATCTTCCTTATGAGATACTATATGAAATTTACAATGAGACCTACACAAAGTTTAAAGCATAGAAAACTGTTAAAATCAGATGTATCAATGGACTGAATGCAGACATGAGTGACGTACCAATCCGTCCAAACCTAATTCTGCACAGCTCTGTTTTAATTTTATCTTAACATGTTGAAAGGCTTGTTTTGAGATATATTTGCCACCCATATCATGACCTGTTTGAAATCTTCAAAGACATTCTAACACAAATTCGTGCAACCTAAATCATTTATCACAGAATCATGACCAGAACCAATTTAACTGATTCAGGTATGGAAATCCACTGATAGAAAGAGTGAGTGAAGGTCAGACACTAATCCCAAATCAGATATCAAAAATGACTTTCAATGGGCATATACATGTACAAGACCAATATAAAAAGATCAATCTAAACATTTATAAATAAAACCAGAGGGCGCCACTATTCAAATGAATTTGGCTGTGTCTGAAAATCACTTTGGCTAGAAGCATCATTGATCAGGATTAGTTATCCGAAACACGTGTCTGGTGTATTAGAATTGGTTTTAATTTTTCTTCAAGTAGGTAAAGAGTTGGAACACTTCCGTATTATTATAAAGTATTATCATTATCAAGTTGAAATTAAAATTTCAGAGAAAAATATCTTCGGGATAAAACTATCTGTGAACATCTTTCTTCCTTAGTATAATATGTCTTGCTCGAAATCAATTTTCAAATATAAAGTATGTGCTACCTCATCATAGTAATTAATACTCTTAACAATTCAGCTAAAGCGGCGGGTGTTGCTTGCAGGCAGGAGATATTTGCTCCCGGACACCCGATTTAATCGAAAATGGACTCTTTTTTGTGAATATTTTGTATACTTTGTTTGATTTTGATTTGTGCCTGGTTTTGCATGTACATATGGTATCTGATTATACTGACTTTAGGTTATAGATATGCATTATTATTATATATGTATGATTTGAATTATTGATACTTGTGTATTATAGTTTATACCAACTAATAAGCCGGTTATATTGTTTAACGTCTTCAAATTCATTAGCATCATTTTAAAGCAGATAAATTTACAGCATGGACCAGAAATGCACGGTTTGGATATTTAAATTTGTAAACAGAAGTTTTCAAATAGTTTGAAGAGACGACCAACCGAAATTGATCGAACTTGGCTACATGTGCCCTCGGGGACTTCTGGTCCACCAGCAGTGATACTCACCAAGTTGTACAAATGTTTAACGTCTTCAAATTCATTAGCATCATTTTAAAGCAAATAATTTTAAAGCATGGACCAGACATGCACGTTTCGGATATTTAACCCTCGTCAGTGATGATGTATGATTTGAATTATTGATACTTGTGTATATAATTTATAGTTTACATCCACTAATAAGCCAGTAATAATGTTTAACGTGTTCAAATTCATTAGCATTATTTTAAAGCAGATAAATATACAGCATGGACCAGACATGCACGTTTCGAAGATTTAACCCCCGTCAGTGATCCTCAATCTGAACAATGTGATTTGGTCAAAAATTGTGAAAAGGATGTCCTAAATATACCGAAAGACGTAGCCAGATGGCTTGGATATGATGCTATAGGACCCCGGTTTTAGAAATTTGAGAAAATTTGTAAACAGAAATTTTCAAAAAGTTTAAAGAAACGACCAATCCAAATTGAACAAACTTGGCTACATGTGCCCTCGGGGACTCCAGGTCCACCAGCAGTGACACTCACCAAGTGGTACAAATGTTTAACGTCTTCAAGTTAAGACATGTACAGGTAGTCCAGTCAATTTTGAGGAAAAAATGACCAAACCTTGAACAAATTGCAACAGAAATAGTTTTTACTTTTTTGTCACATTATTATGTAGGGCATAATGTATGAAAAATCTAAGACTCAAATATGTGAGGAAATATCATTTTGGGGGGAAAGGTGCAACGCAAAATCTAGCTCTGATCCAAATGCATTCAGAACGGTATCTCGGATCTCGGGTGGTGTTCGTACTGGTGGGGGAGTGTTTAAGGAGAAAGGAAATTCCAGAAACTCAGTCTGTTCTTTAAATTTATAGTAGAACAGTAAGATGTTCAATACAAGACCTTTTCTTTGAATAACCAATTAAAGGACAACAGAGAATTTAACTTACCTTAACTGTGTACACGTGACTTCTTGCTTAATACATGAATCCAAAAACCCTATATAGCCTACATTTGGTATTAACCTTAATGTTGGAAACTATACAAGCGTAGAGTGGTCTTTCCGATAATCACGATAATCACATATAAAATCAGTGATTGCTGAAGGCGTAGTAAAAACTCTCCGTTTGATCTTATATCTAGGGATGTATAAAATATTAACTCTGTTTTGATATTCACATTTAGATACACGAGGTTCTCATGTTTATATCCTCTTCGTGTAAAATCTAAGAATATTTAGTGCATCATTTATAATTTGCCGAGGTTACTTATATTGAATACGATGACGTGTCTGTGATTTTTTTTCTCTCTTCCCTACTGTGTAAAAAGTTGAAAAGCTTTAAATTTATTTTCAATCTACTTAGATATTAGATCCTATCACGTCATTGAAAATAAAAGATACAGATACTGGGTAGGGGAATAATAATCTGACAGACATTCACATGTTGGAATAAAGAAGTCTTATATGGAATTTCCTCCCACACTGGAAGAGGTAATGACCTGTTGATTAAATAGAGATGTATTCCTTTTATTGTTCCAATTACTTGGTCATAAAACTGCGTATTTTAATTATTTAGTACTTGAATGTTGGTTCTATTCATACATGTATACTTTGATTTCATTTGAAATATATTATTATAAAAAACAAGATTTCTATAGAATCAGCGATTGGTTTTTTAACGTACACAAAATGTACCCCAAATGAGGACTCATCACAATTAAACATGTCTTTTATTGTATTGATCATAGTAGTGCATGAAATCACTACGCCATTTTTATTCATTTTGTCTTTTACTATGTAGGCCAATGCTCGCTTTCATCTATAATTCACCTTTTTTCTATAAAGTGTAAGAGAACAATCTATGCAATGATGGACAACAAATCCCGATCCATTTCTTCATTATTTGTGCCTTACTAATGTCAAATCTTTAACTTATAACGGTTTCTCATCAAAATAAATTGAGCAAGGTAGTCAGTAGAATATCCCTAACATCAAAAAGGTTCACAAGTTCTTCATCTGTAACAAATAAACAAAGATGCCGTCATTATCTGTGATAGAGTTGACTGACGATTCATCGTGCCATCGTTATTCATTCTGCTAAGACTTTTTGACGAAGACAAAAGACAACAAAATAAAACATGAATCTGGAAGACGTCGTAAATCATGAATGACGTTGATATAGCTTTATCTCTTTAATAAAGAAACGTCACGAAACTTTTAATAGAAAAGAATCTTGTTATTTCAACAGGAAGAA